>JAFMOD010000298.1:29096-60622 GCA_019802435.1 Corydoras maculifer | reverse complement strand
TATATATATATATATATATATATATATATATATATATATATATATATATATATATGCATGCACCTATCATAGTTTTGTGCTGTCATTACAGCATTTCACGAATTACATTAGTAAATCTTGATCTTAATATACCTGCTATAAAAAATGTATTGTACTGTGTATTGTATGCATTTTTCTCAATTAATCAGTTGTTTTGTCTCTGGAATCATGAAAAAGGTAGCTGTTTTCTAAAGTCTTCAAATGAATGATTTTGTCCCCTTGTGCTGAAGATATTCTGTCTGTTGTCATTATTTATTAATTCAGTTATAAATTGGCAATGAATTAAATTGATAGTTAACGATTATTTAATTCATTTATGCAACTCTGTGTTTTATATTATTT
The DNA here is from genome assembly GCA_019802435.1 of Corydoras maculifer. Taxonomy (NCBI): domain Eukaryota; kingdom Metazoa; phylum Chordata; class Actinopteri; order Siluriformes; family Callichthyidae; genus Corydoras; species Corydoras maculifer. Next base: position 60,241 of record JAFMOD010000298.1, on the reverse strand, counting down.
TGAAGCGTAGGGGATAGCATAGCAAATGTGCCAGCCCCTCAATCTGAGTGTCTTTGTGTCCTTGTCCAGCCGGCAGCAGGAAATCGAGGAACGTTTAATTGAAGAGGAGACAGCGCGACGCGTGGAGGAGCTGGTCGCGCGGCGCGTAGAAGAAGAGTTGGAAAAGCGACGTGATGAGATAGAGCGTGAGGTACTGCGGCGCGTCGAGGAGGCCAAACGCATCATGGAGGCCCAGTTGCTGCAGGAGCTGGAGAGGCAAAGACAGGCAGAGCTGAGCGCACAGAAAGCCCGCGAGGTAACGCTCGGTCGTTTGGAATGGCCAACTTACCTACAGCCATGGCCCAACCAGGCATGCGGCTCCCTGAAAGAGGGTTTGGGAGGTCATGAGTGCAAGATTTACAGTAAAAGAAACACTGATGATGGTCAGATGAGCAGCATTGACAATACAAAAACACATCACTTCGTGAAAGCTAGCTAAAGTGAGCAACTCAGACTTGGCAGATCTGAATAATAGTGAATGGGAAAATGTGGGTCATGTTTATCATCAGATTATTAAGCAGCAGGAGTGAGGAAACAGGACTACATTTATTAAACTTTCCAGTTATCGAATGCACATTGAATCCTCTATCGTCACCGGGATAAGTAAAAAAAAAACATCAGTTTAAAATAGTTCTAAAAATTCTCTTACAGCTGCAGAAGCACTCACTTTTTACTTTATTTAGCATTTCAATTGTCTCCAGATGTCTTTTCTGACTTTCTCAAGTTTATAAATGTATCATTTTGTCTTCAGTAATTCTAGTAATTCAGTAATTCCTATAGAATTTGAACCTTTTTGATTTTAAATTCAGATTTTTAGTTTTTGGTCTAAAGTACGCTCTGTTCATCTTTTAATTAACGAAAGGCAAAATCCTTGGGCGCGATCACAGTGATTATGCAGCGCTACACACATTCTTGACTAAGCTTTATGTCCTCTATACTTCATTTGTTTATTAAGATAATAGCTTGCCAGACCTATTAGTGATGGAGGTCTTTGAGATGAAAACACCTTAAACACTTTGCTTCCCTCCTAATTTCAGCCCCCTCAAACACATGAAGATCAAATGGGTCAGCTCTAACAGGGTGAGCTATGAGGCCTCCTGCTGCTCAGTCCCATTTCCCAGGTTTTTGAGCTCAGTACTGTCCAGTGCTACAGCTCCTGTGCTCTTTAGTCTTGTCAGATACCATTTAGATTAAGTTAGTTTGTAGTCACATTTACCTACTTGTATTATATGATGTAATTAAGGTCATCTGCCTCTCTTCTAACCACATTTTCCTTATGATTTGATCATTGTTAAGTGCAGTAATGTAAAAATGTACTTTTGTGTGCTCATGGCTTGTTCTCCTCAGGAATTCCGGCTGTGGCCGGTGCACCTACACCCCAAAAGCACACTTCAATACTTTTACTGAATTTCCACACATCCTTCACTCACATAGATGCATCCAATCATGTAATGAATGAATCATTTTTTATTTTTACAGTTGTTAACCCTTTTTAACAGTAATAGCCTGATGTCCCGCCATTGTTCATATCCACACATGGTAATGTGTTTCACTGATCTTCTGCACTCTCCTGTCCAACACACCTTCACTTTGACTCGACTGCAATGTGCTATACTGCATGTGGTTGCTGTGTAAGAGTGCTAGCTTGTGCTAGTGGCTCAGAGCTGAGATTTTAAAGGCGAAGCGCAGCGCTGTCCAGGACGGGACACACGCGGGACCAGGCAGTAGATACTCAGCCCTTTAATCATCAGTTGTGTAGGTACAGTACACAGTCAAAGGAAAAAAGCGTAGGTATACAAGCATTGGTGAGCTACCACTATTCACTACTATATCTCTCCATTGTCTTATTTACTGTCTTTATTTTGTTATCTATAAAGAAAAAAAACAATCTTGCATTTTTTGGATGCTGCTAGAATATAGACAAAAAGAAGTCCAATCTAATTTGATCAATAACCAAGATCCATTGTTAGTCGATGTTTTTGTGTGTTTGTTTATGAATGTACTTCTGAATGCTTAAGTCAGATATTGGGAGATAGAAATGTGTGATTAAATTAAAGTCATGGGTGGGTTTTTGATCATTGACTCGGGGGAGAGTGATAGATATGTGGGTGGGTTTAATGTTGTACATTTCTCAAAAATTCTACTGATTGCAAATGTGAAGCGTGCGAAAGGATGAAAGAGCGTTTGTGTTGTGAGCGACTCTGCTTGGTTCTGTGGACTGGGTGAGTGTAGGAGTTGTGTGCATGTGAGCGAGAATGTATGGAGATTGCTGTCAGGGAATTAGTTTGCTCGGCCTAACATGCCACCGTGTCACCCCTGTAGGAGGAAGAAAAATCCAAGCGGGAGGAACTGGAGAAAATTTTGGAAGAAAACAACAGAAAGATTGCTGAAGCTCAGGCTAAACTGGTATGTTTCTTTCTTTTAAATAAGGATGGATTCAAAATTAAATAAAAAAATATCTTGGAGTTACCAGAATTAAATAATAGCGTACTAAAAATATTAGTTAAAATTTCTATGGATCCGGTTATCTTTTCATAATAAGATGTGATTCAGCCAACATTTGCATCTAGCTTAAATGTCTACACAGTTCAGATTGTGAACTATTGTACTTGATAAACATAAATTGATTCATGTGTATTGGCAATTGGCCTCAGAGAGTTTAAAAATACTGCATAGACAATAACCGAATATTTATTTCATTCATTATATTTAGTTTTTCCAGTTGAACGCATGTTGGAACATGCAGTCTGACTTGACTGTAGGTGATAATATTAGCCTATACAAATTTTCAGGTACAATAAAGATTTTTATAAACAGATATTTTTATAGTCTCCAACAGTCAGCTCTAATAATTGTGGCTTGTTGATTTTAATTACGTACATAAGCACTTTTGCTTTAACTGCTTTGTGAAATGTGTGTAATAAATATTTACAAATGTTGAAACATATTCTAGTCATTTTTAATGAAAAATTTACTGGTACAGAGTGCTTGATATATTAACAAAATATTAATTTGTCTATAAATGTATGCTTTGTTCACTAATGAGAATAGCTATAAAAGCACACATTGGTATAGATCAATTTTAGTTCTGATGGAACATAGCAAAAGGTTATAGCTGCAGAAATAGGAGTGATGTGACTCTGTTCGGGTTTTCTTGGCTCCTGGTATGTGGGGAGAGATGTAGATGGTTTAACTACATTATGACATTGTAAAAGCTTGAGTCTATTTTTTCCCCAGTGTTTTAAATGCTCTGTTGCTGCTCACATAGTGTTTGGTTTAAGCTGTGTTTATTTGATTTGGACCAGCCAGGCACAAAACCAGCTCACAGCAGACATGTTCTCAATTCCTGTCTGGTCAAAAAATATTTTGCACAGCTTAAAACACAATTGACCTTAAGTAAACAATGTTCTTATTTTATGTAAAATTTCTCTACCACATTCAATCAGTTTTAGAATTAAGATCATTTTGTGAACCAGTTCTGAGAAATCTTCACTTGTTAAGTTTGAAATACAATATATTTTCTTAGCATTAATGCTACATTATATGTGTGATTGTGCATGTAAAAAGGTTATTAATCTGATTTTGGAAAAATGGGATTAATTGGTGGTTTTTTAACAGCCATACAAATAGTTAATTTAGGCCCTCATAAGAAATACATTTGCTAATTGTGATTTCCCCTCCTTCACCACTTTTTTCACCTTGAAAACTATTATTAATTTCAATAAACGTATTAATGTTTTACATAGCTGGCTTTAAAAATTTGTATTGTATGTTTTTATTTTCTACTTCTATTATTATTATTTGTATTATTATTATCTGTGTTTTAAGGCTGAGGATCAGCTGCGTATTGTGGAGGAGCAGCGAAAGATCCACGAGGAGCGAATGAAGCTGGAACAGGAGAGGCAGAGACAGCAGAAGGAGGAGCAGAAGATCATCTTGGGGAAGGGCAAGTCCCGACCTAAGCTCTCCTTCTCGCTCAAAGCAACGGACTGATGACTTGCTCCCTCCTTGTTCACTTCCTTTCCTTCTCTTTTTTTTCTCTGTCATCCTCCGTCAGTCTGGAAGGTTACTTGAAAGAAATCTCTACGAGGTTAAACAGAGGTCAATCCTGTCCCTGCTTTCTCTCCTGGGTTAAAACAGATTTTTCATCCTCTGAATTAGGGAGAGTTTGGTGTGTTTACCTCAAATTCTGAGGCCGGACTTTGTCACCTCCACGGACTGTTTTAGCGGCTTTTTTTTATGTTTTTGCCACTGCTGTAAAAATTATTCCTCCTCGTCAGTTTAGGTTTTACATGCAAAACACAGCAATGAGAAGTGTGAGCAAGTGTGTGTTTGTGAGTGAGCGAGCGTGTGCGTTTGTGAGCGAGCGAGTGCATGTGTGTGTTGGAACTGCTTAATGTGTACAGGTCCTTCTTTGGTTTTGCAGATTGAAGCACAGGTTCTTTAGCCTCCGATTAAAGCTTTGAATTTTCATACAGGGTGCAAAAGAAGTGAGAATATTGGAACCAGGGAATGTCTGTATGTACTAAGTAGTAAGCCCCACAACAGCCATCCATTGTTCACTGCACATCGTACTAATGTTAAACTGTCCTATTTTTATTTTTTTGACCATAAACCCAGTTCATTGGCTTATGTGGAATTCTAACAAAGCAGTGAAGATGAGTTTAGAATTAAAGCTGATCTGGACTCATGTAGACACCTGGAAGAATAATAGTAACGCAAGGGTTGTTTCATCTACAGTTTGTTATTCAAAGGAAGTCGGGAGAAACAGGTAAGATTTGTGTGTGAGTGTGTGAGTGAGTGTGTGAAATAGGTGCTAGATAATATTGTGGACTATTCCCCTGTCTTGTAATTTGAGCTGTTCAGTAATAAATCCTTCAAATAAGCCGCCATATTGAATGTGGTAGTCCCTTTTTTTTTTTTTTTTTTTTAACAAAAACATTCAATCATAATTAGCTTTGGTTTAGAAATCTCACTATTTTTCTTTATTCCAGAAAAAAAAAATTGTCTATAAATATATCTCGCTTTTATATATATATATATATATATATATATATATATATATATATATATATATATATATATATATATATATATATATATGACTGAAGATTTTTCAATGTCGTGTAAGAATGGTGACTGCTAGCATGTTCAATGAAATAGTCCATCTTACAGCTTATATGGACAAAAGTATTTGGACACCTATACACATTCACTTACAGGAGCTGTTATGACATCCCATACTAATTTGTTTCCCTGTTAGCATTTATTGGGATTGTTTTCAACAATATTTTGGAGTGTTTTATTCATTCATCCAGAACAGCATTCATGAGGTCATGGCTTGAAATCTGGTTTGTAATCTCTGATAGGGTTGACGTTGGAGCCGGCCAAGTTTCTTCAGACCAAACTGTTCCCACCCAAGTGCACTGGTACATACTTGGTTTTATAGTTCTTTAGCGATAGGATTGAATGAAATGCATGTATTCAGAGGTTAAGAATTTTCCCCCAATTGCTTTCATCCATACAGCTGAACATCCAGTGTTTCTGAATCCCGTGTACAATGTGAACAGCAGCCTTATGGGGGAAACATAACCCCATATTCATGTTCTAAAAAAAAAGTCCTCCCTAATGGCTGAATCCTGTTTAAACACACATAAAAGAGTTCTGGAAAATGTTGAATACAAACATTTGCTAATTACCCAGCCACTGCCCTTGGACATCCATTATGAGTCATGTAAACAGATTTCCTTGCAAAGTGATTGCTGCCCATTATCAGCCTGCACCATAACTGCCGTGCTTTGTTTTGCTATTCTACCTTAACCCCTTGTGCAGCCTTGTGTATTTACACTTGTAATATACATCATCTCCAGAGTAGAGCAGCTGCCACGTTGAGGAGTGAGGTTCATCACTTTAGCCACACACACTTGTATGTCCTTTGAAGGTGCTGACGTGGTGTGTACTCGGTGGCTGTATCTCTGCCGGATGATAATTAATCACGCTCACACTAACAATGCGCACTGATTAGCTGCTGCATTAACTCGCACACTGACTGATGACGAACCACTTTAAACTCGTGTCGCAAAACGTGTTCGGGCGTGAACCGTCAAACCTGCGCCGTGACTGATGAACCCTTTAATCCCGGTGCACTCTCCCTGCTACAAGTCACTCTGAGTTGCAATAGCAGGAATCTTAAGAGCCGCAAACGTGGTTCCACCGGGGAGCTCACAGCATCGGGCAGTGTGTCCGTGTCGTTTGTATGTATTCACGTTGCCCCTCCGTGTCGTGGGGGCTCTTATCTAAATGAACGAGTCAGATACAGAACGACACGCCGTTTTAAATATAAAGGTCCTGTATTTTTAGTTGCAGCAAAAACATTCTCGTTTACAGACGTCATCGTAGGCCAGAGCTTATCGTTCTATTTCAAAGTTAATGTGGCTAAAAATAAAGGGTGGGAAAATTTTCTGTCATCGTATTGACGAAATGAAAGAGTAAGCCCAGCAGCAACAATAAGGCTTCCCACAGAACACTCCATATTTAGCTTAAGAGAGGTCACTTATCAGATTCAATAACCTGTGGTTTTTAACTGTGATTACCACGGATCGTTTTAAAACCGCTGTTCTGCTCTGCCATCAAACACAGTTTCATAAAGACAGACGGTTTAGGTCGTGGTTATGACTAACGTATTTTATTGAACAGATAGAATATCTTATGTTGAAGAATCCCTCCGGTATATTGAACTCAGCAGTTTGAACTAAGATGACGGAATTTAAAAGTCGAAGCATCTGATCTTACATTAAACTATTCGGTATACATCTGACTGCAGTACAGAATCTATAATTTGTGACATTACATATAGCTTACGGCATAAACAGAATGTAATAAATCTTACATCTTTTTAATCCGTGTCGACAATTTTACACATTAACGTGTCATCACTGCATGTGCGATGGCGTCTACAGTTTGGGTTCATTCCTGTTTTATTTGAAATGTAGGCCTAAACACTGGAAATCATTAGAAAATACACTTTTTTCCCCAGAAAAACGTGCCCAAATTACTTTTTTTTAATTACCGCTGTTTTTATTCTGTAGGTCATATTATTATATAAAAAAAAAGAAAACCCCTGGCTTGTAAACTTGTACAAAAAATTCAACTGGAGCCATGGAAATTTATTCTAATTTACTTTTATTTTATAGCCTTTCTATCGTTTTGCTAAGAGAATTGTCACACAGCAACTTTAATCGTTCTTTTACAATTATGTAGCTGACACATAAACCACACGAAGAAAGTTCAATAGTAAATGACCAAAAGCAGGAAAAAGTAATTAGGTTTTTAGATTGAAAATTATTAATGTTTTAATCTCGATTAGAGACAAAATGTTTATTCTAGGCGACTTCACCAGAACTGGCCTTATTTACTCTCTGGATTAAAAGAAAACCGAACTGACTCTTATCCTGCTTATAAGGGCAATACAAGTCTAAATTACTAATAAGAATATAGTGCCATACAGTGTACACTTAATAAACCAAAGTGCCCTGGAATGGTTGATCGGTGCTGCACCGTTGCAACGCTGCAGTCTGCTCAGTCTTCAGTCCACGAACAAACTATTCAAATAAACTCGCTAGTCTACTGTTTATATTCTCAAATGTTACACGAGCTGTAAATACGCTTACCCAACTATACCTATGTGATTCTACCTAAAAGCTTTTTGGAAGGTTTATTTACCTTAAACACTAATTACAGGCCTAAATGTGCTCATGGCAAACCCAAAGAACGCTTACCTGTTGTAGAACCATTTAGCACTTTAACAGCACTCTACTCCCACAACGTAGACAAGGTCTGTTATTTCTCTATGGCACCAGCAAAACGCTGTAATAAATTATTTATCAATTGTTTTTGGAACATGAAACCTGGTCTCCAAACAACATTTTTTCTGGTCCTTTTTTCTGATCCTGGTTATATTTTAAGAGTATGAAACATCGTTTAAATAGGGGACGTGCGAATGTAAATTAATTAAAGATCTAGTTGAAGTACTTGCTTTTGTAATTAAAACGTATTTGCGTATAGTGATTAAGCTAAACGACGTTAAACCAATTCAAAACAACGCGCGATTTAGAGTGATGGCGCTGCTGGAGAGCTTTATGGCTGATTTAAACCGACGTCTTTACAAAGTAAACTTGATGTTGAGTGTAATGATATGGTTTGTTTTTGTCATGTCTATCCTGCTTTATTTCTTTGACCTTCGTGCTCTCGTTGTGGAATCGCCGAAGTTATTTAGAGACAACAGGAATTGATGGTTTCCTTCCTCCTGTTTTCTTTCTGCTGCCTCTTCAGCCTGTCCCGTCATTATTCTCTTAGCTTGTAAGAGTGCGAATTTCAGTTCTCTTTCGCTGTTGGCTGGAGGAACCTTCTCATAGAGGGTTCCAGCAAAGCAAAGCAACCCCCTGAGCAGCCCGACCTGTGTACCTCTGATACATTTATCATCTGCTAGATAAATAGGTTACAGCTTTATTGACGCTTTAAACGTTCCTGCGACCGCCGCCTCACACGCTGACTTTATTCATTCCTCAGTCTCCTCTCACCGTCATGCCAATTTGCGCTCCTTTTACCAAAAGGATGGAACATCTCGCAACAATTACTATAACACCACCACCACCACCACCACCGACATTACTATTATTATTATTATTATTATTATTATTTTTATTATTAATAATAATAATAATAATAATAATAATAATAATAATAATGTTAATATTATTATTATTATGTTATCACAAATATAATTGTTCTTCAAACATCCCTAACCCTTTATTTGACACATGCAAAAAATGATTTCTTTTCAAAACTAATTTCCCCTTGGCTATATGTATCTATGCAGTTGTATTTTTGACTAGGTCATTAATAATTTGGCACACCGTTATTTGCTTGTTTATTTATTCAGTTAGACCTACTGACGTGACGGCTGTCTGTCTTAAACTTCTTGACAGTTAAAAAAATTGTGGGCCTACCTGAGGTCGGCGCTGTTGCTCGTTTAATAAAGGCTTCCTCCGCGTGAAGGCAATGGTTAGGCTATGTTGAGTTGAGTGTTGAGGTCGTCTGAAATCGCACAGGACAAACTGTATTTGCTACTCTATGTCTTTGTGATAACAAACACAGTACAGTTCTCATTTGTCTTCTTCGTTGTTATATCAGGCCATTCTCATTGTTATTACTTCAATGGTAACATTTGTTATAATGCATTAAATAAGGGAAATGCTTTCAGCTTACTGTAAAAAAATGTAAAAAAAAAAAAAAAAAAAGGTTCTGGTCTATCGCCACGATAAGCCACCATGTTCCGATGGTCACTCTACCATCAGCGCACACACACGCACACCGACTTCATTGCTCTCTGCCGATCCTGTTGCCCGGGCGACTGTTTGATTGACGGCCTGGGTTTATTGGCTTTGGTCGGTCTGACCAATGAGCGTTCTTGTGGGAGGAGTCTTGGCAACCCTAGCTCCGGCAAATATGATCAGGACTGGGAGACGCTCGCAGAAGGATTTGAAGAGGCAGAGCAGAAAACGGCCGCCACGCTCTCAGCTCAGACTTCACCGACTCATGCCAACTTTCCCATGACTCCATTCTCATCCTCTTTATTTCTAATTCCATTCGTTCGATTTTCAGTTCAAGCCATTCTTTAATCGTCTCCATTTAGCAGTGTGGCATCGCTGATTTCGCTCGCTGCCGCTGAAGCTCGGACTCGCCAGCACTGGTGGAATATCTGGTGGAATTGTTGCTACCTGCTCGGATTAAATTCGCGTCTGTTTGGGCGTCGCTCCGGTGCGGCAGCGCCGCTCGCCTGTCTTCGGGGAATCTTGTCAATGGGGAGAGTTGCTTGGTTTTGGTAAAGTCCGGGTCCCGCGTCTTGCTGAATGAGAAACTGTGGCTCGCTGTTGCTCATCTTCGTTCTCGGAGCTCGGGAGCAGTGCGTGAGGCGCAGCCGTTCACTCCGGACTAACACGCACACTGGGATGCACGACTCGTAGCCGCTCCAGGCTTTCGTTCACTTGCAGGAATCGGGATACCGGGAGTTTGGCTCCTCTGGGCGGCTTGGCTCTGCTTGCTTTCCACGGTGTACGGCTCGGGACGGGTTTGGAGGTCATGGGGGAGTATCTGTGGACGTACTGCCTATGCGTGTTGGTGCTTGCTTGCAAGGTGAACGCCACAGTCCTCGAGTCCATCTACTGGAACACAACCAATACCAAGTAAGTAACCGATACCTTCCCGTCTCTCATAATGTGGACTCTTGTCTCAGCATCTTTTATACACCATCAATACTGTAGCTTAGTTGCGACTTACAGCTGTTTTTTTGTAGGCAAGACCTTGAAGCAGGTGAGCATCGAGTTTAACTACGCACCCAATCCATTAGAGCTGTAAAAGGCCCCATAGGTTTTCCGTTCAAACATTTCTACCAGAACCCTTTAAACGAGCGTCGTAGGCGTGTGGGAATTAAACTCTTATTTCGAAACAAGGCTTATATTGTTTTTTTAATTTATAGAAGTGCTTTGTGTGTGTTCGTGTGTGTAGGCCAGGGAGACCTTTAGGCCTGACGTACAATTTCGTAGAGCAGATGGATGCGCTACTGTTGTTTTATTCTGGTGTTTCTGTACACCTGGCTGCCTCTTTTGCTCAAGAGAAATAAAAGCAATTATAGGGCAGGACTGCTGTTATAAGCACAACTGAAACTGTGAGCGAGGCAAGTAAGAAAACTTCATGGAGCGAAACTATTGCGCCTATAAGCCCCAGGGTATTGCTGTATAGTCTATACGAAAAATACAAATAATAATAAATAAATAAATACATATTCAAAATAGGCTTAGGTCGTATATGGTATTTGGTCTTACAAGTTAAAACAAGTTGAGAAAATACACAATGTACATATCATTTACATTTTACACTTACACTTTATATCCACAATTGTAAATTCACAAAAATAAATGAAATTCCCTCGACGGGTTTTGTAGAATGTCAATCAAAATGCGTGCGAGAAAGTATGTGTTAACTGAATGACTAAACAAAACGCACCCTTTTTAAAATACCTCCACAACCCACACAAAGGGGCCTAGATAAATTGATATAGATATGCATATACTATTTGAAGACATAATAAAAACTATTAGGTATAAGCTTTTAATCATCCGACTTAAGCTGTCATTTAACATTAATAATTAGTCTGTGTTTTTAAGTTAATAAGAGGTTAAATAAGGGAATGTGCTGTAAGTGCGCGCATGAAGGCAGCGCAGGTTAGTGACTCTGAACGCGTAATTAAGCGCCGCGGCTGTATAAGCCCTTTTTTAATGCGCCTTAAAATAGATCGTTCCTTTTTTCGTCCGCTCCAGTTTAAATCTGAATCTGAATATTCCAGGTGTACCGACGCTGGTTTGAATTATATTAAAAGTGGCATCTGTTGAATAAGTGAGTGTTCTTTCGCCATGGAGTAGGGTACTGAACGGTCGCAGCCACTGCCGCGATCGGACAGCGTCTGATTTATTGATTTATTTACGCAGGCAGTGACAGTGGTTTAGGGCGACCCCAGGAGACAGGATGGTGGGGTTGCGTTCCAATCCGACAGTGTCGGTCAGATACAATTTTAGTCAGTCATAATACTCGTTTAGAAACGAGGCTAAATTTTCAAACCATAATTTCCATGGCTTTTTAAAATGCGATCCTCTGCAGGACCCCCCAGGAGAGCCTTGACTCCAAACGCAGCCTACACTTGTATAGTCACTCGGGGAGCTCTGGGTTGTGATTGCGCTCAGGCCGACGCGGTGAGCAGCAGAGGAAATGCTGAGTGAAGAGGTTCATATCACCTGGTTCTCAGCAGCTCTACAGCTCTCTTGAGCCCCCCCCCCCCCAATCTTTCACACAGGTCTTGTATTAATAATTGAACCTTATCTCAACATTGGAAGCAACATTACGGAGACTTGAAGTGCAGCCACAGCAAGTGGATTAGTGCAGACTTCATTTAGTCCCTTGTGCATGCACAGTAAACTCTTTCTGCATTATCATGCTGAAAGCATATTTTCCCAGCAGTAGAGGCCTGCAAAAAGCAACCGTTGTTTGCAGATTATATTTAGTATTTATCATAAACATAATTTCTTGCCTACTGTCCGCTGGTTTGGCTTTGAATCAATTAAGATAATTTCGAACCACTCACTGCATGTACAATTTTGTAATAATTATTTTACCATGTCAGTACCATTTTATTACCAGTTATTGTAATTTTAAGTTACTGTAATTTGATCAGTTTCAATAAAAAATGGTAAGAAAAATCAAGTCAAATTCATGCAAATATGTTTTTGATAAAGTGACAAAGTGAGTTTTGACTCTGTTTAAGCAACTAAAATATTTTAGTACATGAATATTCAAATTAGTCAGTTATTCGTAAAGGCCAATAAATACACATATTCACAAGCACTTGAGTGTGTTTGTTACCGTTCTTTGCACATTTGGGTATGTGTATATTTTATATCTAGACAGACAACATGCTAGATTAATTACAGTCAATTCACCAATATGTAAAAGTATGTTTTTTATAATGAATTTATAGAGCTGTAAATGTGTGTGTCACCTCCGGTGGTCGAAGGCCTTAGGGTTACTGCATTCGGCAGACTGCTGTCATAACTTTAGCGGAGCATAGCAAAATTGTTTGTTTATGCACGTTTATGCCTTGTAATCCGTCTAAAAGGAAAACTCTTCTAGAATTAGCACGTAAACATATCCGGACATCATAATTAACCCAAATAAAAATTCTTACTGGGTGCCCTAATTTTAGGCCATGTGTATCTTGATTTATTTGTTATTTATATATTTTCCACAAATATTGATGTAAGCGGACTCATGGAAAAAATAAAAATATATGAACGGCTTAGGTTCATGAAAATCTATTTAATTGTATGAAGCTGAATGTGGGTAAACCCAAGCCACTATGTGTGCAGCTTGGGTCAGAGGAGCTCCCAAATACACTTTTCTTTTTCTAGTGAAATAGCCTCTACCGATTTAACGTGTTGTTCTGCCCTATAACTGTTACGCCTGAGGTATAGGACTTGTAAAAGATTCTTCTTATGTGTCTTTTTCGTTCTCTCTCTTTTTCCCCTCTGTCTCCCTCCCTTGTCGAATCGTGCTGCTAATCCATTTTGTAGTCGAGGCGGAGAAACAAAAGCGAGGTCTGCACTACACGTTTCTAGTCAAAAGACGCCCAGAATCCCCCATTTCTTTCTCTCTCTCTCTCTTCATTATGAGATTACATCTCTTTGGAGGCATGGTGGGGAGGCTGACTGGGCTGTGTGTTGAGGCATACACATGCAGATAGTCCATCAGAGTCTGATGAATTGGCCATGAATAATAACAACTCCCTTTGCAGCCCTCCCCTTCTCCCCAGCGTTAGAATCACAAGAGAACCTTATTAGTGTGTCTCTATGTGTGTGAGCTTTTTTTATTAGAGCAGTTTTAGTGGGTGTCTATTATTTTTTAGGTTCTACGCCTTGCTGTTTTTTTTTAATTTCCTTTATGTAAAACTGAGAGATGAGTAAAATTTTGAGAGCAAGGCGATAGTGAGAGGGACTTAAATGAAAGCATGTAGCATCAGTAGAGCATGTCGAAAGTTGGAGGGTGACAGTTTGAATGAGGGCTGAGGATTAATATGGTATCCGTTGAACTTAAGGATGGTGGAAGAGAGCAGGAGTCTGGGGCCAACGTTACAGCCAGTTCACCAGATGCCTCATAGGCTGGGATTAGAGAGTAAATGAAAAAGGAAAGGCAATGAACAGAGAGTAAAAAGAAAGCACAGGGATAGAGTAGCAACCACCAGCGTGGACAGATAATACCCTCAAAATGCCCCATGCTGCTCAAAGCTTAATGGGTCGCATTTAAACCTGGTACCGTTTTGTCCCTGGCCTTTGTCCTGACTTTTCCCCATTAAACTGACTTCTGTACTGGGTAGATGATTGAAAGACTGAAAGTCAGTTTTCTACTCCCGTTGATCTTCTTGGAAATCAAATCTGATGAGATGGAATTCGGCTGGTGCATTCGTTCACACAGCTCACAGCGAGGGTTAAAATGAGGGACAGGACAAGACAGAGAAAGAAGAGCCAGGGAGTGCCAAGAGACTTGTACATTGTTCTATAAGGAAATGAGATATAGGGTTATGGAGGAGGACCTTATGTCCCTGTTACTCAGATTTAAACAAAGCTGACTGATTTTACTGCAAACAGGTGTCTTAGGCAAAACTTGAAAAAGTTGTGAGAAATTTGGGGGACACCAGAGATCCCAGCTGAAACACGAAAGAAAGGATACAGATAGCACCAAAAAAACAGATGTGCATAGTTGGATTTATTTGCTAACCTTTCCATCCATTTATCACACCTGGCCTTTTCAGGTTTCATAACTGAGTGCGGATTTCTGGAGCTGAAAAATATTTATGGCTGAGCGACTTTGTTCTTAAGACTTCTCACCAGTTTGTGATCACATTGGCACCATTGTCACCCACTTATGCCAGGAAAACATATTTAACTACCTTGGATGAAGCATACAAGTGTGTGAGTCAGCCCATGTGTCAGAGAGGAAGAAAAGAAGATGAAGATGAGCCACTTGGAGCGTGAGCACGTTTCTTCTGTCTCTCCTCACACGGCCAGGAATGTCCGCGAGCGGCACACTGGCCTCTTTAGACGCAGTGCACACATTCAGGACACACTCGCACGCGTCCATATGCAGCTGCGGCTTTTTTGTTGCCCTTTTCTCCTCTCTGTCCGCGCTTTCACGTCCGCATGCTCTGCAACGTTTACAACTCGAGCCATAAATCTAAGCCTCACAAAGAAGGAAAAACAAAAGCAGGGACGAGGGGTTAAGTGTGTCTTATAGAGTAGGTTAAAGCCATTTACAAACATGAGGCCTTTATTTGCCCTTCCCCTTCCCACTCTTTAGCTGTATTCTTATTCTAAGGGCTCCACAGGAGATTGTCTGGAGTTTAGAATTTAGGGTTCATTGCAGGAGAGTTTTAATTCTCAATATTAAGTATGGTACTCCTCCCTTTTGAAAATTGGTTGATATTAAATGATGTTAGTATTCTAGATATAAGATGTTATTCAGAATTCTACATCATTGTCTTTAGGATATATTACAGCTTTTCTATGGTATTGTTTGCCCTGCATAAGTAGAATGTATATTTGAAAATTATGTAGAAATAGTAGAAGTATTTGTATTTGTATGAAATTCATAATCTAATGTATTTGAAAAGAATAGCCATCCAAATGACAATCGAACAAGATATGACAGCATTATAGCATAATTCTACAGTGTGTGTTAACTTGTATTTACCTACACATAGGACATTCCAGAAAAGGTTTTGACTCGTGTGCCATTTTGCATTATTTTAAAATGTCGTCCAGATAACTTGAGCACCACATTTGGAGTGTATGCGTGCGCACATGAGTTTAAACAGATAACCATTGTTTATTGCTGATTTATTTGATACATACAGAGAGATGCGGTAGGATAAGAGGAGAATAGATAGTGATTTGGCATTCAGAGTTTTATTTTGTTAACTTGTCCTCACAAGAAGATTTGCCTGGCCAGATCTATCAGAAAGATAGCGGTGTCAGACAGCCATCTGCCCAAGTAACACCTAACACACACAAACACATGCATGGATTTGCAGCATCGCCCAGTTTGCTTCTTGCAGTGGAAACCTTTTTACACAAAATTTTCAGGCCTGTTGTGTGGGTGTGTGTTTCTCACAATGTCACTGGTTTTTACCAGTTACTTTGTTTAGCTGCCTGGCATCATACCAGCCTTGATTCATATACACATCGTTGACAGAGCATAGGAAGCTTTTTGTAGTAGCTGTTTTCTTCCTTCTTTTAAGTGTCAGAAGTATTAGAAAATCACATTTTCTCTTTTTGATTTCTGTTTCACATCCATGTCATCAATGGCCTCACATTTTGAACCTTCTAACTAACTAACTCATGAATAATTGATGTGTGTAGCTATATCATTCAGCCTCAACCAGTTTATTTTTTTCTCATCATTACCGTGTTTCAGGAAGTAAACGAGCTAAAGTGATGCACTTTTTACCTGACCTGCTCTTTCTCCTTTTCCAGGTTTGTCCCAGGTCAGGGTTTAGTGCTGTATCCCCAGATCGGGGAAAAAATGGACATTGTGTGTCCGCGCGCGGAGGGCGGCTCAATGGAAGGCGTCGAGTTCTACAAGCTCTACATGGTTTCTCGGGACAAACTGGATTCATGCACAGTGACCAAGAGTGATACGCCTTTGCTGAACTGTGACAAACCTGACCAGGACGTCAAATTTACTCTCAAGTTCCAGGAGTTTAGCCCCAACCTCTGGGGCCTGGAGTTCTTTAGAGGGAAAGACTACTACATCATTTGTAAGTACTAAACTCACTTAGGTTCTGCGTATAACATTGTTGCTGTATAAGGTTTCTGTGTTTTGACTTAAGTACGGCTTGTTTTGGCTGGCTTTTTTTTTGGCATTTGTGTTGCAACAAGTGGAAGGTTGTGAGTGAAAAAAATATCAAAAAAATTGGTGAATAAAATGTTGACAACCATATTGTTGTTACATGAGTTTTGCTAAAATGTAACGTTAAAAAAAAGCAAGCAAACAGCATGATTAGAAATGTTTACACAATGGTTAAAAAAACAACCTTATTTTACTCAAACATCCTTTAATCATCCTTCAAACATCCAGTATTTAATATATGTATGTATATATATATATATATATATATATATATATATATATATATATATATATATAAATAATTTATTGTAACGTATTTTAACCACAACAGTCAAAATAGTCAAACGTATAACCATAATGGTGTTTGCCTGTTGTATATTAGAACATATGAATCCCACAAGGCCTTTTACAGTACATGTATTTGCACAGAGGCAAATAAGTCTGTAATAGGTTAGCAGCCTAACCACCTATATTATTGTGGGAAAATAAAGAAGACATCCAATAAGCATAACTGTCAGATATCACTCACAAAGACAATTCCCGGAATTCACGCAACAACCTCCTGGGCTCGCTACATGGAAAAGTCCCCTCCTGACTCACAGAGAAGGAAATCCAATTTTGCTGCTTGTGCAAAATCAGCCCTTTTCTCTCTATCGTCCATTTTCAGCCTTTGCAAACGCTAATGCTGGAGCGGAGAATTACAGGAAGGCGAGAAGATGGAGAGGACAGTAGGGCTAGAGAAATGGGCCATTTTTCTTCATTGGAGATGTTAATTGCCTCTTTTTCTATAGTACAATGATGGCCCGCAGCTGGAGAATTGTGGGTGTGTGTGCGCGCTGCCATTGAGCTACAAAGACTACAGAAATGTGACTGTTCTGTGAACTCGTTAAATAAGGAAATCTGCCTATTGGGCTTCATGCTCAATATGTAATTAAATAGTTTGATTCTTTAATTCAGAAGACAGAAAATGTCTTGTATCTAACAATAGAGAATCCTTCGGTATAAGGCTCAAGCAGATTTCCAAAAGGAAACTGGTTTATTGTTATTAAGTTGTGTACAGTAAGTTATGAATTACTTGTGCACTGTGTTAAAACCATGTGTTTGTTTTGCACATGGGTGTATGTGTGTGTCAGTGTGAGTGTGTCTGTGTGTGTGTGTGTCTATCAAGGTTTAAACTGGCTTTTCCATTGTTCCGCAGCAGTCTGACATGGGTGTGTCTATGTGTGCACGTAGATTAACTTGAGCTAATGCGGTCCGACATACAGGGAGAGCTGGAAACTGAGCAAAAGATTGTGCAACATGATCTAAATATGTAGCGAAAGAAAGAACAAAATAGAATCATTAAACTAAGAAAGAAATTAAAATGGAAAGCCCTTGTATATAAGTAAGCCCATTTTGTCACCTGTTTGAAAAAACTGTAAACAATTTTGTTTATACATTAATGCTTAAATTAGTTATATAATAACCATGTATTTAACCATATTTTCTAAACAGTTTTATTATTAAATCAATTGTTTCTAATCCACTAACATTTATACTAATGAATAATCATAACTAATTCCCAATTCCCGAATCTTCCCAACTCTGTCTGTAAGGCAGTATCACTATGAAGTTTTAAGAAACTACTGAAGACGCATCTCTTTAACAAATACCTGTTGTAAAAAAAAGGGGGGGGGGGGCGCAGCAACAAATAACAATCAGGTTTGATGATTTTACAGTGTAGTTGGTTTTTTGCATAACTTCTGACTTGTAATGTTCTCATTTGTAAGTCGCTTTGGATAAAAGCGTCTGCTAAATGACTAAATGTAAATGTAATAACAAGGAAATTGACACAGTACCATTTTACCCAGTCCTCAGATTTCAACAATGTTATTACCAACCTGCATGTATTTATGTGTGTCTGTCTGTCTGTCTGTTTGTGTGTGTGTGTGCGTGTGTGTGTGTGTGTCCATCCACATGTGGGCAGAGCAGCATTGCTGTGGACAGCAGTCAGGTTGGGTGGGTCAGAGCTACACTAACCTAGATGCACATATTATAATGGGAACAGCATGAGGCCAAAGTGTGTGT
This sequence comes from Corydoras maculifer, assembly GCA_019802435.1. Taxonomy (NCBI): domain Eukaryota; kingdom Metazoa; phylum Chordata; class Actinopteri; order Siluriformes; family Callichthyidae; genus Corydoras; species Corydoras maculifer. Next base: position 41,623 of record JAFMOD010000298.1, on the reverse strand, counting down.
GTGTTTGTGTGTTTGTGTGCAAGAGAAAATGAGAAAGAGAGAGAGAGAGGACCAGAGAAATAGAGAGAAAGAGAGAGAGAGGGGAGGTTGAGAGTTGGTGCTGTCTCTTATTAGCGATGGTGCTCATTAGAAGCACATGCGCTCAGCACTGGGCGACCCTGATGCCATGGCGATCAGATCACACTGCCCTGTAACGAGGCCACAGGACAGTCTGGCATTAATATCATAGCTCTCTCTCCCTCACTTTACGCATGGCTGCATGTGTTTTAATGGCCTTGTTTTTAACTGGACAGAGTAGAATGAGGACTGGTATTTGGTGCTGTATTTATAGATGTTTTAATATCTTTGTGGGGACCTGTTATCCTCATAATAATTGGGACACATAAATATAATTAGCAAATATATATATATATATATATATATATATATATATATATATATATATATATTAGTTAAAGTTGAAGGTGTGTGTGTGTGTGTGTGTTATACAAATCCACACTGTTGCTTTGATTAGCATCAAATTTGATATAGCTCTTCAGGACCCGATGGAGGTTTATATACTCTTCACAACCAAAAAGAAATGGCTCAAGAGGCATTATTCTAGTGATCATTAGTGGGCTGTTGACTGTGCATAGAGCTGCTTGATTTGGGATGTGTTCCTGTGTCTTTGCTGTCATGACGATTTGATTCATGAGTGTTTTAAGTGTCACCAATCACTTGCCATTCCATTTAAGAGCCTGGTGCGGTCTGACCTTGTGGATTGTTTAACAGCCCAGTTAGCTACATAACTTTTCTTTAAAAAAAATAACACCAAAGAGAGATAAATTACACATAAACCAACATTTACATTGTTTAGAGGAATGTTTAGTGTATATAATTATATACATACATACATACATACTTACACACACACACACACACATATATATATATATATATATATATATATATATATATGCGGCACGGTAGCTTAGTGGTTAGCACGTTCGCCTCTCAGCGCTAGGGATTCCCGGTTCGAATCCCCATCTGGGTGGAGTTTCCATGTTCTCCCCGTGTCTGCGTGGGTTTCCTCCGGGTTCTCCGGTTTCCTCCCACAGTCCAAAAACATGAATCAAGTCAATTGAATTCTCAAAATTGCCCCATATGGAGTGTGTCTGTGTGAGTGTGTGCCCAGCGATGGATTGGCGTCCAGTCCTGGGTGTATCTGCCCAGCGCCCGAGACGTTCTCCCCTGGATGGGCATGGGGAACCCCACCGCGACCCTAATAGAGGATAAAGCGGGAGATAATGAATGAATGAAAAAAAAATGTGTGTGTGTGTGTGTGTGTGTGTGTGTGGCTTTTCCATTGTGTGTGAAGAAAGGTTCATACTCAGGGCTTGTCACTTTAAAAATCTTGAGCACTTTGTCATTATCATGCTTGTGTGATCTACCATGACCTAAGTCTCAGTACATTGCGTGTGTGTATCTGTACGTGTGTGAGAAAGAGTGTGTGTTTGTCAGATAGAGAGAGAGGCTAATTTGCACTCCATAGGGGCCAGATGGTTGAGCAGGGCGAGCTAGTGTAAGAAAATGGAGCTGAAAATGCACATGGACATTTGAATGATTGTGAGCATGGTGCTTTAGACATTCTCTCCCCTCTCTGTCTGCCTTTCTCTCTGGGTCTCTGTCTTTTATTGTGGTTTTGGATGAATGGCATCCAGCTTCACTCTTTACCTCCCCACGTCTTAGCTTTCTTTTTCCAGATTCTCCATAATTCTCACCCGGTCCGTCTCACTCAGACGGACGGGAACACAGAAAGAAATTCAGGTCAAACATCATATGAACATGAACCCTCTTCTCTGTCCCCGTCTTTCTCTGTTTGCTATTTTTTTCTTTTTGGCCAAGCTTTCATGCAGATATATTATGCAGTCAGACAAGCTAAAGCTACCAGCAGTCTGATGGCTGACGCACTGAAAATATATAATGCTAGACTTTAGAATAAAGTGATTTTTAAAATTTGTGTTTATCTATGGAAATTCTTTGTGAACATTTCAAATTATGACTGTATCATGTTTTGTTTATCCAAATAAACCCTATAAGTAGCACTTAGATGTTAGAATAAATTGCAGTTAGCATTGTTGTATTATTCTATGTAATGAAGTTAATTATTTTATGATTGTAATAATTAATATTGGTTACTCCAATATAAGGGGCTCATCTGTGAATAAAGATACATGGTTTCTAGAAGGAATTCTTATATCTCTCTGGTCAGTGCGTACTTGCTTTGTGTCATGATTACGGCACCTGTGAACATTGCAATTACAATACTGAAATAATAGATTGTGCAGCCATAATTCCAAGCCTTATAATAACATGAATTCTCCTGAATGGTCTGTTTACATTTTCCCTGTAATCGTTCTGGAATGTTATCTCCTCACATGAAATTAATTCAAAGAATGACATGCCTTTTTAAAGACTTTGACTGAAAGAGGTTTGTCCCCTGTGCAGCACTGAAAACAAGCCGTAGGTCAGTGAGCAAGAACTAGAGAAAGAGATAAGGCTCAGATATTGATGTCTTTGGGAAACAAAACCATGAAGCAAGATGAGAATGGATAATGAAGAAAGAGAAAGCTCAATGGAGAGCTTAAAATGTACTTCACAGGAGCACCTGCCTTTTAATTGCCTTAGCATTCTCTAGACATTGCTTTTCATGGGACAGGAGGTTCACTGCCTACACCTCTCTCTCTCTCGCTCTCCAATCCTGTTTCTTGCAATGTCTCTCATCCATCTGTCTGTCTGTGAATGCAGGCCACAGTGTTCTGGCATTAGGCCAAACACTAAGCCCCTGGCAGCTCGTTACCCCTGTGTTACTGACCTGATAGGCTGCAACTGCGCACACACACACACACACACACACACACACACACACACACACACACACACACACACAAACATCTTGATTTGTGGCTTTAAAAGTCCCATTTAGAAAACCAGATCTGCTTTTTGTACGCTGAATACATCACTGTCGGTGGCTTGATAGGATTTGTATTGAATTTCATTAAATATTTAATAAGTGTTTACCTTAAACTGGCCCACATAGTGTGTGTATTTCATATGTATTTACAGTTGGTTTGAATATATTGTGCTTATTATCTGCTCTTGCCACAAGTATTTTAAGGCTTATGATTGTCTAATTTATAATGGTATGGTTAAGCCATCCCAGAATACGCTGAATAAATGCAGACTTGCACTGCTTGATTAGCATTATCGGTCAAAAAGAATCACTTCACTGTCCGTTCTCCTCTTCTCAGCCTTTACTATTGTATAAGATGAATGCATTTAAAATGTGCTAAACGTTAAGCTTCAGGCAATGAATATAACATCCATCCATCCATTATGGGGCAATTTGGAGAATTCAATTGACCTTGATCCATGTTTTTGGACTGTGGGAGGAAACTGGAGAACCCAGAGGAAACCCATGTGGACACTGGGAGAACATGGAAACTACACCCAGATTGGGATTCGAACCCGAAATCCCTAGAGCAGAGAGGCCAACGTGCTAACCACTAAGCCACCGTGCCATTATGAACATAACATAAGGACTTTAATTTTGTATCATTTTGCTATCGTGAAAAACAATGGCACTGCTGCAACTGATATTCCGCTATGTTAAATACATTTCTATAGATGATTAATAATAATAATACATGTATATAAATAAATGTATGTTTGTGAACTTCCTTACATCCATATTAATAATTGGTGAAAATAAAAAAAGGAATTTATATATAATTTTTATTATTTTTTATAAAAAATATTTAAATAGTATACATTTGCACAGCACATTTCAACCTGTCAAAATGGCCGGTTAGTTTTCTTCAAATAAAATGCAAGTTTGTTTTGCTTAAAAGTTCATGGTTTGAACTTTTGCAAATGCAAATAAGCACTGAAGCAATGACTTATCATACCTCTTTTAAAATACTGGTGACTTGTTAACTGAATTCAGCTGTTCACCAAGCCAAGTCAATGACCCCAACCCTCTTATTTTCTTCCTTTATTGTATGCACCATTTATAAGGCATAAAAACCATAAAAACAACAGGTACATGAATGAAATTCATTTGATTTGGAAAGATATAAATGTTGAATTCTTATTTACACAATGCATTTTAGATAAGATAAGATAATCCTTTATTGGTCCCACAGTGTAAACTGATTTATAATACAAATTCAATATTTTTGGGCTGTGTTTTGTATGTGACAGTAATCAAAGGGCAGCACTGTGCCTACACACATTGCATTGGCTTGACCTGGTTGTCTCGTTCTGTGTTTTAGCAACTTCAAACGGCACGATGGAGGGCCTGGAAAATCAGGAAGGAGGAGTGTGTAAAACCAAGTCAATGAAAATCATCATGAAGGTTGGACAAAGTGAGTACAACCATATTTTTGCTTTAGATTTGATAAGTATATTATTTGAAATGTAAGGTTTAAATTTTCATGTGTAATGACAAAGCTTGAATTAAAAATTATCAAGTTTATGGACAGTGTAGCTGGTTTTCTCCATAACTACCGACTTCTGGTGTTCTCATTTGTAAGTCGCTTTGGATAAAAGCGTCTGCTAAATGTAAATGTAATGGACAGGAACATTGTACTTTTCGTTTTCTTCAACCTTAGTTGTTCAGTTATAATTCATAAAGATCATTTATTTTTGATGAGTCGCATCAGTTTAACTGCACACTTTCTCCACTGTATTTATGAATTAACCAAATTAATTTACAGAACACCTTAAATATTAGCCTACATAAATTCTATGATTTAACAGAAAAATTTTGCTTTTACATAACAAATTTTCTTTTATTTACAAATTAACAAATTTTATACTTACATCTGAAGAGTGTTTATAGTAGCAGATTTGAAGCTAATGTCTGTATATTTCTGGTTTAAATAAACTAATACACTAGTTTTCCAGAAATTAATAAAATCGGAATTACACAGTCACTGATCATTACCAGTGAACTAATTCAATTACACAACTGTATGACTTTGTGTAGATGGTGGTTACCTGAATAATGGCTTTAGCTTGATAATAATAACATGATAAGATAGGGATTCTACTTACTAGAGTAAGTAGTTAGCTAAGTATAATTAGCTCACTTGCTTCTATTACCTAATTAAAAAGTTTGACTAACATTACTATACCTTGCAACTACTTGTAATTACACTTAAGGTAATGTTGCTTACTTTATTAGCTAAGTTTAGATAAAATTGTGAGCTGCTACTTTGACTGTCGGTTGAACTTGCACTAAAATATTACAGATATACAGTAGTTGTGATGTATAAAATATCTGCCGTTAAGTAAAATAAAATCGGTAAATGTGGGACATTTTCGGATTTAAAAAAAAAGTGTGCTCTTTAAGATAGACCCGATTAATCATTATGTCTGTGTCCCTGCTCACTCTTATGTTCACTGCTAAAGGTCACCGAATTACTCAGCTGTATTCAGTAAATCCATGCAATATGCCAAATGCATTAGCAATATGGTACTGTTTCCAGTTGAAAAATGACAAATTGCTGTTCATACAGCCTCACTTGTAATGATTCAGCATGCTGACTGTGATCTTTCCATCTGATTTACAGATCCATCCGACCCAGTATTGCCGAAAGACTATCCTACAAGGCATCCACCAAAGCATTCTGACACAGGGAAGGACGGGAAATCCAATGAAGTGCTCGACAAACCTGGTATGCACACTGTGTAAGATTATATCTGTAATAGAGTGAGCATATATGCGTTTAGTGTAAAGAGACCCGAGGTCTGAGTCAGTAATTGAAAGCTGCCCATAAAACAGTATAGATTTGCATCCATGTAATCATCTGCTCTCTCTCAGCCTTAAACTGATATCACACACACACACACACACACACACACGCTCTCTCTCTCAGCATCTCTGTCCTTCACCACTACCTCATTCTCTCTCTTCCAAAAAGGAACATATGGGTGTCAAAGTCATTTGAGTGGAGTGTCTTAGGCAGCATAATCCTCTTGTAAAGCAGCCCAAAGCAGGAGCAATTCATCTAGTCAGCCAAGCTGAAGACACCATAATGTGTATAAATGCAGACACTTCAAATCTAAACATAAAACACTTTAGTACCTAATTTAAACAGATTAAAAGAAAATGTATTAATTGTGCTTCTTGGACAACTACTGTTGTGTTGTGTACTGTACTGTTGTGCAGTTTTCTCTTCTCTTTATATAATATTAAAGTAATATATATTTAAAATTTATTTAAATTTAAAAACACAAAAAAAATACAAACTGCTTTTTTATTCAGGCAGAAAAAAAGAAATAAGTGATCTTGCTATTCAAAGCCTTAATATGAATTATATGAATATATACACACATACACACACACACACACATACATACATATACATTAGCTGCTAATAAATAAATGTATCCTTAAAATTCATGTTAAGGCTTTAAATAGCAAGATCACTTATTTCTTTTTTTCTGCCTGAATACCTGGCCTCTGTCATCTGCTATGAGCAAGTAAATTAAACCCCTCAACATTCATTCATTATCTCCCGCTTATCCTCTATTAGGGTCGCGGTGGGGTTCCCCATGCCCATCCAGGGGAGAACGTCTCGGGCGCTGGGCAGATAGACCCAGGACAGGGCGCCAATCCATCGCTGTAAACCCCTCAACATAAAACGGAAAATGGCTCCCAATAGCAATGTAAACTGACTTCGTGATTGTATATCGTGAAGTAAATCTGTGGAGCGTGCAATAAAAGATTGTGATTTCATTGGGGCCAATGTCCTGGGTTTCAGTCATGCCAAAGTAAGAGCATCCACTAGTTTTAAACCCGACATACTGACTTATCTATTTGTTGGTTTTGCAGGAGCATCGCACCGTGAGGGTGAAACAACAGACGGTGGTAATGGAGGCAAGTCGTCATCGATGATTGGCTCTGAAGTGGCCCTGTTTGCTGGTGTGGCATCGGCTTGTGTGATCGCTGTGGCCGTGGTGGTCATGCTGGTAGTGCTTTTGCTTAAGCATCGGCGGCGCCATGGCAAGCACTCGCCACCTCATACTACCACACTTTCACTTGGGTCACTTGCGACACCCAAGCGTGGTGGAGGCAACAACAATGGCTCAGAACCTAGTGATATCATCATTCCCCTGCGGACAGCTGACAGCGTCTTCTGTCCTCACTACGAGAAGGTTAGCGGTGACTATGGCCACCCGGTCTACATTGTGCAAGAAATGCCACCACAGAGCCCTGCTAACATCTACTATAAAGTGTGAAAGACTAAGGAACAACTCTGCTCTTTGAACCCTGTCATCCCCTCGATGAACCAGGTCCTTCCTGTAGGGGATGGGGCAAAGCTTGCCCCGCACCTCCTCTCGTGGCTGTCGTAAATTTTTGTTCTCGTTTCCAAATTTTCCTTATCGTCTTCTGAGTATAGAGTTATATGAGCAATGCAGTGAGGCTGCTGCTCGTACTCCCTCATTAACGTGCACTCAAAGAAGGGATCCTATAGTGCTGAGGTGGGTTTGTTTGTGGCCTGTGAGAGGATGTGTTATGTGAACCTCAAAGACTTCACAAAGGGAGAAGGAGGAATTCATTCGGACAGCAAAATTTGACTGGCACTAGTCACAGTGAGACTTAGGACGTAGCCACAGCCAGTACAGAGGAAACGAATTGTTCGTTTTTCATTGTCCGGCAGAAGTCGGATATGAAAATGGACATCACGCCTTTTGCTTGCCTTCTTTGCTCACGTTTTCACACCACTTCATCTTGGAACTTTTTTCCTCTTGCAAAATGAACTGTCACCTTGATACTTGAAGGCTTGTTGTATGGTCACACGACTCAACTGCATTTTTCTTCATCATTCCCATTATGAATCACTTTCAGATTTGTTCGGTAAGCCTAGGTATTGTCATAGAGATCCTTTTTGTGCTGGTTAATTCGTGCTGTTTGTACATTAAGTGGTGCACACACACACACTCACACATACACACACACAAATTTGCATTTAATGACATACACACATTTCACTTGTGTAAGTCTGCAGCCAAGGGCTAAAGGCAAACCATTCGAAAGGTTGGAGAGATTGAGAGGGTAACAAAGAATAGGTATTGGGAAGGTGGAGTAATCTTGTGAACATTTTAGAAGCACTTTCAAAAGCCCTCCACCTTGCCCATAGCTGACACAAAAACACGTCTTAGTGAGGTCCAGTTGCTATCGTTCACACTCTAGCAGAAATGCGTAACGATGGCTGACAGACTACTTCTGATGAGCTGGTGCTGTAATCTTTCCACTTAAGCACAGGATCATCTGTCACGTTGCTATTAGCATAATTATGATTAATGTTTTTATTTTAATTAAACAGAGGACTTAATTAACATTTTGTCATAGTGATTTTTGTTTAGTTGTATAATGAAATGAGATTTGTGGAAACAAACACGGAGAGGTAGAAAAAGTTATTTATGATGCACAGAGCACACAAATGGCCAGGCAGCGACGACGCATGTTAGCAAATGGAGGCATTATGCAAATTTCAAGTTTTTCCCATGCATTTTCATTGATGTGTTTGCCCCATTCGCAATGTTGTTGCCTTTTGAACCACATGTAAACATAACTCAACCACACACGCATGGCCAGTGAAGGAACAACTTGGGAAATAAGGCTCCATGAGCATGTTTAAAATAGCTGAAAGGAATGAGAAAGAAGCGCCAGAAAGTGTCGAGAGCAAAGGCAAGTCTGGCAGAATCTTGCTTATCAAGGATAAACTAAAGCAGGCACCCTGGCCTGCTGTCGTGTTTGATGAAGCTTTAAAAACGAAATAGGAAGGAGGGCCGTAGGCAGGAGCTATGAAGCCAGAAGGGAATTAGCTCAGGCTAAAATTATGAATCATATAAAAAGGCCACAAGCAATTCCCTAAGCAGAAAGTAAATGTCAACAGGAAAATGGCAAGAGTGCTGATGGTAAGATCGGCCAAAGTCACCAGGTCCAGACTGGAGCCACTTCCTTGGGTTCAGCAGGGTAAATTCCCACAGTTCGCTCCAGAGCGTCTCTCTTGGCTCCCACAAAAAAAAAAAAAAAAAACGTGACTGTAAACAAGGTTGTAGTTTGTACAGAGCGGAAGACTGCTTGCCATGTGGTTCTTCTTGGTTTTACAGGTTGATATAGTTCACTGGTTATGAACTGTAAAATTTGGAAATTTGATGGAGGGTAAAAGCTGTCTCATGGTCCCATATTGATTGTTCATAATTTTCATTTCCATTTGTTTTACTGAGATGTTCAAATCTCACCAAAAAAGCCAAGCCTTGTGTGATCTGAGGTTTGTACCTCTATGAGAGGTCGCAAAAAAATGCAAATATGCAATTTTTATTTATTTTTGTAACAATTGAAAGAAATAATGAAATGGTTACACCTATGGAAAAGTGTTCTTATCCACTGAAATAAGTGAAAAAAAGATTAAACAAAAACAATACATCATGTAAAAATCTCCATCCTGCCGTTTTCTTTTTTTTATAGTATTCTTTTTAAATCAGATTTCTGTATTTTTGTTTTTATTTGTGCAGGAGTTGTGGGGTTAACTGTGAAAACACATTAACGATACTGAGCAGTTCTTTAAAAACACGTATTACAGTACAAATACCCTTTCCAGTGTTTGGTTGCTGTCTAGTATAGAACAAAAAAAAAGACAATCTTATTTTATTTAAATCTGAAGGTTGCTTTCCACCCAGCAAGTCACCAATGTTCGTATTGAAGTATCAAGAGAGGTGCCTGTTAATGTTTGTATAAGAACATTTGTGAAATTCTGGGAGAAAGATCTTTGGGCTAATGTCTGTCGTCACATCAGAGTTAAGAGGACGCAGTTATTTTTGCACCATTCACTAGTAGGCTTGAAAGCTGTAAATACATTCATGTTTGTATTGTAAATGGATCTTGGGTTCAGAAACTGGCCTTATTCACCAAATTTCAGAATAATAAAGTAAAAAAATGGATTGAACAAGGAAAAGGATCCATGTCAGTGCAAATTCACATACTCTTTTTGGTAAATAGTTGTGTAAATATTGACACCAGACCCAATAAAACATTTTTATGAAATGGAAGTAAGATGTTTTGTATAAAATTGGAATTTTTTTACCATGTATTTTAGCTAGCGCTCTTCAGTCCTCAACCTTTCCTGAATGCTTGCCCCTTTTGCACTGTTTCCATGGTGATTTTTTCAAAGAAAAAAAAACAAATAAGAGAAGAAAGTTGCCAAACCGACTGCTGCGTATTTGTGCCATATGTGTGTACCATAGATATTTATTTAAGTAGTTATTTGTTTTATTTTGATTTGACTTCATTACTGTTGTTACTGTTTGTACACAAATTCAGTATTACCATTGAGTTATTTTCCTATTCACTCCTTTCATGTCTATCGCTGTGGTTTTCCAGTGGCAGTAGCTCTACCCCCTCCCAATCCAATCCAATCTGATCAGACCGTGGAGCAGTTTAACAATACACACCTTCCACCAATCTGTTACAAACTGAACATGTTTTACAATAAAATGTTTTTCCTATGGAACTTCCTAGTCAAATTTGCATTCTTTTTATTCTGAGTACCTTTCCTGAGTGTATTATCTTGTTCCACATAATGTACATACTCATCATGCAGCTAAATAAGTGCCATTAAAAGTGCTTTTTCTTGGAAAAATGACACTAGCCAAACCATTACTATTAGTGGTAAGGCACCACTGATACTGTAAAAAAATAAGTTTAAGTTAACCAATAAATAGGTCCATATAGATCTCATGATTATACCACAAAATCTGTCAAAGTTGCCAGGTTTTTATTTGCTGCACTGTTTACACTTGCTGCATTCTTGTAACTGTGGAATTATGTCTGTTTATGTTTTTCTAGCTTTTATCTCAGCACACTGCTGGTTGATTAACTATCCCTTACAAACAATTTGCAAAGAGCTACATAGATATCTGGTCACTAAAGTTCCTTGCTTTAATTTAACGTGCTTAAAACTAATAATTTGGGATAGGCCATTACACAAACAAGACAGACTGTATGGTGACTAATCCTGATTATAAACTGTAAGCTTCATTATTATTGGTCCCAATAAACCTTGAACAGTGTCTGAAAAGCCCCATTTGGCTTCAGCACATGTGTGCACCATTCAAGCAATCTTTTAAAAATATAGTTTTAAAATCTATGGTGTGGAAGGGCTTCAATCACCTGCACAGAACACTAACTTCAACTCCATTGAATTGACAAATTGGAACATAACTTGCAGGTCAAGCCTACTTGAGTAAATTTACAAACGCACTTAGGATTAAATGAATAACGATCTAAAAACTGCATATATTTTGAACTCTACTTTCAGAACAGTTCAAAATGGGCATGGTAGCTCAGTGGTTATGGTTTTGGGCTATCAATCTGAAGGTTGTGAGTTCAAATCCCAGGTCCACTAAAGTTACCAATGTGGGTCCTTGAGCAAGGCCATTAACCCTCATTGCTCCATGCTGTGGATGCTGTGGCCCTGTGCTCGCTTAAAAAAAGTAAAATAAAAGCGTCTGCTGAACGACCAAATGTAAATGTAACAGCTGAGGCTTGTATCATTGAGGCTTGTATTAACACCCACAATTTAAGAGCAGGATATTGACTATAGACGAAACTAACCTTTTATATGTTTAAAAAGACTGATTTATATATGGACAATTAATGATTACAAAAGTATACAATTAGAATGATACACTTTTTTGGAAACAGTATACTAATGCTGGGTAGTTTCTTGCCTTGCGCCCAAAACATCTTGAGCATTGTAAGTTAACTATAGTAATAGAACGCTTATCTAACCTACAGTAGTCTTGACTGCTTGAATCTGTCTGATCTTTCTGGAAGAGTTTCAGTGAAAAGAAGTAAATCTAGAAAATGTTTAATCCCCAAATCAAAGCTGCAAGTGCCAAGGGTTATTCTGTTAGATTAGCACATCCAGCTTCTGGGATTTTTACCTCTTATCTGTCACAGTGCATGGCATAGTGGTGAATGTGGCCATGCTGAACCCAACCACATAAGACTAAAAAGGAGATAAATAATAGTTTGAAAAATATATTTAAACAAACATAATATATCCATATAAAATACCTTAGGGCACTTACACATGCTATATCCCTTGTAGAGCATTGAATGGTATCTCAGCTTCTCACTTATTGCTAGTTGTTTATTTTGTGTGGTGCACACTTCCTCTGAGGTAAACATGAAGTAGTAAAAGTAGCATGCCACCTCAGGTATGGTTTATGTTTTAGGGGTCACAAGCTGTCATGGTATGTTGGATGTGCTGAAGTATTTTATATTGCTTTTATTATATTACACTATTTTTATGTTTGTTATAAGAACTTTTCATAATATTATTAGTTTCTTGTGGTTTTGTGTCTCATGTGATCGGGTTCAGACATCCATATTTACCAGCACATGGTGTCCTGTGATATTATACAAAGAAAACATACTCTGGCTCATAAGTTACAGTAGTCTTATATAT
>JAFMOD010000298.1:7766-28571 GCA_019802435.1 Corydoras maculifer | reverse complement strand
CAAGAACATAAATTTGCCATTTCTTTTTTTATTAAGTCTTTACTCTTCAAAATGCAAGCGACAATGATATTCTAGTCCAATAATGCATGCATTTAAGAATGAGAAAGCAAAAATGGAAAGAGAAGTTATATATCATCACTTGAGTCTCCCTTTGAGTTTAACTGATGATTGAGTTGCCGAGGGTATGCGTGGAAAAATATTTATGTCTCCTGTGTCATGCTGTGTTTTGATCTGTGTTGAGAGTCAATGAGATGCCTTCTGAGAGTCATCCGCTTTGTTCGCTCCCACACTCTCCTCTCATTCTCATGTACCTACTTGCCTCCTTTGAACCAATTTCCTTTACACCTCAAGCAACAAATGGTGCATTTGCAAGGTGCTCACTTGAAAACCTTAAAATTCAAGCAGCTTCAGATCTACAACTTAAAGTGAAGACACTATGGTGTTTACATATACTGATTTATCCTGCCCCTTTAACGCATCCCTTTGGCAGTGACATATTCTTAATCAGAAGGAATAAAGAGTTTTCTAAAAGTGTCATGAAAGATGCAGCGAGTGGCACTTTCCCTGGGGACTTCCTTGAAAGTTATCTGTGTCATTTTCTGCCCATGGTTTATTGTTGTGAAGCTCCAGCTCTTTCTTGCAGGAGTCTTTGTTCCGCCATAGTCTCTTGTGGCAAAGAATAAATAGCATGATATCAAGCTGAAAGCATAATAAATGTGCATCTTAAAAGCTCTTCGCATTGGGTTCCCTCCTTCTGGGACTGACCCTGAGAGCTCTCTGTTCCGGAACTCGGCGTGCGGAAAATATCTATGTTAATATGGGCAGATGATATGCTTTAAATGAGCTCTATGTAGATAGTTAGCCCAAAATAGACATGGACTGGGAGGACGAGATTTGCTTTAGGCTTGCTTTGAGGCATCTCAGGGTTGCAGCATTGCTAGAATAAGCAATTTGAAGCACTGTCGGAATACATTTAGCCTGAAATTTTCCCATCAAGTAATATCTTTCTTTTTATAAGTGTGAAGACAGTAGACAAAAAAAGCCTATTTATTTTCACTACCTTATTTAAGCCAGCAACATGTACAGGTATTTGTCCTAACCTGCACTTTTTCATAGTTTTGAGCACAGCTGAAAAAAATGGAATTGGCAATGGATAACCAATGACTGTGGCATTTAGAGGACCAACTACTTTCACTTTTTTTACTTTGCACAAAATATGAAAGTGTGTAGACAACAAAGCCACTTTGAGTATTGGCCATGCAATCAAAATATACTAATAGAAAAAAAATACTTCTCTGTTATTGCATTAATCTATACATTAACATTTACAAAGTGGGGTTCATTTGAAATGGCTAGATGATGCAGAGGACTTTCAAGCCCCTGACTTCCACTACATATAACACTTTAAGAATAAACAGGAACATTGCATGACCTGAACACAAAGGCCAAAATCGCATTGAAAGACTTCTCAAAAGAGTGGAGCCTGATGCAAGGGTAATTTCATTCAAATTCCCCTGGGTTTACAATAGGATCCAACATGCTCATGTAGGTGTCATGACAATATATTTTTTTTTTAATGCAAAGCCAATCGGACATGTACTGACATGAATCAAATTCAGTGAGAATGTTTCTATATGTACTCCATATCCAATATTATTTGGTCATGACATGTTGGTAATGGAAACCCAAAAGCTAAAAGCAAGAAGAGTGTGACAATATTCGCAAAAATATCAAACAACATTTTTCTTTTTTTTGTAGTTAATTAATTAAAATTTATATATATATATATATATATATATATAATTATTATTATTAAATTATTAAATATTAACATTTATCCATCTGTCATTAACTGCAATTTAAGGGTTTTAAGAGGTAAGGGTCAAAAACGCCAACACTATTGTATTGTATCTAATAGATTTACTTACATTTGGTGCAGTGTTAATTAGAACAATGTTTTTTACAAACATGTGTTCTTCTTAATGACATGCATAACAGTTTACAATTTAAATTCTGTAACATATAATTTATGTTATGAAATATTTTAAAAAACCGGTTATTATAGTAAATTTGAATGAACTATGATTATGAACAGGAATATTTCAAAATATGAACTTTCCAGTCCATAAATAAATATAAATTAATTTATGAATAACAGAAAAAAACATGTAAAAACTAAAAGTTTTTAATTTCCTTATGTGTAGTGCACAAAACAGACTATAATTAAACCTAGAGTACTGTACAAACAGGTTTAAGTTTCTGTGTCAACCTAATGTTCCACACCTTCCCCCCAAGACTGCCATGTTTACTGCCCTTATTTACAAATATTGTTTGTCCTTCGAAAATCTTTTAAACCAGTTTGATTTATCTGCACACATATACATAGGGATAGATGGACAAACTTGGCTTTATGTTTGAGTGTATTGTAACTTTGTGTGCGTGTGTGTGTGTGTGTGTGTGTTTTAATGAACATAGGTATGTGCTCCCTGCTGGGTGTGTGGGCCAGGTACATGTTTCGATCCAGGTGTGTACATGAATTGTGACTCAGTTATTTTGACATCACAGTAACTATGCAGTATGCATGAGCTGGGAGAGGCATATAAGGATCAAGAAAATTTGTTTTGAAAGTATCATAATGATACTAACTGTTCAGCATATAGTAATTTTCTGTTGCTTAATTTTTTCATGTCAGAACATAACAGACAAGGTTGTAATTTTTCCTTTTTTTTTTTTTTTAGATTTTATATGTTTTAAACAACAAATGCCAAACATTCCAAGTGCACATAATTAATTTTTTAATAGCTAGCTAGCTAGATGGATAAATAGATACTGTATTAATCGAGGTAACCAGTAGCTATTCCACATTGCACAAGTTAAGGTAAATAGGGCAGTTGCAATAAACACATTTTATGTAAAAATATATATATAAAAAAACTAAATATAGAACGTAAACATTGTAGACCAGACAAGTACTGCAAAAAACAGATATGAAGTCAGCAGATTAAATATTTCATAAAAAGCAGTATTTTTTATATGTATAGACAATAAACTATATGTAAAATAAATAGTCAGATAAATCAACAAATAAATATATTATATAATATAATAATAAGAATGGGCGACACGGTGGCTTAGTGGTTAGCATGTTAGAATCTTGAACAAATCCCAATCGTGGGTATCTTCATGGTTTCCTCCCACAGTACAAAAACATGGATCAAAGTAAATTGACTGCTTCAAATTGGCCCATATAGGGTGTGTTTTTGTGTGTGTCTGTATGAGTAAGTGTGCCCAGCGATAGATTGGTACCCTGTTTTTGGTGCATTTGCCCAGCTCCTGAAATATTTGGGGGGTGGGTATGGGATTTAATTATTAAACACCTTAATTGTTCCATGTAGATGCAATATCAGATTATTGATGAATGGTTACAATTTATCATCATCCTTACAATAGGCAAACCCATTTCGCCTTAGTTTACATCATTTGTTTATTAAGTTGGGTATAACATACCACTTTATAGTGCAATATTTGGAATTATTTACAATATTGTCTGAAAAAATGTCAGCTTTCATAAAGTTAATATTTTGAATGACGTGTTTACAAAGCATGATTGGAAAATTCTGTTTTCGTTCCACTATAACATACATGACATGTGAATCGAATGTAACTGTCTTGACAATGCATCCCCATGGTGAATATATGGCCCATTCAAATCTAATGTAATATGACTGAATATGTGAGTGTGTGACTTTTATTTGACCAGGCAGTGTATTATTTCCACTGGGAATCATAATCAGCAAGTATATTATTAATCATTTTTCGTAGTAAATTAATGGTGGTGCACCTAGACCCAGAGGTCCAAAGATACATTTATGTTAAAATGAATTTATATTCTTAGACTATGGTAGTAAATGGAAACCTGTCCTCTTGACTGATTCTTATTTCAGATATTTCTTTCTTCATGCATGACTACTTCAGTCTTTGGGACAGAAATTAACACAAACAAATTATTCTCAAGCATTCTCTGAATGGTGGTTCTTTTTTAGTACTTAGGTCAAGTCATTGACATTGTTCTGACCATCAATGTGCAAAATGGATACATAGGCTTTGAAATCATTTGCCTAGATTTAAGCTTTACTCCAAACAACATTATTCAAATAAATGGCTAGGCTTTTTGATAAAGGGTTACATCCTTTAACCATGGAAAGTGAGATGACTTGACACTAAAAATGCATACAATTTGAAAAATATGCTTTATGTTTTACTGTGTTAAGTATCTGAGTGATGTAGAGGAGTGAAACTGTGAGTCACCAGAAGCGTTTGAGTGTCCTACAGAAATACATTACGTTCCATTAGCTGTCACCTGCAGGAATTCCCCAGATTAATGAATGAATACTTGTACATGCTGAAACATGCTCTGGGCTTACGGGTTCTATCAGTCGTTGTCAGTGCACTTTAACTTTAAAATATTTGACCCAATACTCATATTAGGTAGTCTTTAGTAAAAAATAAAGTTAAATATAAATAATAATAATATTGTTGTACACCAGAACAAATAAGGTTTAAAATTGGGAATTGGATTTAAAGATTTAATACATTTATCATTATGGCCTCAGCAGTTGTGGTTGTATATATCTTTGCACTTTTAAAGCTGGTATCAAGCCTGGATAAACAGGAAAGTTTGCAGCAAAAAGGGCATCCGGTCTAAAAACTGTGCCAAATCAAACATGCAGATCAAAAAATCTGATTTTCATACCAGAACAGATGAGGCCAGAGTTACGAACAGCTGCCTTCGGTCTTATCAACCAACAGTATACTGGTAGAAATAAGGCTAATGTTGGGTCATTTTCCACAAGTGAATTGTGAGATGGAGGACTTGTTATTGGATCTAACTTTAACGGGCATGTTGGCGAATGGAATAGCACTGATATAAAGCTTTTTTTCCCCTCGATATTAGGTCATGCTAAGGACAGGTACACAGAATGGCGATGTGTAAATTTTTCAAAAAGGTTGAACTTGGCTGCAGTGAGCATACATTTTAAGAGGATTAGTGGCATATAAGAGTGAAGGTAGGAGCACACAGGTGGATTATATTTTGTGCAGGAGACAAAACACTAAAATAAATTGGAGAATGTATGGTTGGGCAGGAAAGAACATAGTTAGACAGCAACAGGTGGTTTTAGGATGTCTTTAGTAAAGAGTAGAGTAGGATCAGAAGGTGGAGACTAAAGGATGAAAACTGTGGTGTGAAAATTCACAAACAATCACAAATGTGCTAGGTAAATCAGTTAAGATGGATTTTTGAGAGGAAGAAAAAGAAATGGATGGATGGATGGAATGAGAAAGTGAATTGAATTATAAAAAGGAAGAGGTTGGCAGGATGAAGCATAATGATCTGCTGTCATTAGCCAGAAAGCCAAAATAGCCAAAAAGCCAAAAGAAGAAGTAGAAGTCATTAAGATATGAAGTTATTAAGATTGGTCTGAAAATGATTTCGTTTTAATTTACTTTAGTCCAATTGCTTAAATCCATTTACCACCTATCCCTTTCTTAATCACATGATAGCTACCAATCAGGAATGGTGAGCTATGTTTCCTCTAAAGTACGTCACATGAGCCACTGCGTCTTTCATAAGCTGATTCTTTTTCGATGACTAAGGTTGTTGTGATGCACTTTTGTCTGTTTTTGTATTCATGAGCACACAGAATGAACATTGTTGGCAAACACTCTTTTGATTGATAAGGATCGATTCCATCTCCCTCTATTCCTAAGAGCCTAGTCAGTTTGGTTGCATTGCACTGTAGCATCATCAGGATTCAAACGATCTCTGCATGATAGGGTAAACACTTTGCTGTTACAACTCTTGCATTATCAGAGAAAACATTTTTTCTAAAAGTGTACATAAATGCGGAGACATACTACACCATCTGATATTTAGATTTAAAGTGAGAAGGCTTGCTTTGAGTTTATTATTCTTTGAAAGAAAAATGTATGTACAAGTTTATATACTAACTTCTAAAATAGACAAAGCCACTAGAGTCATGAGCCATCAAATGGTGGTTTGTGGGATCTTAAGAGGTTTTCTGTTTAATTTGTTGAGACTGATGAAGTTCACAATAGAGAAAATGACAAGAAATAGATACTTGTTAGAACATGATAAAGCAGTAAGACCTTAGATCATTGCACCTGCTAAAAAGAATAGATACTTAAGTGTTCTTGACTAATGTTTGGTTATGTTTTCCCTTAAAGTGTTTTATACAATGTTAATATTTGAAGATCAACAGCCCCACACAGATGTACAGTGTGTTTTATGGTATGTGTCGGGCTTTTACTTTTTTAGTCGTGTATTTGCAAAAAATATTAGAAGTTGCTGAGCAAACTACTTATTTTTATTTGTATTTATTTAAAAACACATGTTAACCAAATAAGTTAACATAATGTGTTATTATGAAATAAATGCATTTAAAGAGAAATATTTTTCATTAAATTAATAACATAATTGTTAATTTAAAACATCTAAATATTCTCAATATTCATTCATTCATTCATTATGTCCCGCTTATCCTCTATTAGGGTCGCGGTGGGGTTCCCCATGCCCATCCAGGGGAGAACGTCTCGGGCGCTGGGCAGATAGACCCAGGACAGGGAGCCAATCCATCGCTGGGCACACATTCACTCACACAGACACACTCTATATGGGGCAATTTTGAGAATTCAATTAACTTGATCCATGTTTTTGGACTGTGGGAGGAAACTGGAGAACCCGGAGGAAACCCACGCAGACACGGGGAGAACATGGAAACTCCACCCAGATGGGGATTCGAACCGGGAATCCCTAGCGCTGAGAGGCGAACGTGCTAACCACTAAGCCGCCCTTTATTCTCAATATTGACTACTGTCAATAATAAATTGCGTTTCTCTTCAAACCTCATTTTACTTATTATTTAGACCACTAACATAAATAAAATGTAACATCTTTTTGCTACTATACTGGCTTTCTAAAACACTTTTGCACTAATCTGAAAAGTTATCTGAAAATCTTAAGCAGCTAACCTTTTTTAAAAAAAGCTTAAAAAAACAATAATATAAACATTAATTTTTGCTTATTTTATGATATATCCTGCCCTGATTCACCCTAACTGTAGGATGTTCACAAGTTTGTTTCTTGTTTGTAATGCTTTCTGTAACTAAGCAAACAACTACAGAGTTTAAGAGTTTATTGCTTCTGTTTTAACTGCTTACTTATGGTTTTAGGGTATTTCTGAAACATAGGTGTGACTGCTCTTATTATAATGGATATCAATTTCTAAATATTTTAAATATTTTTAAACATGTCTATGTATTAGTATGGGTGTCACTTGTCTAGCGCAATTAAGACATTTGGCACATTTTAAAACTTTCTAAATCCTTGTCAAAAATTTCTTGAGGTAACATGTCCCAACTAAATTAAGTGCTGTAATTAAAACGATATAGAAACAGAAATTTAATACTGATAAGAGAAATGTTATTCCATGTCATGACAAGCACACTGGGTTTAAAAGTAAAGCATTCCGTTACAGGTGAATGTTCTGCAAGATTTCCTCAGAACAATCGTATACTGTACTCTGCAATCATACAATGAAAACAATGTTTTTAAAATAATTAGAGAACTCAAATTTCAGCTGGTATTAAAAAACACAATGTTTAATAAAGACAGCATACATTTTTAACTGCTGTTATGATGAAGAACACATTATCACAGGTTTTATATGTATCAAATTTCAATATTCAATGTTCTATTCACCAAAGCTTCCAACTTTTGATATTATTACTTTGGCTAAAATAATATGGAAATTTAAAAAATAATAATTTGATAATAGTTTGTGATTTTGGTTTCTGGTCTGATATCTCAATACCAGCTTATTTAAGATCCTTTTAACACAATAAAATGTCCACTTGATTTACTGATAGTTAGAATGTATGTACCAAATGGTAATAAAGGGTTTCATATAAAGAGTTGAAAAGACATGCTCAGCTGACTAAAATTGTAAAATACAAGCACAATTAACTAACTACATAACCCCTGCCGGTTTCAACTTAAAAAATGCCTTTAATGGTATTTTAAACAGTCACTTCACATACTGAATCAGCTCTGGATTGAAGCAGCGGAGCAGAAAAGTGCTGATTCTGACTACAGCGCACTGGTTTATTGCTGATCTAGGAAACCATTTACCTGAAAAACAATTAAAAGAAAAAGAAAAAGCCTATCAGATTTTAGTCAATGGTATTTTGCTAAGAGCAAATGGGGAAGTTCAGAACTTCCCTTCAGAACTAATAATACCCTCCTTAAAAGCCAAAACCTTTTCTGGGAGCTTTTTTTTAAACATAAAATAATTGAGAACAATGGTACAGAATAGCTGGTGTACTAGATGGCCTATTTAAGGAGAGTTACTAACTATTTCAACACTTTCTTATAGTGTTATACTGTATGCACATGTATGATTAAACTGTCTCGTAATTAATATTGAATACTTTATATCATATCCCTACTCTATTTCCCTCAGGTATATGAGCATCTTAATATCTCCCAAGATTGTAGCCAGGGTGATTTATGAATTCAAGTAGGTTTGTGTTTCATTCAATGCAAGGACAGTTCAGTAAAGCTGATTCTGGTCAGTATTACTTGTTTCATTTTGTATGATATCAGCGGCATGAGCAAAAATAGAAATGACCCTTTTTATCTTACACACACACACACACACATATATATATATATATATATATATATATATATATATATATATATATATATATATATATATATATATATACAGATAAACATAATCATACATACACCCATACATACATACATGTATTTGATGAAATACATACACCCATTTTGTTTGTGGGAAAAACTTAATGTTTTTTGACAGAAAGTACGATTTAAAATTACAGAAAGGCAAAAAAAGTAAAGAGCATTATACCCACAACCAGATGCTAAGTGAAAATGGGCTTGTACAGTAGTTGTCATTTTCCACAATTAGAGAGAACAATGTGTGCAGCAGACTGTCCAAGCTTGATCATGGCATCTGTCCTCCTGTTAGTGTAGTATTTTTACAGTTTTGTGTGAAAGTGTTTTGTTGTATATAGTCTGTGTATTCAATTAAAAACTGTTATTGTGAATTCTACAGTGTCTAAGCATGATATTATTTTCAGCCCTTTTTATCTCTGCCCCAGACAGCACATACTTCTCTCTCATCCCCCTCTTCTGTCACACCAGGTAGAAGGGTGAACTAAGGGGGTTCAGAGATGCAAAGCATAGTGCAGTGAAAGATGAGTGAGAGAGGGGGATAGGAGAACAATGCTGTGTCTGTGTATAACGTGTGTGAGAGAGAGCATTATGGTGGGAGGGGGAAAAAAAGAAACAGAGAAAGAGAGAGAGATGTTATCTGCAGCTCTATGGTCTACTGTTTACACACTGCTCTCTGAAGCACTGCAAGACTGAATCTGAAGGGAAGATGGAGAACGATAAGGACACAAGTATCAGATGTACAAGCATTGGATAATCACCTGTAGAAAGTTAAATCTAAACATGATTACACAGAGAGATGGAAAGTGAGCTGGTGCTTCACAATGATTCTTTTAATGTGGTATCATCTCTGTTCAATATGTGGTCAAAGAAAACACAGGCATAGTAGTACTATGTTTATTGCACTTATATTTAAAAACCAGGGTGGCAAAGTAGAGCAGGGGGTAGTGCTTTGAGTTCACAGCAAGAAGAGTTTAATTCCATGGTCAGGATCATTTTTGTTGCATGCTCTCCTCATGTCTGTATTTCCTGTTGGAACTCTAGTTTTTGTCTAAAATATGCTAGTATAGAATTAGAGACACTAAATCACTCCTAGTTAGTGAGTGAATATTTTTGTGTGTCTGCCCTGAAATAGACTTGTCACCTGTTCAGGTTGATTACTTGCCTTTCACACAGAAAGCATTGGGATAGGCTCCATCACCCAATACTAACAACTCCAACCCCACCTCCACAACACTATTAAGATGACATTTCTGTGGAGTAGCTGTGATGAAAAAACAAAGGAGTTTCCTAAACTCATGTCTTATTTGGTTGTCACATTTATGAATCAACTAAAACACTGTGGTTGATGACTCTTGTTCTCTCCGAATTTGGTTTGTATTATTGCTCTAGTAAATGTTTTCAATGTCATTTGGATGTCACATTGTGGGAAAAAAGGAGGAGGTGAAAACAGTAAATCTTTTCTTTGTCAATGCTTTTATTTTCTAATGGTTTAACAGGCATTACCTCTTTCATAGCTTTTTTCATTGTTACAGTTAAAGCCTGGGGTTTTATATTGAATACAAAAACACAAAACCCATTGTTTAGTTTTGTTTTGGCTTTGAGGGAACATTTTCATTTCTCACAGTCACATGCATTCAAATTGTGGCTGGTATGTAAGATATAAGAAAAAACAAGCTTGATGTGGAAGCAAAGAACACCTTGTCAGCACATGGCACTGGATGTTATAAAACCACTACAGTATGAACCAAATTTATCTGCTCCCGACATGCTTTTCTTTTAAGTTTTCTTATGATTTGTGCACGTTATAGGAAAAGTGTCTCATGAAAATAAACATTCAAATTAACAGATATTATCATTAATATTTTACAATTATGAATATGAACTGTCTAAATGACAACCATAGACATGATTTTTTTAAATTACTCAGCTAGAGTGCTTTTTGCTTTCTAAAACCTTAAAATGTTATGCTACTGATGTTTTGGAGATATTGGATAAATTTGCACAATTGAGTTTCAATTGCTACAGTTTTGTCCCAAAGCAAAAAAATAAAATAAAACGTGCTTGTAATCAGTGATTCTAAATTTATGACTATAATTTTCTTTAATGAGAACTGATTCATATTTTATATTCATATATACTGATTCATATATTATATTTCATATTTCAACATTTAATTAACCAACTGTCTCAACTGGCTGCCATTGGCCAACATTTTGAGTGCTACTCATGCTTCATGTTCTTAATCAATTTTTTTCATCAGCAATTGTCTTCTCCTGTGTGGGTTTTTATAGTACAGTTGTGCATTCACACACCTGCAGCTTAGAGGGAGCATTGCTCCCCAGTGTTCTTGATGAATTTGTCTCTAGTAATGTAATTTGCTTCTGCTACTCCAGCTGTTTCTGTATAACATGATGTGAAGACTGTAGAGTAAAAGTGTAAAGTGCAAGTGGACAGAAATGTATAAAATTACACAGACACTGGTGGTCAAAGCATGTCCAAGTTCCAGTATAGTAGCTGTTACTATTTCACAAAGAAATGTCAACCACAGATGCATTTCAGAGCCTGAAAGAAAAGGGCAAACCAGCTATTGATATAAAAAGCCCAAGGATACAGTAATGTCCTACTACTACTTCTTTGTACAGCCTGTCACAGGATGGGCAACCACTTTCCTTCATATGTTGTATTAATGATACAATATATAAGATATTTTTTTGTGTACTAGATAAACTTTCTGGTTTAATAAACTTGACTTTGAACTATAAATTAAAATTAATATACAAATTAATGCCATAGTATGAATGATGTTTTCTTTATCAAGTACAAAAAAAGACTCTCTAATCACAAAATATCTAAATCATTTAACAAAAACAAAGGAATAAGAGTGATAGTACATTGTCGTCCCCTCATTATTTTATAATGGCCTGGATTTTAGATAAAACGTCAATCTAATTCGAGTGTTCTCAAAATGTGGTTATATAGGATATAGTCTTCTTGTTGTCAGAAAATAAAAAAGTAAGTTTCATTCTGATTGTTACTCATGACATAAAGTTAATATATCTTTCCTAAAGTATAGCTATTAAAAACACCTGTTTCTGCAAATTTAAAAAATGTGTGTTTATATCTGTACAATGTCTATAGTCAAAGCATACATATATATATATATATATATATATATATATATATATATATATATATATATATATATATATATATATATATATATATAGTTTCAGTCCTGAGACTTTAATATTTTCATTGATATATGCATGTTTTTTCTTATTTACAAAGCACCATTTTGTCTATAACTGCAATTAAGAAACAGTTGACTAAAAACCATCACCATTTGCTACATTTTGTTTAGCATTTTTCTGTCTTGGAGTTTTACAATCCTTTTCATTGTTTTAATTACCAGCTGTTTTGGAGCTCTGTTGGTTTTCTTTCAATTAGTCAAGTCCAACAGCTAATTAAGGTCTGTAAGCACTTAAATCACTCCCTTTTATTTAGAGACTCATTTTAAACAAAAATAAAAATGGCAGCACATTTTTTTCAAAATATTTACAGATTTAATATTTTTGTCTCTGCTTGGACAATATATGTGATAAACTTAAATGATTCATCATCATTTGTTTGTGGTATACATCTAAAAATCAGAGTGTTCAGCTATTCAAAAATAATTTGTCATTATACAAATTATAAATATTTTACAAGGTTAAAAAAAAATCATTCTACTCCCAGCATCCTTTAAATGTCATGATTAACAATTTGTACAAGATACAAAGTACAAGACAAGTTGTACAAGATAAAGCATATAACAACATAAATTTCAAACAGTGCTACTATTTTACATGAATTATTCAGACAAGAATGCTTCCAATGTGATTTTATTGCTTAGCATGACCGTTGCTGGCATAAACTTCAAAACCATATGGTTGAAGTGGTATTAAACTTCTGGTTTAGTATGCTTAGCAAAGATGTATCATTCATTGACAACCAGGTGGGTTGGAGAAATCTGCTTTCAAATGCAGCCGTATCAGTCTGTATGAGATCTTATTCTGTTAGCAGTTTTTTTTTATTGCTGCTTCTTTCTCTGATAGAAATCTAGAGAAAATGGAGTTCAAGTGTGCAGTGTCATTGGATATCTCTCTCTCTCTTTCTCTCTCTCACTTTTTCTTTTTCTATTGACTGTATTATTACATTGAATGCCAGGCACAAATAATGATGGAAAGTAAATTAGAATCATGAAAACCAGCAGTGATAAAAACTAGACCTAATTCTTACCAGCTTAATTGCCCTTTCCTACTCATTTAGTTAGATAACATCTAAGCTATACCAAGTTGAGTTGATTAGGGCCTCATATATGCCTCTTCTTTAAAAACACTTCCAAAAGCACTAAATGACTGATTGTACATTAGCTACATACAGTAAAGAGCCGTGTCTAAGTGGTAAGTTGAAGCAGCTGCTCTTAAAATAGCTTTAAATTATTAAGGCATGGACAGCTTTCTGCAATGCTACACACTCGCATGTGTCTACAATGAGGAATATGTGATAGAGTTCAAAGGGAACACCTAGCAAATATAATACCCCCAAAACACCTCATTGCATATGTGGACAAATGCATGCTTGAAAATGACAAAGCATTTTTCAGTTTAGCCAAATGTTTAAAAAAAATCAAAGACGTAAAGCACTGTACACACATACACACACACAATCATGCACGAGGCTGCTTTATTTCAGATCATTTTAGTTGCCATGGGTACCCTCTAGGCTGCAGATTACACCCCAGGGGTGTGTGAGTCCAAGTTTGTGTGTGTGAGTTAGTGAGATTCCAGTGCCCAACAGAGATCAGAAAAGCCGCTGCTCTCAAGTTTAGATCGATATCTTCCTCTTGCCCTTCTGAGCTCAAATGGCATACATGCACATGCACACACACTAATAGAGTTTAATTTCTCAAAATATACAATTCTAAATCACCACATTCCTCAGTGTGGATTGAAAACACCCCACTTGCACAAACTGATCAGAATTTTTCCATTTAATCGTATTTGACTAAAAAGGCTTTTAAAAAAGGTTTAGCGCCATGTTAAATACAGTAACTTTATACTCATAAGTAACCATTCATGAATATGTATTATGGTATTTTTTATTTGTTTAGCCCTAAGGTAATATCCAGCTGTATAATCCAAAAGTAAAATTTTATTGGAGACAGCTATTGTATTGAAAAAGATACAGAAAAATGCATGTGCACAAATATTTACCACAGAGAGCATGTGCTAACTAAATAAATTAAAAGAAACGAAAGACAAAAGAGGGTTCGCATATTGACCAGGTCATCAAACCGTAGACTGTAGATCCACTCTGTCTGCGTGATGCCCAGCAAATTAAGAAGCTTACTGCATGCCACCAGCTTCTTCATTCAGTAGAAAACTACGTGACTGACTAAACTTTGCTGCCACCCATAGTGAAAAAGGCTGAAAATGAAGAGCAAAACGCTAAGCCTGAACCAAACCGGGGGTAAAAACCAAACTTGTGTTGCCAAGTCTACTTTTATTGAACGGAGGACTGGATCTGTGCACTGCAACCACACCACTTGACAAAGCACCATATAATACAATGTGAAGCTAAAGGTGAAGGAAATCACAAAAGCTCTTGTGTCTATCATTGCAAAGTGTTGCTATGCTGCCGCAATCTTTGTGGATAGAGTTAACAACCCTCATGTCACAGATATTACATTTTGGAGCAAGATTATTCTTTACTTTAAATGTCTCTTAACACTGAATGCCAACTTTTGGGGATAAATGAGCACCCTAATAATATTTAGGCTTATAAAAGAAACTGAATAAAGCTTAAGTAGCTGAGGTATCCATCCATCCATTATCTTCCGCTTTATCCTCTACTAGGGCCCATCCAGGGGAGAACATTATGAGCGCTGTGCAGATACATCCAGGATAGGGCGCCAATTTATCTCTGGGCACACACTCACTCACACAAACACACAGACTAACACACTCTACAAGGGGGAAATTGGAGAATTCGATTGACCTTCATCCATGTTTGTGGGAGGAAACAGGAGAACCCAGAGGAAACCCATACAGATACGAGGAGAACATGGAAACTCCACCCAGATTGGAATTTGAAACTAGTGCTGAGAGGCGAACGTGCTAAGCACTAAGCCACCGTGCCGCCCATGTAGCTGATGTAAATACCAATACACGATAAAAATATTGTTCTTTTTGCACAGTTTTGCACTTATTTTGTAAGTATTTTCATATGTGGAAATATTAATTTTGAAAAAGAACCCTACTTAAGAAATAAAGTGAAATTAACCATTTACTTAACAGAAATGTTGCACTAGGTTATTCTTTTTGAGTTATAGTTTAAATGCTTTTAGATATTTCAGATGTAGTTTTCTAGGTTAATGAAATTATATTTTTAAAACGTTTATAAAAAGTAGATTTGATGCAGTACATAAGGCCAAAAGAGTTTTGTCTGTCATTAATATGTAATGTGGTGTCTACTATCCAGCCTTTAAATTTGTAGATCTAAACGAATTTTAAAGGTCAAAGTTTTTATTTCTTTGGTATAACTGAAAGTTATAAAATGTGTAGTCTATCGAGTTTAGTTTATTTGAAAGTTTCCATTTCCTTTACACATAATTACCATGATAACTACAGTGCATTATTTTGTATTACGGCTGTTTTGCCTAAATACTTACCACACTTTGCATGCTTGCAAGATTGATAAGCCAAATGGCAGCGTTGCAGCCCTGGTGCTCCATAAATAACCAAAAGGAGCTGCTTGCTAAAGATTAATAAAAGTACTTCTCCTCTGGGCTCACATACCCACACACTCACAGACTCAGTACTGTACATTTCCATTATTAATAACAGCAGCAGTTTAAACGCACATACAGAGATTGTACAGCACATCATATATGCTGATCAGGACCACAGCTTGAGAGAATAAGGATAGAGAAGGAAAATTCTGTCCTCATAAAGATTGAAGTAATGAGGAAAGAGGAAAAAGGGAGTGAAGAAGGGAGTAACAGACGATAGTAATTGCAATTCATTTCCACCTCAGATCCCCTGGGGTGAGCGACTTCAGCCTCTGATCTGAGCGTGTTTGAGAGAGCGGTGCCTTCTCTTTAATATTCACAGCCATGGGTTGAGATGAGAGACTGCTCCCATACCTTCAGGTCCATGAACATAATGAGATTTTTATTTCTCCCCTGTGTGTGTCTGCAGTGTGCATCATGGTCAGGCATTAAGATCATCCGAGTGGAGTAAGACTGAACTTTCGCTAGAGTAATTTATGGAGCCAATGAAGCATCAGTCTTCACTCGTCCATACATATGCCTTGCTGGCCCTAAATTACTGTGAATCGCACAACAATTTATGCAGGGTTCTCCCCCTAGCCACCAACCACATACAAAACACTGTTTATGAACATGAGCATAAACCAACAAGAAGCTCCTAGGCTTGGAACCCATACATGGATTAAACCATGTGTCATTACTTCCGCATTTGTATATAATGTGGAGTATAGATTCACCCATCATTCACAATATTAAAAATACTTCCTTGGTTCAACACTTAATATATTTATCAGCTAAATTTGCCTTTTAGCTGCACTTTGTTTAATTTTGCATCTACAGGCTGTTTCTTATGTTTGTAACCATTGGGCGGCACGGTGGCTTGGTAGTTAGCTGGGGATTCCCGGTTCAAATCCTAATCTGTGTGGAGTTTCCATGTTCTCCCTGTGTCCACGTGGGTTTCCTCTGGGTTCTCCGGTTTCCTCCCACAGTCATTAACATGATTGCCTAAAATGTTTTTCTAATCTCTTGAGAAAATTCTCTCAATAGCTTTCTACATTAGCACCACTTTCAATATGTTACAAACTAAAATACCAAACAGCATGCTTTAAATAGGCGACTGAATAATAAGTTAAAAAATAAAATAAAAATCAGTGACGATAAGTTACAGGCCACTCCTCAGCATTGCTTAATTAGTTAATTCTAAGTATTTTCCAACATTGTTTTCCATATCTGTATATATCTGTATCAACCTTTATTTTTATAATTTTTTTTGTAGGAATAATGTTTACAGTAAGTATTTAATCATTCATTTCTTTTTAATGAGTTTATTTCACTGCTTTTATAGTAAACAATTTAGTAAACTTATCCTTATCAGGAACTTGACAGCAGTTTATTCCACTGCTTTCATAGTGAACAATTTAGTAAACAATTATTACTGAGAATTCAAGCAAAGCTACACAATTACTGACACACCATATAGTGCATTATTTTTATAATGGGTAACAATTCTACATGCAGCTCAACTTGACAAAAAAAACGCCACTAATTGGTTGAACATGCATTTACAGTTTTCACAGCCAACAGCACTTGCATGAATCTCAAACATATTTCCAATACAAT
Source organism: Corydoras maculifer (assembly GCA_019802435.1). NCBI lineage: Eukaryota > Metazoa > Chordata > Actinopteri > Siluriformes > Callichthyidae > Corydoras > Corydoras maculifer. Next base: position 11,352 of record JAFMOD010000298.1, on the reverse strand, counting down.
TAAGGCTTTTTTTTTTTTTTTGCAGTAAACGATATACAGACCGGCGGCACGGTGGATTAGTGGTTAGCACGTTCGCCTCTCAGCACTAGGGATTCCCGGTTCGAATCCCCATCTGGGTGGAGTTTCCATGTTCTCCCCGTGTCTGCGTGGGTTTCCTCCGGGTTCTCCAGTTTCCTCCCACAGTCCAAAAACATGGAACAAGTTAATTGAATTCTCAAAATTGTCCCATATAGAGTGTGTCTGTGTGAGTGAGTGTGTGCCCAGCGATGGATTGGCGCCCTGTCCTGGGTCTATCTGCCCAGCGCCCGAGACGTTCTCCCCTGCATGGGCATGGGGAACCCCACCGCGACCCTAATAGAGGACTAAGCGGGAGATAATGAATGAATGAATGATATACAGACCATGGACCAGAGCTTTTGACTCCTAAAGTCAATAATTTAACATATCACAGTAACTTAAAAAAGAATTATATTGTAATCAGCACAATTGCTACATTAAAAAGGGTTTAATTAAGAGGTCAGTGTTAAGAGGTTTTGTTTTCTTTTATTTGTTAATGCTATTTTACCTGTTAAACTGATATATTGTCTAATCTAAACTGATTACAGTAACACCATTGACATTTTTAAATGTTGTTGCTGATTAGTGTGCACGTCCAGAAAGTTATATCATGGACTATAATTTGCAACATACTTTGTGTTTATATATGAATGGAGGGTGTTGGTATTTTCTTGATAAATCCCCACAACACACAAACAGAAAGTTTTGGTTATGCTAAATTTACAATTTAATGAGCCAGTTATTGCATGGCTAAGTTTTATATGATTATTTACCATGTATCTTTATATACTCTGATACCTGTTTTGAACTTAATTCCAACTGTGACCAGCAGACTACTAGCTACTACACACCTTAGTATAAATTGGAGAAAATCAAGGCAATAGTAATATAAAATCAAATGTCTGGAATTTTTTTATCTCTGTTTACATATTAAATAAATGTTAAAAAGCAAAGTATGGATTCAATATTGTTCTTTGACTGGCAATAAAATAAGTTACACTGACTTATATAGTGTAGCTACTTACATCTATAGTTGCTGGGTGTTTGAGTTAACGCATGTTTCTTTTTGTCACACATTTTTCCTCCATTTTCTTTTTCTGTTGGACTTAAGATATATTAACAGAAGCTTTTTTAATTTAGGAAAATGTTAATTATTATAGCTCTAGTCTTTGAACTTTGATTCTTTAAGGTTAATGTAAACATATCTACTAGTAATAGTATATTTGAACAAGCATTTCCAAGTCATACATCATATCTACATAAACAATTCATGACAACTTACCCAAACCTAAATAATCATATATTTCCTGAAAATTGTTTGAAATCATCAAAAAAAATTAAGTGGTTAAGTTATTCCACATATTTTCTATGATCACTATTATGTGCTGTTATGTGCAGTTAATTGTTAATCTTTTTATGTTAACTTTTTTCATGGTTGCTTGCCCTTTAATCTTTGGTTTTACTAATAAAACTAACATGCTTTTATCACCTTTTTTAAAAGACTTGAATAAGCAATTTACAAGAGGGTTTCCAGACAGCCCTCCAATCGCCCACCAATTAGTATAATCAAGAGTGCGGCAGCTGACATTTTAATAAAGGATAATTATAGAATTACCATAAGCTGTCAAGAAGGCTGACGCCGACCTTGACTGTTCAGTCCCACCTATAACATGTAAAGACTATATTTGAACTTGTTCCTTGAGGACACCATATCTAAATTTTGAATCTCTTTTTATTAGATCTTTAAGTCTTTTTAAACATTGACATGCTAAACACCTGAACTCTTTAAACAGATCAAGTTCTGAAAACAAAACAAATCCTAACTGATCTTGTTTGTAGCTACAATCTTTTTAAATGTCTAAAGATTTTAAGCATCATTGCTTGCTTGTATTCTTGTTTTGTGACATGATTTAAAATGGGTCTTACTTGAAAAAAAAATTCAAAAATAAATATTTTTTGTGCAGTCAATGTGATGGATGAATGTTAGGCTTACTGTGATGTGATTTACTGTGTTAAAGGCTGAAAAATCACAAAATAAACACACAATGCCACTTTATCTAAATGTGGCAAAAGAGTTGTATTTGAGTGAAAATATATATTTATTATATATAATATAATATATTTGGGAAATCATTATTTTGTGTTTGGTTAATGTAAATGTAAATGCAAAAGAATGACTCCTACTAAGTCTTAATTATACTCATAAATGATAGTCATTTTCTTTCTCAGATTGTTCAAATACATTTTCTTTATGAATCTGTTACAGAATCAGTTTTCATTTTTTAGCTGGTCATTTCATTACAAGTCTGTCAAACTCCATTGTGTTATTGATTTCAAGTATACTTAGAGTGTACTATTGCACATTTTATTGAAGCACTTTTCAATAACTAATTTAAAGAAGTAAAAAATAAAACATGACAAATACATTATCTGGTGTTTTTTTTCTGGCTGTTTGCTGCAGGTGTAGCCCAAAAACACCAAGCTATGCAAGTTTATGCCTCTATCTTTGTGGAAAGCACAATGTAGGATTACAAAATTTCTTCATAAAGCCATATATATTTAAAATAAAGGTTAAACAAAGTTAGCAAGAAGGCCTCAAATCCAATCCCTTTACTGTTTCATCATATACAAGATCGATGCCCTTCTGCCACTAAAGTCAATAGGGCTCCTCAATGACATGCACTTCTAACATCCCTTATGTGCACCCAGACAATTGGGCTATTGACAAAATGCCATGCCTTAAACACACTCTTTTGTGGAAATGTCCAATATGCAATACACCAACACAAATTAACATGTCTGGTATTTTCATCATTTCCCAATATTCATTTTAACTAATAATTAGATAACAAACAGAACTTTTTTGCTTTTTATAAACACATATGCATGTGTAATCACAAATATATATATTAAACTATTACAATTATGTGATTAAATGCACCGTTTAAAATGAGAATTGATAGTCTTTATTTAGATATTTTTTATAGAATATGTCTGCAATATAATTTGATAATTACTGGTGTAGGACTGTCACCCTTTATGAAATAAGTCCTGCATTTTATTTATGCATCCGGTATTTCTTTTAATTTGAGGTTTGCACGTTCTATCCAAATGACACTTACTTCTCACAGTCCAGACATTAATTACCATTTGCAAACATAACATATTTCAGCATGCAAGCATATTTCTTTTTCGAATCATGAAATTGAACAGCAATTTATACTGCAGTTACATTTAAGAATACTTATTGCTGAGTCTTAATTTCTGTGTATTACAGAAGTAAAACTACATACTTAATAAATGTTCTGTATGCTACCCAACTGCTTGTTCAAGCCCTAGTCCTATCCCGGCTCGATTATTGTAATGCGCTACTTGCCGGTATCCCAGCTTCCACAATCCGACCTCTTCAACTAATTCAAAACTCTGCAGCCCGACTTGTGTTTAACCAGCCCAAGCGAACTCATGTCACTCCTTTACTCACTTCCCTCCATTGGCTCCCTGTAGCTGCTCGCATTCAGTACAAGTCACT
>JAFMOD010000297.1:1089838-1186267 GCA_019802435.1 Corydoras maculifer | reverse complement strand
ATATATATATATATATATATATATATATATATATATATATATATATATATATATATATATATATATATACATACAGTATATGCTAGTAGACGTCTCTACACAGAGAAGCATGACGTTCATGCTCTTGGGTAATGTAATGTTGTGTATACACACGCTAGAACCAGTCGATGTACAGCTATTCTTTAATGAAACAGTGGTCTGATCCATGTTTTTTTATGTTTTGACATTTGATCCACTCAGTGTCTCTGATTGCTGCCTCCGGCTACCTTTTCAAATGCTAGTCATGCAACTTTGTTATTAATCTATTTTTTTTTAGATGATAGTGGTGGTTGTCTTCTGTGCAGGCATTAAATGTGATCAAGCACAGGCACACAAGTGCTGTAAAGCTGCAATATACAGGTGAAAAATACAAACAGAATTTTCTTATATAAAAATAAATACAGGTATAAATACATTACTGTTTTTAACCTAAAGAGATCTTGGGCATTAAGCATTACTTTTATTGTGTTTTTTGGTTTGCAAGAAATGGGAGAAGGTTTGGAGTTTGAGGGGAAGACGGTGCAGGGGGTTGTTGGATCACTGACCAGATACGTGATTGCAAGTGGGAGTTGTTCTGTTCCCTTACAGGTAAAGGAGAAGGGGCAGGTGTGCGTGGGCTAAGGCTGGACATGACCCAGAGACCCATGCTGGGAGAGATATGGGGAAATAATTCACATGTTTATAAGGACTGTTGGGATTTACACAACAATTTCATCTAATTTCAGTGGAACATAATCAAATGCAAGTTTACATTAAAAAAAAAAACATTTTTACAGCAAGTTACAAAACAACAAGTGATAGGAAAATTTTGAAATGTCAAATTACCCACCAGCATGTCTTTAAGAGGAAACCTGGGATAACTTTCTGAATTCACACAGCGAGCACCTTATTAATGCATATAAGTTAAATCTCAAAAAAAATTCAAATGGTGATCATTACTAATAGCAGGAGGCTTGTGAAAAAAACAGCATGTCATATGAATAAAAAAAAAACTAAATTGCCTGTACAGTATATGTGAATTTCTATAATGATTTTTATTTGTCCTGTGTTGGACTGTTCAGGGTGTTTTCCTGTGTAATGCCCAATAATTGCTTGGGTAGCCTTCAGAAGCACCAGTGACCCTTATTAGCGTTCTAAAGTACCTTTTGTTCTTAAATTGCAATTAGATGCATGTGAGTGAACATCCCAGAAGATGTGTGCATGTGGAAATACTTATACCAGCCCTGGCTGTTACTCTATTTATGTTTACTGATCTGTTGGTAAAAAATATTGTTTATTACGCAAAAAAAAAAAAAATAATTATAATAAAGATGGGTATTTAATCTTTTATTGCATTGTGAATTCAGAAGAATAACTAAATTCAGAATATTCCTAATTTGTGTAATGAGGCCTGAGTTATAAAACCATGCAGATAAAATAAGTAATAGTTTATGTAAGCAATCCACATGGTCCAACTTCACTTCTCCCACATTGCACCTGTTTTAAGTACAAATACTCACTGCTGTGTTCTCTTTTTTATTTAACACAACAAAGATTAAACGACAAATCAGTTAGTTATTAAAGTAATAAATAGCTGTGTTATAGCCGCAGCAGTGGATAGGGTTGGTTCAGAGACAGGCACAATGACCAAAATAAAAAAAGAAGAGGTGCGAGCATGTTTTGTTTAATTAAATGTATTGATTATAAAGCAGAACATAAACTTTGTAGCTGAAGTCGTTTCACAGCACTTGCCTCAATGCACATTGCTGTTCTACTGTTTGAAAGACCACACTTATTTCTTATCATCTTATAAATCTATTAAAAATATTATTAACTGGATATTTCACTGCTTGAGAAACAAAGTCCTAAATCGGGTTAAAAGTTAATGGATTTGAATGGAGTCCAGCAGATTTTGGTTTAAATGTGTTTGTGCTCTGATGGATGCTGTGGTCCTGGAGTAAATTTCTCTCGTTTCTTTTGCCAAACAGGTCATTATTACAAATGGCCACTTGGTGTTGATTAGTCTACTTACAAAGTATAGACGTGCTATATATGAGTTGAGAGTGTGTGTATTTCCTATACAAATCTACACTGTTCCTGTGATTTCCAAGACATTTTACATACTTTGACATAAATTTGGGCATGTCAGTGTGTCTTTGCTACAGTGATGATGTATTTCATGGGCGTGTTTTGGCATGTATTTAAGAACCTGGTGTGGTCTGACTGGTGGATTGCTATTTTAACGGCACTGTTAGTTCATGTTCGGAACAATAAATATTTACATAATTTGCAGGAAATGTCACCATAAGCTGAGGGTGGGCTAGTAAACCATACAACACAACTATACATGTTAACTATACATGTCTGGTAATAATAAACAAAAAATATCAAAATCAGTTTGAGAGGCAGTCACTGTGACTGTCAGTGACTGTCACTGTTTATGTACGTTTGCTACCTTTCATTTATTAATAAATGTCTGATTTTCAACTAGACCACTCTTTGTCTATTATGATTATAGTGGCCTACTCGCCTCCACATTTTAGTGCTTTGATTCCCCTAGTAGTTCATCAGCTTATTATCAGTCATTAAATGTGAATAGAAGAAAGAAAAAAAACTACAAAGTCTTGGGGCTGAAAGACCACGCTTAAGCATTGAACTTAAATTTTATAAACAGCAAATAAAAAGAAATCATAATTAGGATTGGATTTAATGTTCTACGACAAAAGATTAAAAATCAGATAAACCTTTATTAGTACCATCACATTTTGAAAATATATCAATTTATAAAAACAACTCTGAAAAATGCACTAAAATATAATTTAATAAAATAGGAATAAATCAATAAAACATCGTAATTAAACTTAAATTGCACAGTGACACATGATTGCACAGCAACAAATTATTGTACATGGATTGACTGTGTACTGCACAAGTTGTGTTGTAAACAAATTTTAAAACCTGCAGCAATCTGATTCAGGCTCTACCTCTCAGTGTCTGTATATTGATGCTGTGTCTTAAAGCTGTTTAAATGGAAATGACTGGTTACCTTCAGAATTGTAATTACAGACTAGAAGCTTCTTTTTTTTATATATGTTTTTATTTTTGTGTTTATGTATTTTGAAAGATGGGATTATAGCTTAATAAGCCACAATTTTGCTTTTTGCCCAACCGCTGACGTTTTGATTTTTTCTTTAACAGAAACTGGCTAGAGAGGCAGAGCAGATTCAGAAAGCCCACTCATGGCAAGGCTCCATCAAGGTAAGCCAAATTTGTTGTATATTTATGGGTATCTAGTGTGTGTGTTTTGATTTAGAAGCATAGAAATTTCATTAGCAACATAGGTGTCATATAAGAAACATGAAGAAGGTGTGTTAACCGGCACTTGATTCATCTGTAACACTAGCACAGCACCTTCATGTCAGAATCACTGCAGTGCTAAATTCACCCAAAGGTCAAATAATAACTGGTCTGTGGTATTTCTTTTGGGAAGTCCTGAGTGTAGTAAAGAAGGTATGCATAGAAACTTTTTTTAGAATTACAAAGTTCATTCATATGATTATCTTTTTATTATGGCACTTGCTAGTAGCTGGGATATTTTAGGAAAAATACTGTAGGTAAGCGTGAGGATTTGAGTTAGAGTTTGACACAGACCAGATTGTGATGGCTAGACAACTGGGTCAGAGCAGCCATTGGTGTTTCAAAGTGGTCCTTATCCATTGAAAGTGGCCCAAGGAATCAACAGTACTAAATCGGTGACGGGATCATGGGTGGTCATGGTTTATTGATGCATGTGAGAAGCAAATGCTGGTTCCGGTGGTCCAATTTAATAGATGACCAACTGTAGCTTCAATTAAATTTAAGTGTAGTGAAAATTTTGGTTAAACAGATTGTGAGTTTGTACATATACTGTTTGTTTAACTAAATTTCTAAAATATCATAGATGACGGTGAATTATGATGTATGTTTCCTGGTAGAATGATTTTAACAAAGGAAAACATTTACTGAATTCATCTATTTAAATTCAGCTATAATGCTTTCATTTTCATAACCTTCAGCTTCATACTGTGTATTTAAAAGAATTAATCCACCCTACTATCGAAACAATCCAGTTCCATAAAATGGTTCCCATTCCTGTTCCTAAACTCAGAAGATCAGCATTCAAACACCCACGCCACACACACGCTGTCATTTGTCTCCAGGGAGACCCTGCCTTCAGTCATGCTACACTTCCTACAAATGGATTTTTAACCCCTGTGCTTCCAGTGGGATGTTTGAAAAACAAAAAAAGGCTGTAATAATTACTAGATCTCCTCACTGAGAGAGCCCATCTTTGTTCATGGCTGCTTAGCCACTGCACTTGCAAAGGGGTGGAGAGAGAGAGAGCGAGAGAGAGAGAGAGAGAGAGAGAGAGAGGAGGAAAAGAGCTGCCTATCATTTCACTAACACTCCAACTGCCTCAGAGCAAACACTTCTGCCCCAAAGCTGTGCAAGCAAGCATATTGTATATATCAAACAACAACAATTATTGAAATATTAATGTTATTTCATTTGCCAATATAATAAAATATCCTGCTGTGTTCAATAAAAGAATAAAAAGGTTGAACACTTATTCTTATGGGCGACATGAGGTGTAGTGGTTATCACGTTTGCCTCTCAGCACTAGGAATCCAGGTCTGAATCCTAATCTAGGTGGAGTTTTTGTTATCCCTGTGTCTGTGGGAGGTTTTCTCTGGGTTCTCTGCTTTTCTTCCACAGACAAGGAAAACATGGATTCAAGTTAAAATGGCTGCCCTAAATTGCCCCTCTCTAAATTGTTTCTAAATAGTGTGTGCATATGGGAGAGAGAGAGAGAGGTTGGAACCCAGTCCACTTTAGTAAAGTTCAAAGATTTCTTTTTTTCCTTATTATTTTTTTGCTCTGTCTGCATTTCTTTGCCAACATGTTATCAGCTCTTCTTGTTCCTAATCAGCCTTCCAAACAGTTTGGAAATGTCATATTGTCGAAAACACTGCAAATGAGCCCTAATGGTGGTGCGGGCATTAATAATGTATCACGGGGCTGATTTCATTTGCTTTTATAATTAGTGCAGGTAATGAAGCACTGTGCCGCCGGTCTCAGACCAAACCATTTCAGCACCTTTGTGGAAGAATAATGGGTGGAATTGCAGGGTTTTTTAACAAGGAGGAGCATGAGATGAGATCATCGGAACGTCTGTCTTTTCTCTTTCGGTCTCTCCTTCGTGGTAAATTCCTGACTGTGTTTCCGTTTTTTGGGTAAGCACTGATGACTGACGCTGTAATTAGATTAAGCCTGAGTGCTTTTTTGGTGCATATTATAAAGCATCTTAAAGCAGAGGAATGACGAGAGGTTGGTATCATATTTGCTGCACTTTTTTAGTAAAAATATACTCTAATATACTAAAAGTAAAAGCAGGTGATAATAGCCCAGGCATTTAAAATACATTTAGCAAGGAAAGCTAATTATCTCCAAGTGCTATGAAAATTTATTAGGGGTAACTGTGTTTTCTTTATTACAGTCATTGAGCTTATGACTAAAACAAACCTAAACAGAGACATTAGTAGATATTTGAAAAGTCTGATGCTCTAGAATATAAAACGCAATCCCCTTTCCCATTATTTTAGGCCTCAGCTTTTTAACATGAACTCAGATGATGTACTGTATTGACATAAATCCTTCAACAAAGTTTTAATTATATTTATTTTTGAATCACTTAACACTTAACCAAAATTGTGCACTGTTTCTACTCTGTGTGCTGGAAAAATTAAAGTTACTGTCCACTCATACATATGTAGCCAACTCACCTCGTTATCTTAGCTGCTTAACCCTATAGAATTCAAGTATTTTATTTGTCATTCCAACAAAATAAAGTGATGTAAAGAATATAGTGGAACAAAACAACATTCTACAGGAACAAGGTGCTACATAAAAGCAACTACACAACCCAACATAAACTGCATGTGTGTAAATAGCTTTAGCTATTTAGAAAGGTTAACGTTTTAGGTGCTTGGGAAGCCAGAGAACCTGGAGGAAACCCACACAATCACGGGAAGAACATGGAAACTCCACCTAGATCGGGTTCGAACCTGGATCCCCAGCGCTGAGAGGCAAACATGCTAACCACTAAGCCACTGTTCTGCCCGACATACTGATCATCTATGGTTTTTTCTAAGTGTCACTATGTGTAAATTATGTCCAAAAGAACCTTGCATTATAGTTCAATATTATGCATGTAATTAATTCAAAGATTAAATCTAACCATGGTCAAGTCCTCAGATGTCCGTCCATTGTAACAATAGTAACTGCACCAGTCAGCTGTTACGGTCTTTACAGAGAACTTACAGAAAAGGACCCTCTGTGTATTTTGAGTAATCTCAGAGGCAAAAAGGGCTAAGGTCTGTTTAAATCCATCTGAACGCAATAGTGTGTGAAATAGATATTAAAGTGGTTTATTGCATCTTATTTTTCAAGGTCATTTGAGCTCATCGCTCCGTCAGATTTAGTTTGTAACTTGTTTTTCTAGTGATTAATGTGGTTTTCTTGGTGCTTCTGCTGCTGGACTACAACTCTTTTCCCAATTAGAAACTTAATCCTTACTGCAAACAGCAGTTATACACAGTTATCTGTCAACATTTAACATGACAGCAGTTACCATTTACAATTTATGGCTTATAGATTTTGTTTTCATTACTTTGACATTTATAATTAATTTACATAAGAAAAACTTTTTTTTTTACATAAAAAAAGTTCTTTGAACTCCAAGTACTAAATTGTTTAGAACATAGTCTATTTCAACTTTCAAATCAAAACAAAATTTAATAAGTTACATTATTATTGCCCTTTGGAGTAAAAATGGGCCAAACCTAAAATTTCTAAAAAAAAAATAAAATGAATAAAAAAATTGGATCTGACAAGTTATAGAACAGACAATTATTAGAAAATTAATAAATTAAGTACAAAACAAATATTTTATAGGGAAAAAAAAAAAATTATATATATATATATATATATATATATAAAACATTAATTCTTTCCTTAATTTTACGTAAAACTGATCTATTCTGCCTACTGTACTTACACACAGAGGAATTTGTCCTCCACATCCATGCTGTGAAATACTATGAAGTGAAGTAAGCACACATGCAGCTCTGTACATGGCACCTGGGGAGCAATCGGGGTTAGGTACCTTGGCCAAGGGCACTTCAACCATAGGACATTTTGGGACCAGGACTCAAACCGGGGACCTTCAGTTTACAGAAGTAGTTCCTTACTTACAAACCTATGACCATAGGGGAATGTAAGAGGACTATGTAAGTGAATATATTGATTTTCGTCAGAGAAAATCTGAGGGGTTTAATTTCTCACTTCGTGCACAATTTCTTTTCAAATATGTAAGAATCAACAAAAGCTTATTATTTTGCAGTTCAGGGTTTAACTCACTTTTAATATTTTGTTGATCTATGCAAATTTGTGCAGCACCTACTGATTACACTCTGTGCTGCAGAATTAGCATTGGTAAATGAAACTGCATGTAATTGTGCTTTACTTATGTACCTCAGCTTGTTTATGTGTTGAAGCAAAAAGAAGAGGAAAGGTTGATGAAAGACGATGCAAGAATGGAGAAAGGCAGGCCGTGAGCTTTCCATCCGAATGTAGCAGCTGCTGTATGTTTGAAATGCATTAGGGCTAATAGCTGGGCCATTAGGGAAGAGAAGAAAGGCACTCTACACATGGGTTGAGAGAGAGAGAGAGAGAGAAAAGCTATGGGAGAAACAACCATCTCTCAGGCCATTTACTATAATCATCATTCTTTAATCAATCAAACTTTTCATCATAAGTCAAGCATGTGGGCATCCTTGTATGTGCATGCAGTTAAACGTGCAACCTGACTTTTCATTTCAAGCTAACAAGATGAAACATGCTTATGTGGCATTTATTTATTTCAGCACCATATTGTGCTTTTCGTTTAGGAAAGGATAAGATAAAACTCTTATAATTAATTACAGATGCACATTTATTGATTACTGTAGGACTAAGTTATTTTATCACTTTAACTTACCATTAAAATGGACATTCTAGACTGTAATCCATCTGTTTGTGGACTTCAGTATATTGCAAGTAAGTCCCCTTTACTCTGTTCTCTGTTGTTCAGGACCCCAATAGTACCACCACAGAGCAGGTTTTATTATTCAATCATTTTTTCCGCTTAATTCGGAGGGGGTCCCCACCCCCACCTACGGGAGAATGTTTCATGCGCTGGGCAGATACACTCAGGACAGTGTACCAATCTATCGCTGGGCATACTTACTCACGCAAACACACTCTATCGGGCAATTTAGAGCATTCAATTTACCTTGAATCCATGTTTTTGGACTGTGGGGGGGAAACTGGAGAACCCGGAGGAAATCCATGCAGATTGGGATGCAGAACCAGGATCCCCAGTGCTAAGAGGGGAACATGCTAAACACTAAGCCACCATACCGTCCAGGAATTATTAGTATAGTATAATTGGGATTCAGTGTGTTTAATTCTATGCACACTATATAGATGAACACATACATCCTGCTTTACTGCTTGCCTCCAGCAGTTGCCTTGGTGACCTGTAAGGTTTGGTAATTTCAGCTTCCTGATTGAAGCACCAACTGTAATTTGCTAAAGTTTATCTTCTCAAGGGTTTACTTTCTCTTTCTCCTCCTCTAAGGCTCTTTAAAACACCCACGCACACAGAATCCTCTTTACTTACAAAACCACTGGATATTTCTGTCTGTAATAGGTGATTTTAAAATAAGCAGCATTTGAGCTCTAACTTTAAATAAAGAAATGAGAGAGATAGAGGAAGAAAGTAAAATGGAACCTGTTCGGTGAACAAAGAGGCGAGGTGATGTCAGATATGGCCCTTTTATATAGAGGAAAAAAAGTCTGTTTTATAAGAAAATTGTATTTGTAATGAAAACCACCCTGTATTCATTTTGATAGAAATGCTTTCTCATTTTCTTACTACTTTATTCATGTCTGCTTCCAATCCTATCACTGAATTGCTACCAATTAAAGAGACTGCTCCGAATCACATGATACGAGATGCATTTTTTACAAGCTGTAGCAATAATAAGGTACTCGTAGAAAATCATGTCTTGCCCCTTTCTTTTTAAATTTAAGTTCATTTATTTATATAATGCTTTTTACATCAGTACATTGCAGCTTTACCTTGTTCTAAGCCTAAACCCACAAAATGCTGTAGTGCCAGTGAACTCATCCTCCTTGAGCAGCCAGGCAGCATCAACACTACACCACAACACCACTAGAGATCCAGGTTCTGCCCAATAATTGTCGTTTCCGCTGTGTTATGCATGGGGAGCTGGTGATACCTCAAAGAAAACCGATAAAAAAAAATCAGTTGGAGTTAATAAAGCTCATTTAAAAAAGTAGTAGACAGAGTAGTATAACTAAAAGGGGCAGATACTGCAGATTACTTAGTCAAGAAGGCTCCCTGGAATTGCATCATTTCAGTGCCACATTCTTTCTTTAATGGTAAGCTGGGTGAAGAGTTGAATGGTGCCATAAGCTGACCGGTTGCAGTAATTGATAAAAAGATATTAAATTTTTTTTTAACTAAAAAGGTGTGTCCTTTATAGGAATGATATTTAAATAATTATTTTTTTACAAATCTTGATTTGCCCTTTTTAATAAAATTTGTAGTGTTTCCTAAAAAATGCTCTGTCTGCATAACACGGTCAAACCTATACATTTATAATGCTCTGTATTTTTTTTCTTCACATTCTTTTTTTAAAGGAGTGATTACTTATAAACTATTTGGCATGTTCTCCTGCACATTTGAAGAATGGGATTTGGCAAAAACTTTTTAAAACTTTATGTTCACAACAACTAGACTATATGGGGCATTTGTGAAAATCCTGAAGTCACCTCACACAAAGCCACCCGAATCTAATTCAGGCTTACTGGCCACGGGAGCCTCTCTAAACCTCTCTCATACTATGGTTGTATGGGCCGGCACCATACTGAAAGGAGCTTTAGCTCGCTGAGGAGCAGGTGCTCCCTCGTGTGTAAAACTGCACCATCGATCCATGCTTGTGGCTGGAAGCAAGATCAATATGCCACCGAATTCATACAGCCACGCTCCAGAGGGCAACACCCCATCTCATCACACAGTGAAAACCCCTATACACGATGGATAAGTGTGGATGAGTGTGTGCTGGAGAGACCTTTTGGAAAGGTAGTGGAGTGAGGAGGAGGGGTGATGATCTTTCATACAGGTGCTGAATTTAAGAGGATTTTGCTCTTATACACATCATTTCATTGCGCAGAGATTTGCTTTTATTTACAGTATCATTTAAAAGTTTGAACACGCCTCGTTTCGGCTTCATTTGTTGTCAATTAAGTTTATCATTTCCATTTACTGTAAAGAAGGACATATTACAGTCCATCTGTTTGTGGACTACAGTATGTACTGTGTACGTACCCTTTACTCTGTTCTCTAATGGTTGAAACCCCAATAGTACCAACAAAAAGCAGGGATTATTTCGTTGGTGCATTGTTCCTATCCCATTAGGTCACCGAGGTGAAGAAATGAAACTACAGCAGCTTGTTGAACTATTACCCCCTCACGACATCATTATTACTACAGAACTGACAATAAACCATCCACCTCCCAAATTATACCTGTTCTGTGATGGTCCTGACCAATAGAGGACAGAGAACGAATAGACTTACAAAAACGAGAAAACAGATGTAATTTTAAACAGATGTAATTGTAAAACTATAAAGTCCATCTATACGCTAAGTGGAGGAAAGAGACAATGGAGCAAAAAGTCCAAACTTTTGACTGATGCTGTATTTTAGACATCATCCTGTGATATTTGTGAATACTGTTGGAAGAATGCTGCTGTTACAGCAGGATTGTAACCCTGTACATGTACACATGAGTTCTCCTCTCAGTCTCAGTTTCCTTTGAAAAAAAAAGGTATTTTTACAGATATAGTTGTATACATTTACATATATAATTTACTTATTTAGAAATCCATATTCCATCCATAATCCATATTTAAAGCCATGATTATTTAGAATGAGGTCTTTAGATTGTTAGTTAGACAAAACTGGTGTGACTTGGCTACATACCCCTGAGAAAGTATGAATATAAAAAATACATGTCTGCTCTTTATAAGTCTATCGTGTTATATTTTTGTTATTTGTAAAAATCTGCCTTTTTAGGAAAACAAATATTTTACTCTAGGTTTTTAGAAATACTGGAAGTACAAACCTTCATTAATATTTATGTGCATGCGATCACTATTCAGATTTGGTTTTAGGGGTAGCACAGTCTTTCAAAATAAAAGGCACTAAGCAAAAGCCTATTTGTCAGATTTTAAGATTGATTCACAAGAAGCCTCTTTAATGAATATATGCAGTTTTGTCCTGACTGACATTATACTGGACATCATGTGCTTCATTTCACACACACACACACACACACACCGAGTCTCATGGCTAAAACTAGACTTAAATATTGCCTAGCTGCCTGCAGAGACAGTGGTGAGTTTCGATGGGAATGATTATGGGTTTGCAAATAACATGTTTCTTACTGCATGCCGGTGATTGTTGATTGGCCACTCTTAGGTCAGCTCTTAAGAGGGGTGGGGATTTTCACATGTACAATCTTTCCTATGGAGACACAAGGGGGAGAGAGAGGAAAATTTGAAAACGGGAACAAACGAGTCGTTAGAAAGGAAAGTCCTTCCACTCTTTTGAAACATGATATCTCGCATGAGTCAATCAAAGTACAGGCCAACCGGGAAGCAAAAAGGTGTAGGACTTTGAGGAACTGTGTTCATGGGTTGGGTACAAATGAGTGGGAAAGAAATAAAGAAATCCTTTTGCAGTACCTAACATCCTCATCCTTATGATGTTAGGATAGTCAATGCTATGACATGGTTATGTGTATATACATAATAACAATATAACCAATATAACCAAGCTTACTACAACTAAATAGTGTGTTTGTGTGTGTACAGGGGTGTATATAACATTCTACACCTATTTACACACTTGTAGGGGATACCATGCAGTTGTGGAGACTGCAGTCATTTAGATTTAAATTCAAATTGAAATTGAGTTGTATGGTTAAAGTTAGAGTTAAAGTTAGGGTAGTAGTATTTATAGTTAAGTTTTAAATAACATGTGCATGTACAGTATAATAGACTCATGTTGTCCAAATCCCTACAAACTACAGACCTGTAAATCTGCTTAAAGGGAGTTTATATATGCAGGAGAGAAAACTTAAAGAACTAGATGTGGTAAGGAGAAGAGGACTAAATGTTACCATGGTAACCATTATTTAATGTAGTATATAAAAAGCACAACCATGTTTCAAAAACTGGCCAAAATACCTCGAGACTTCAAAGGGCCACATTCACTGTAATCATGTTGTTTCCTTTATTATTTCTGATACTTAATATCCTGCTGTGTTCTGGGTATAAAAAAATCCATTTGTGGCTCATCTTATGCACCCTTTCATCTGTAGGTCCCCTACTTAGAGTTAAAAAGGGCACTTTATTTCACCAGGTAGTGGATGAAATACTGTGAATTAAAACTCCACCCTCTGCCTGAATTACTTTTTTTTTTTTTTACTAGATGTTAAGTTTTACTAGATGTTATTTTTGAGATGTGTTATTTTTAGCACTTATGACATAATGTTTTGCCTCTATACAACATATAGCAAGATATGGGAAAAATCTTTTGATATCCTATCACTAGATCATACCATGCCACAAGAGGTGGGTGCCAACCGTAAATGTATACCTTTATGAGCAAAAGTACTGGAACACTTATACATTATAACTGTAGGAGGTGTAAGATGCCACTATATTGCAGCTGTAGGTGAAAATGGTTGTTTATTCATACAGAAAAGCGTTTGTGAGATCATACACTGTTGTAGGATGAGCGGACCTTGCTCAGAATCGCCGTTATAATTCATCTCAAATGTGTTTGATGGGATTAAGTCATGTTGTTTCACACCAAACTCACCCGTTAACTTATTAACTTACCTTTTTAATGTTAAATACAGTTGTTGGAAATGTTCAAGTTCATTCATTCATTCATTCATTATCTCCCGCTTTATCCTCTATTAGGGTCGCGGTGGGGTTCCCCATGCCCATCCAGGGGAGAACGTCTCGGGCGCTGGGCAGATAGACCCAGGACAGGGCGCCAATCCATCGCTGGGCTCACACCCCCCACTCACACAGACACACTCTATATGGGGCAATTTTTGAGAATTCAATTGACTTGATCCATGTTTTTGGACTGTGGGAGGAAACGGGAGAACCTGGAGGAAACCCACGCAGACACGGGGAGAACATGGAAACTCCACACAGATGGGGATTCGAACCGGGAATCCCTAGTGCTGAGAGGCAAACGTGCTAACCACTAAGCCACCGTGCCGCCCGTTCAAGTTTATGAATTTATTAATTTGGTGTTCTTATATACCATTTGGCAAAAATTTATAAAATATATTAAGTCTTATTACCTTTGTCCACATAGCATGTGTAGTACCCAGACTGTGCAAAAGTTTCCATCAGACTTCTGAACAATCAGAATCGGGTATGACCTATTGCACTCATGTAGAACTGGACTGAACACACACACACACACACACACACACAGACTTCCAATACCAAAGATGGACACATTGCTGCTAACACGTCGTATACCCTTTTACATTTCCTAATTGCTGCTGAAAACACTTTACATTTATAACTATGGACATATTTTTGCACCTTGTGGCTCACACCACTAGTAGGCCACCTGCACTAACTTGAATGCATTTATTGTCTTGTATCCATTGCAATTTTGTGTGCACTGGTGCACTTCATGTTGCACCTTGTTCCTGGAGAACGTTGTTTCGTACCACTGTATACTGTACACCACTTGATATTGTTAAAATGAAAAATAAAATCACTTTTATTTATATATTTTTATTTATATAATTGTAGGTTTAGCCAAGTTAAGAATATTGTCCCAAATATTGTGCATAATTATCAATTTAATTTTGAGGCATAACTGTATAAATTCCATGCTTCATTTCTTCTTTCTTCGCCTCGCTCCCTTTTCTGTGTAGTCTCACAGTCTTCCTTTATGTCTATGCACCGTACATGGTTTTAAACTTAACTTTCATGTAGATCAGCAAGTACACTTAAGGCATGTCCACACTGATTGCATGTGTGCTATAAAGCAGTTCAGTGACCTGATTTTACAAGTCACTGAGCTTGCCATATTTTCCAGCATGTTTAAACTTCGTAGCGATTGGGCAAATGGTTTGTCTTTTATTGCTGAGCTGTAAATTTATCAAAAAAACTACAGCTATTAAAGTAGGAGAAATGTTTGTAAGCAATGTGGAAGGAAAAGGATGTACAATAACACTTACGAATGGATCCCTATCATCTTTATCCATGTGTTGACACAATGCATAAATGTCTGAAGACGCTGTGAGTTGTCTGTACTGTGAATAGTCGTTTAGCCACGTAGCTGTCTATCAGCATAAAAACGAACATCTGTTTGTAGCCCGTCTTCCTAAATTGTTTAAAATATCTTCGATCAGGGTTGCTTATGAGCTGGTCCCTCCCTTAGGCCTTTATTATGCCCCTTTTTCCAGTCAGTCTGCTCATGATGAAGTGTTTCATTATGTTATTCTAGACTGGAGACTCATTAAGCCCATAATATACTTAATTCTAATAAAGTTATGCAAAATCTAAACTACTGTTATCATTTCTGTCACAGATTCACTAATGCCTCTTAAAAGCCTGTGCAGTAGCCCGAAGAAATGGTAGCTGATTTCATCTCACAACCTGAAATCAGTTCAAATTTCATAATTGTTTCTCCATGTGAACTTAGATATTTTGTTTGCAACATTTAAATAATAAAAAGAAGATAAGTACAGAAAGTCAACTGATTACTTAAAGAAGAGGAATGACTAAATTGTTAAATATAACATCTCTACAGAGACTTATACATTTATTGCCAACACGAAGCTACTTTCCATGTTTAAATCACACCTTTAATGTGTTGCTTATATTGCTTTGTCTGATTCACAACATATTATTGGCAATGTGTTTTTTTTTTTGTTTTTTTTACAAAGAAGTGGTGTAAATTACTTAGATGTGCCGTCAGCCTAAATTTGTAAAGGATTGATAAATAAGGATGTATTTGGATCTGAGGGGCAGTAGAGTCCTGTGTATGAATCCTGTGTTCCCATGTTCACGTGGGTTTTCAGCGGGTGCATCAAACTGCCCCTATAAAGTTTGGGTGTGCCCAGTGCTCTCCTGGCAATATCTGTCCAGTGCATGAAACATTATGCTTTGGATCTTTGTGTGTTTCTTTCTTTTTTGTTTTAATGTTGTCCAAGTTAAACTACAGAGAAATTAATGAGATCTCCTTTTTCTGGATATATTCAACACTCGATCATGTCTCATCTTAGACTTTTTCTAGAAGATACAAACAACCGATGGCCATAATTTTGTGAACTAGGACACAATATTGCAGGATAAATGACTGCACTTGGGCATTTACTCTCTTCTTCACCTCAGTCACCCTTCTGTTTACACTGTTCTTTTCCTTTGGCTGTAACTGGCCCAATTCTCATCTGCACTATTGCTATGGTCAATTTTCTGAAAGTACTTTAGATTTTCTCATTAACGATGCCATCATTCCTGGGTCCTTCCTTTACAGGTAAATCCCTAGATGTCATCATAGACTTCCAGCTTCAGTGTCACTAGGACAAAAGTCCTGTTCCCTAACATGCTCCTCCCTATCTCCTATCCTCATTTCACTGGGTCTTGCAGCAGTTTGCCCATAACCCAAACCCCCACCCCCCCAAGTTGTCACAATCTAGAAATGACCCATGTGTGACTCTGGCCCCGCAAGCAGCTACAGTCCCAGTTTCAGCTGCTGAAGTCACTTTTGCACATACTAAAAATTACACTGAAATGGGAGATGTCTGTGTGATAATAAGAAGAAAGAAATCTTATAAACTTAAAAATTTAAAGGCAGGTCACTTAAGTAAATTGCCATGTAGATGCCAAAAAAAGGCTTTCCGAATTTAAGAGTGCAAAATTGTTCAATAATCTGCATAACAGTTTAGACTGTCTGATCTACAGTTTCGTAACAATTAAAAATGTAATTATAGTGAAAAACCAAAAGAATGTAAATCTGCTATTTATGTCCCATTATAAAAATGGGATTTTCTGTGTTTAGCTTGTCTAAAACCCAGCTGCACTACTAAATACTGTCAATAAATATTTACAAAATGGTTAGTTCTGATTAAATCTGGTTGGTTGAGCCGTCTGTCCAGTTGTGACATTATTGACAGTTTCACATTCGTATCAATGCGTGAAATACAATACATTATTTAAAACCATGTACCAAAAATGGAAAGACAAATTATTATAAACATCAAGCCACTTACCAATGAGTACTAAGCCGGTTGCATTGTAATCCTCAAGGCAGTGCGTTATTGTGAATAAATCAAGGGAATGAGGTGTAAGCACACTCCATTTTGCGACATGCATAATAACACCTCTTTCCTGTATCCATTTTGTTTAACTAAATTAATGAACCAGTGAAAACACAGATAAAGAAAAGTTATTATTTTCTCATTAATTATGTTCACTGTTTATTTCTTTAGTTCTACCACTTCATATGTCTTTAAGCCCAATACTGTAAGCATCTCTGCAAGTGTTTAAACAAAATTTAATACCAGATTTCCTGGACTGATGCGGGATGAGTATGCTATAGATTTATGTAATTGTTCTGTGGAATCTAAAGTGTTTAGGATATGACTGATTTTACACAATGGTCCAATTTTACCTGAAATGAGTGTCTGGAATTCCTCCACTGTTTCAGTTGATGCTTGCAAAATTAGTAAAAATGTGATTTTTGGCTCTTAATAGACAGTGCTAAAGGACATTTGAGTCTGAGCTGTTATCTTGGTCTTTTCTCCAACATTCAGCTCGGCTCTGTATCCGGTGTACGGCCTAATGAAGAGCAGCAAATGAAATGTGTGATTGTGTTTGATAGGAAGTCGGTTTCCATTAGAGGGCCATTGTATACTTGCTGATGGAGCTCTCCGGAGTCAGAGTGCCCTGAGAGCTTCTCCAAATGGAGTGCTGAACTGAATCTGCAAGCTTGTGATGTTTGCAGATATTTGAAGTCCATAGTTATCATATAGAGGCCTTGTTCTGAACGGTATGCCAACAACAAACGGCTGAATTAAAAGAGACAAAACAAATTACTCACAAGTGATGAAAAGGCTTTTCATTTCTTTTTTCAGAAGCACCAGGAAATTGTTGAATATGAATGTATAGTGAAGTTTATATCACACAAAATGTAAAAAAATAAGTTAGATATTAGTATGTAGACTCTAATTTTGACATTTTAGGAATGTTTTGCCTACGTCGAAAAAATGTTCAAATGGTGCACCTGACGAATGTTCAAACAGACAATGCAATTGTTAAAAAAAATTATGAATTTATGGAAATTCAAGTGTCAAAATGTACTTCATAATTTTAGGATTTGCTTTTAATGACAGGTTAAAATAAATAAAAAAAACTAAAAGGCTGAAACGAGCAGTTAACATTTACATTAAAAACAAAACTGCTGCACTACCAATGCTACTTTCTAGTGGGTTTTAGAATCTGTTAAGAGAATGTTCAAATAAAAGGGCATTAAGTATTTTTTTTATAACTTTTTATATCTTATATCTTTTTATTATTGTAGGGTCTTTTAGAACCGTACCTTGTCTCAAAGCAGTTTTATAATATTTTGAAAGAAACCTTGAGACCAGGGCTTAGCAGGAGAATGAGAGGAACTTGAGTGATAACATGTAAAAAATAATAACTCACAGGTTTAATGTTTATGCAAGTATTTAGTCCGACAGAACCAAGACTGTTAAGTCATCAATAATGATTGTGAGTGAGTTCAATAACTTAGTTAAATCTTGTGAATAATCCCTCTGATCCTAAGTGAATATAAAAAATGCTTAAATGAGCTTTACTGAAACATTGTGGCAGTATTGTAGTGAAAGCAATCAAGGTTCTGTCCATCAGAACCAAGTGTCTCCAATCAACAGCAGTTGATTGATTTTAATCATCAAAGTCCCACTGATCCTCTGTAAAGATGAAGGTGATCTGAGGTTGTTACTCCGGCGTCCAGGCAGGGTTGAGAATGAGGAGCTGGTGTCGCTAACAACAGGAAAGTTGTTAGAGAAGTTAAGACCTTGTAATGGAATAGTAGATAATTTAAATTCATCTTGGGACTCCTGCACAACTGACTGCAGCAGCATAACTACCAAAGCAGCATAACTTAAAGGATACACATGTGTAAATTATTTGTAATTTTAATGCAAACTGTATATTAATAAAATAATAAATATTTCATTTTGAAAATACTTTTTCGAACATCATTTAATATTTAGATTTTAAAAAATTATTATTTAACTAGTATGTTCACTTAGATTTAAGTAATGTGTTTAATGTGTTTATTTTTCTGCTAAAAAATTATATTCCTTCATTTACTTTATCAAGGGGATTTAATAATTTCTCAGTATTGATGAAACAAAAAACCCATTTTGGGCTTGATAAATTCTGCCCCCTGTCCTCGGTATCCCAGCATGTGACGCGTACATACCCGACCCTCACACAAGTGCTTTCTTGCTCACACTATGCAGAGCCATAGACTCCGAAGTCTCTTTTAGCTACAGCAAAGACTACTAATATCTCATATTTGCAAATTTTAAACAAAGTGAAAACTAAATGAAAACCAGCTGTGATGGTTAAAACTAGACTTGACTGGCGAGTTGAATCCTTTGCCTCTCGTTTTCTGTTCAAAGATCAGATCAGAGCGCATGTGGCATACAATCATAAATTAATTAGTGTGTGTCTGGGTAAGATACGGATGCAAGTCAAAGCTATCTTTGTGGATAACATGGAGACCATTTGCCATTTAAATGTCAAAATGCCCTGACTTATCACAGGGAGCTGTCGGTGTGCATGTGAACAGAGCCGGTCTCTCCTTCTTAAAATCATGAAGGTGAAGATGCTTTTACTGACTCGCATTTAGAGGCTGTATAGTCAAATGTATTTACAAAGACATTTCAAGAAAACCTGGTAATGGCTGTAAAACAAATGCCTTGGATTTAAAGCTGCAAATGTTGGGATTTTAACCTAAAACTCACTGGTTTTCATGAGACAAACTGAGGGAGGTCGTCTGTCAGGAGAGGATGAGGATGCGGCTGGTCAAGTGCTTATAATGTACACATGTTCAGTTTGCATAGAGAGAACATGAAAGTTAAGCAGAGCAAGTGAAGCAGATGGTCCTAACTTATTCTTTGATAAATAAATTCTCTGTATCATCTCTGTACAACAAAGTACAGTTTTTTTTTCTGTTTGCATTTAAATTGTATTAAATGAGCTGTTAGTTATTTCACTTTTCATAACATGTACATCCTGAAGTTCACAAACACACATGCTTTACCCAAATCTTAATCATAAACACTACAAACCTACCATTAACCACAACCTAACTATAACCTTACCTAACTCAGTGATTCTCAATTATTTTCTGTTAAGCCCCCCTAGGAAGAAGAAAACATTTTGTGGTCCCCCCCCCCCCACACACACACACACGCACGCATACTCACCTCACCCCCTACCCCCGTACATGACAAAATGTAGTAGACACTGTAGTATGATTTGTCTATAAATTTGTTAGAAGTATACCTCTTTTATAACAATGTTTCCTTATAAACAATAAAGAAAACAAAAAAAATAATAAATATAGATCAACTTAGAACAAAGAATCATTTTATTAACTTTGTTTTTTAGTTTGTAACAGAAACGAATGAAATCATTATTTAAACGAGAAACATTTTTGAACTGACTGGCATTTGATACTGAAAAATGAAATGAAATAAAATCAATAAATAATAATAAATTCAAATTTATCAGCAACATTTTGTTGTATCAAAATGAGTCAGGACTAATTTTTGCAGCCTACAGCTTTTCTGAAGTAGCTTTCATAAAGCGGGATTGCAGGATATACTCGTCACGTTTTCGATTAAAAACAGCAGCTTATCAGCGTGATTGATTTTAGCGTATTAATTTATTTAATTAATAAGTCCGCTGCCAACATTTTAAGACACAGAAGACACACCGGTCTTTCTTTATCCCCCACCTTAGTTACAGTGAAGTTACAGTTACAGTAAAGCCAAGCGCTACATACGATTCATCATGTTTCCTCGTTTTAGTTTTCGGTTGACTTTTGTTGGTCTCATTATCTTTGTCTCTTTCTCTTCGTCATCCCTGTTAAATATTTTTTCATGTTGTCTCTTGAGGCTTTGTTCAGTACACTTAATATCACTTGCTCTGTGATTTCTTGTTATGCGCCTCCCCCAGGCCCCGCACTGCGCCCCCCAAGGGGGTCTCGCCCCACTATTTGAGAAGGACTGCCTTAACTTAACCATAACTTTTTTCATATCGCAAGATTTTACTTTAAAACTAATTAAATTCTATTGTGGGGACCATTTCAAGTACACAAGGTCCCCACATGCCACATGTAAGTGTGTAAACAGGTTTTTGATCCCAAAATGTTATATTTATTTGTGTTCACACACACACACACACACACATGTGCGTACATTTACATTACGTTACATTTAGTCATTTGGCAGACGCTTTTATCAAAAGTGACTTACAAATGAAAACAACACAAGTCAATAGTCATGAAAAAAACCAGCAACACTGTAGAATTATCAAACCTGATCTCCATACCGTACATATCCACTCCGTACATATACTATATATAAGTGCCTTGACCAATTACTTTGCATTTGACCCCATGTTTAAAGAAAAGTACCTAGCATTGAGTAGGAACTAAAAAGATTTCCTAAAGCAGTGTTCTGGGAACCAAAATTATCTCCAGTTTTTGTCAAGCAGTCTTTCTTTAACAGTTCTAAGAATATCTTTGTTATTGCTGTGTTTATACTTTTTAAAAATTTCCACACTGAATCACTAATGCTGACCTTCTGCAGATGATGAGACACTTGGTGTGAACATGAGTTCAACCATCATATCCAGAAATAAAACTGTACGGAGGTAATTATTAGGTTCTCACTGAGGGACAGATGACATTTCCTCAAATATTCCTGGATAATCTTAAGGGAGAAGAAATGGCATGTGGCTTGTTAAAGGAAGTAGTCAGCACAATGAATATACACAGAGGAGGAGTCTCGTTCTCATTGCTCTTACAAGAAGCATTCTCACTGCTGCTAGATGCATCTCTGCAGACAAGTGCTATAAATAGCAAACATCCCCATCCTTTCTTTACACTTTGACTCTTATGCGTCCACACAGCGCTGCCATTTTTTTCCCCTTTCCATCCTGTAATCTCTCTCGCTTTTTCTTTCTAAATCCAGTTGTGCTAACTTTGTCAGTGTTTTTTGTGCACTCTTATGTCACATAATCATACAATTTTATTGACTGAAAGGACAAATAAAAAGAAGTTGCTGTTGAAGCATTGCTCAGAGTCATACTTTGTCTATGTAGCCTATGACTTTGTGTCATACCTTTCTTAAATGTTGTGCATCAAGTTCAACTTGTTGAATTTATCTTTGACCTTTTTAGTGCTTGTGCAAATAGAGGTTAGCAGGTCTGCCATTCAGTGCAGGAGATCCAGGTTTGAAACCCTTTTTTAGCACACTTACATGGCTTGTGTTTATATTCACATGTTATCAATAGAAATCTGATCCACTTATACACTGATCCACTAATATATATATATATATATATATATATATATATATATATATATATATATATATATATATATATATATATATATATATATATATATATATTAATCGCTCATTGCGTTCATATCACTAAATGCTTTTTGTTTCAGGTTCTGGAACAGGTTTCATGTAACAACTTTGTACAAACTACACAAACACCATCTGTTCCATTTTAGACGTTACAAATTTGAACACTTGGTATTCCATCATCGTTACTGCAGCTGTCAGCTACTCAGCTTTGTTGTGTCTGCTGGTGTGTGTACTAAATCAATATGACATAGCACTGATGTAAATGCTGAACATACAGGTGTTTATGTATGAGTCTTCTGTCTTCTCTAGATCAAGCGCTATGTCGTTGCATGCTGATTGAATGATTGTACACAGAGACTGAGAGCATGAACTGCAGGGCAAGTGAATCGATCACAATGCAGGAAACTTGCTTTACTTCTGTACATATAGACACCTGCCAGTGCTGGGATATAAGTAACTGCAGTACACTGAGCATTAACTTAGATTTTGTGATTTAGGTTTTTACATTAGATTACATCACATTTTAACAAGGGTGGCATAGTGGCGTAGGGGTTAGCATGTCTGCCTTTCAGTTCTGGAGATCCAGGTTTGACTCTCGCCCTGGGTGGAGTTTCCATTTCTTTTCCCTGTATCCACATGGGTCTTCTCTGTTCTGTGGCTTCATTCCACACTTTAAAAACATGGATTTAAGGTGAATTGGCTGCTCTAAAATGCCCTTGAACACCCCCTTGATTACTATAAAAACTTGAATTTATAATTTTTTACTCCATTATCAAAAAAATCTGAAAACTGAAGTGACAGCAGCACAATGTTTGCAGCGTCATGCTGATCTTTAACAGCGTCATGCAACATGTTTTGTTTTATTTTCTATTTTGATGAAAGTCTGTGTGCATGTTCATAATATATCCAAAAATTTTTACAGCCAGTATGTAAATATGGATGTAAACAAACACCATTGTTTTTGTATTTTTTTTTTTTTTGGTACTTTCTCTCTCTCTTTTTATTGCAAGTCTTTCCTCACCCATCCAGAGTGAGCTGATTAGAGTGAGCGTGTGTGTTATGGATTGAAGGATAGATTTGTGAGAGCCGCAGATTGCTGAGTGTTCATTCAGCCATTACGAAGGTTTCAGTCAAGGCTGTCATCACACTGCCTGGGATCTGGTATGTTTGCCTTGGAGGCATGACGAAAAGCTGGAGTGGGGCCGAAGTGAAAAGTGAAAGAGAGGGATGGTGGGGCAGACGAAAATGGAGACAGCGGGTTAATACATAATAAAAGAACTGACGCTCAGATCTCACACTTAGCCAAGCAGCGCTGCATTGCCCTTGAGATGCCGTCCTCTGTGGGGATATAAGAAAGACATGAACAGGGATGAGGAGGAGAGGAGGAGGAGAAAGAGATACAGGCTGCCTGCAGAGATCAGCCAGCGGGGAGTCTCAGTGTGACTCTGGTGGCATTAAACTAGATGGATATGCCACTCTCAACCTCCGTTTAAACTTCATTACACAATACACATAACTCCTCTGAACGAAGAGTCTGGCAGCGTGGCATTTGTGTGCTATATTTAGAGATCAGCTTCCAAATAAGGAGCCTGATGTTAAAATGACTCTGCTCTCCTGAACAAAGAGGAAACTCTGATCTGTTTTCCAATTCATTTTATCTTCATTTTTATTTAAGTGAAACAATTTTAAGGATTATTTCAGAAGATATAATTTTAAATACAATATCTTTATTTACAAACTTTTTGCTTCATAACAGTCTGTGGTGTTGTGCGTCAAGCTTAAGTTGTTCAATTTCTCTTTGGTGATGTTACAGGTGTTCTACCTTTAGTTTATACCAACAGTCAGGTTACATCTTTTTACTCCCTCATTTGCTCCTAGATTTTTACCAGTATCTGACTTAATATTAAAAATTCATTCATAAGAAATTCATAAAAAAGTCATATTTTGCCATCTGAGATTTCATCACCTTTGATTAGAAAAATAGCAAATGTTATTCAAATGTGTTGATCATCAATGCAAAACGCTTGGATCATGATTGTGCCCACTGAGCCTTTTTTGACATGCTTTATGTACTAGGCAGGGCCTCCCTTGGCACTTTAATTTTAAGGCTCAACAGGTTTTATGCTCAACAGCATTTTGGGATGCTCATGATGGTAGCAGCAGAATTTTTTGAAAATGAATATAAACATGTCTTTTAAATTAAAAATAAAATGTCAAATTCGAATAATAATAAGACACCTACCATAGCACGAGAATGAAGCAGCCAAGCTGATAACCAGACCTTAACCCGAATTAGCATCTATTTTATGTCCTGAAGAATAGAATAATGATTGAAATAAAAAGTTTTAATTTGTCTTATGTTAAAGGTATTGTTTCAAAATTGGGAATCATAATATTACACATACTAATCGAATGCCCTCCCCTGCAGCCACAAAAATTTCAACACTTGCGTGCAGACAACATCAAAGACATTTTTGACAAACTTCACCAGGGAAAATATATATTTACTTCACACCGCAAACTACTACTAAAGGAAATACCAAGTTACATCTCACGATCCAAAAAAACAATATGAACAAGAAAGGTAACATGCCACATATATAGCGGTAATTGTGCTTATGTGGCAATAAACATCACCTACCTTCATCATATCATCATCATCATTGTGATATTAGTCATATTTTTGTGAAGTCTAGATATTAATAAGATGCTAAAACTAAACTAAAACATGTTGTATTAATCTTAAAATGACGTAGATCACCCTTCAGAAGAACCGGCTTGTTTCTGTTAAAGTTACCGCGTTTGTCCCTCATTGTCTTCAAAACAAAATGCCATTTGGAAAGGTCACCTCCCATCTGAATACAGTCAGTTTCGGAAAGATGTGTACTGTCTAAATTTGTTCTTTAACCTCAAGCAAAAGCGTCTCAAACTCTAATTTACTGTAATCTGTTTAACAATAATGAGAGTCTAGTTCAGAGGACCAGAATTACACCCCCCGCAAAACACCCGAAATGACAAGCTGCATTAATACCGATTAGCATTTCTGTCTTTTATTTGTGGCCTGAGGATTGGGTCATTATTTCATTACCGTGATCTTTCATTAGCAAGACTTGCACATCTCAAGAAAAACAAAGCTCCAAGGATATTTGCAGAGCTGCACAAATTACCTGCACCATACACATGGTATTTTAAGAATAAGACTGAGGCAGAAGCTGATATTTTTAGAGGCTGAATTAGTCTATTCCTAATCCTCAAATGCACTTTGTTTTCCCTTTTTCAGGAGAGTGATGTCATGTACTATGACTCCAAGTCCGAATCAAATGATGTAAGTACAGTTTTATGTTTTATTTCATGTTTTGGCATGCTGTGTGTGTGTGTGTGTGTGTGTGTGTGTGTGTGTGTGTGTGTGTGCACATTTCTTCTGGAGGTAAGGTCACTTCTCCCAGTATAGGAATCGTTGATTGAATTGTCATTGCCAAGAAAGTCACTGAGGTCAGCTGACCAACACAAAGCCGAGCATGACGGAAGGTGAGAAAGTGAATGAGGAAGGGTGGGGCGAGAGAGCAAGGAGCCAAAAGAATAGCAGAGATGCAGGATTCATAAATCAAAATGTGATTTTTGTTTTGTGGAGCAAGGCAGTCATATGATTAATGGCCAACTGCTTTAAGACCCGTCAGCATCCCTAATTGGAGGACATCACTCATCATTAAGGAGGCCAAGGGGACACCTCCCCCCCCATCATACCCATATGACCCCATCTCGCCCCCTGCTGGTATGAGAAGCTCCAGGACACATACCTAACCCCAAACACATACTAACCCTTTCATGCTGGCTTTGGTTCACTTTGCTCTACATTGCTTTCAGACTGATTAATGTTGTCGTCTAGTCTGTTATTAAATTCGATTAATACATGTGAATTGCAACATGCACTTAAACAAGGCGTACAACGTAGTTTAAAATGCAAGTTTGATGGGTTTGCTGTAGTATTTTATTAATCAACATGGCATCTGTTGTTACCAACAACCAGATTAACATAAATGCTTAAGTTATGTCAAATTAAATTAATACAATAATATATTACAATTACAGGCGGCACAGTGGCTTGGTGGTTAGCACGTCCGCCTCTTAGTGTTAGGGATACCCGTTTTGAATTTCAACGTGGGTCGAGTTTCCATGTTCTCCCCGTGTCCGCGTGGATTTTCCCTGGGTTCTCCGGTTTCCTCCTACAGTCCAAAAACATGGATCAAGGTCAATTGAATTCTCTAAATCGCCCCATATAGAGTGTGTTTGCGAGTGTGTACCCAGTGATAGATTGGCACCCTGTCCTGGCTTTATCTGCCCAGAGCCTGAAACATTCTCTTCTGGGTGGGCATGTGGGAACCCCCCTCCCCCCGCCCCTCCACGTGACCCTTGTAAAGCAGAAGATAATGAATGGATGGATATTACAGGTATAAAAAGCAGGTTGACGTTAATCATATTTGGCAAAATGCATGTACATGTGGTACGTTATAACAACACAGTGGTCATTGTACACTGTGTGGCCAAAAAACAGGTCACCACCTGAATCTGGGGTTGCTGCAGTTGCTCAGGTCTGGGCTCAGAAACATTGTGTATGTACAGTACAATATTTTAAAAATATATATATATATATTTCTTTATGAGATTTTGTTCAACATATCAACACATTTGTCCCGCACTGCGTAACTGAAACAAGTGGAGGTCATGCATAGCCTAATTATGAGAACCACATTTCTTTTAAAAAGTAAGTCAGAATACAGCACATCACTCCCATTACCCATTACTCCCATCTTTCCACATGCATATTCCCCAGTGGCTTGGCCTCATACAATTTTACCATCTCTCACATCTTCACTGCTGTGTTCGTCTTACCTCCTGTAGATCTCCCTCTTCTTAGCTCTGCTTCAGTAGTTTGATCAGATCGCCTTTCCATCAGTGCAGAATGTAAAACTTTCCTTTCTGTGGTCCAGTCTATTCAGCATTAACTATTCTCTCCATAAGCATGTGGTTTGATGTTTTCCCAGAAGGACATGTACTTACTATAAAATCGTTTGCCCGCATGTTACTTTAAGAATACAAGTGATGCGATCTGAATTCTGTAATAATAGAAACACAACTTTAAAACACAAAGGTTTTAAATAACTAAAGTTTTCATATATATATATATATATATATATATATATATATATATATATATATATATATGAGCTTGGATGTGATTTTTAAGGCATTTTACTGGGAAACAGTTTCAGGTCTTGGCACAATTTTACTGAAATTAACACTGGATAACAACTTTGCTGATCAACCTTGTAATCATGACGACACGGTGGTTAGCACGTTCTCCTCCCAGAGCTAGGGATTCCCGGTTTGAATCCCAATCTGAGTGGAGTTTCCATGTTCTCTCCATGTCTGTGTGGGTTTCCTCTGGGATCTCTGGTTTCCTCCCACAGTTCAAAAACATGGTTCAAATCAATTGAGTTCTCCAAATTGCCCCATATAGAGTGTGTTTGTGTGAGTGGGTGTGTGCTGTAGATGGATTGGCGCCCTGTCCTGGGTGTATCTGCCCAGCACCCGAAACATTCTAATAGAGGATAAAGAGGAAGATAATGGATGGATGAATGGAACCTTGTAATCAATGTAAATGTTTAAAACTATTTTAGAGGTGATAATGAAGTACATCTTGTAGGATCAAAAGCAGGCATCGAATTTGGTCAATTCATTATTTACCTGGTTTCCCCATTTAAACAGATGATTAGTGCTGATTGATGCGGGGCTTAGCAAAGTCTTTGGTGGAATTTGTGCTTTTGCTTTAGTTATGGTCATTTGTCAGCATTAAATTGTTTTTCTGTGTGATTTTTGCATGCTATCCTTAGGTCTACCTGTGGTTTCTTCAGTTACCACCTGCGGTGGAAAATTGAACATTGAACCTTTTTAGACATGTCAATAGCATTGTGAAAGTTTTATTACAAACAATTTAAGGACTATTAAAGCTATTGCAATAGGGCTCTGACAAAACATGTAAAAATAAGCAAGGAGCAAAAATGGGAAGGATATTTATTCATCCTTTCGGAGTGTTACTTTAAAGGTCACAACTTGTAAGTCACATGCTCATCTAATATGCAACGTAATCATATGCCATAAATTAATTTTTATGACGACCTTTCTGAGTAGTCACCTAGGCGTGTCCTTGACTGTTGTTATATTGGAATTACAAAATATAGATACAGAATGACGTTTTATGTTTTTACATACACATTCAAATATATATTCATTTACTCAATTTACTTACAATTGCAAATATTTTAATAAAATAATCCTTGGGTCCAAAGACATTGGTGTCAGGTGATTCGGAGATTGCTTTCTGTTTGTTTAAATGTGTTTTTTATCTATCTGTCCTGAGATAGACTGACACCTGCTTGGTGTAATGCAATGAACAGCATAAATTCCCAGAGGCTATGAGGATCTGTAAAAGTCAGGGTCAAAAGGGATTCACTGTGAAGTAAAGTGAAGATCATAACACAGTGGTAGGTGTCTGAAAATGGAACAAATTGACTCATTCACACCTCTTTTACACGTTGCTGAAGCAGTGCTGTGAACTGAACGCTGGGATTTACACCTGAATCTGTTGGGTTGTTTTGCTGTCTTGCTGAAAGCCAAACTGCAATAACAAATGCCTCAACAATACTCATTACTCATTCATAAATGTCGCTGTAAACCAATATGAACCAAAATGGCCTTTTGACCTAATTGCAGCTAAAAGTTCTCCAGCCTGTCTCCTGTGTTTGAGAAACTGTACATTTATTTTAAATGGCATATTAATCTTAAAGCCAAATTGTATGTTAATGAGCCCAGATGGTAAAATAGCTTCACCTGGAATTGATTAGTTTGTCAGTTCCCTGTGAGCACAATGATATTAACGCTAAACCACTAACATCTGCTTTCTGGAAGGTGTTTGCCCTGAAAAAGTGACAAAGAAATAACTAATGGCTCAGAAACGGGGAGCTGCCATCAGCATGTTTATTATGCATTTGCAGTAAAAACTAAACGTAATCTAATAAGCATATTACTTGCTACATTAGTGTTTGATGAAATAGCTTAAAGAATCACCTCTTTAGAGACGCTATACATTGAATATATTCACACTCCCTCACTTGGTGACATTCATAAAACCTCTTTAAGAGCTTATTTGACCTTATGATGTGTGTAACCAGATGCACTCAATCATTCAAACATGCGCTGTAGCAAATCGGTGAAGTAACCAGACATTTAAAACTGTTTTCTGTAGACTGCCGAACAAAAAGCAAATCCATCATTAGACCATTTAAAAGCATTTATGAACATTAAGTGCACCCATTTGTTCTAAGCCTTTACTGACAGAATGTTCTCCCATTCTGTCAGAATGTTCTCCCATTCTCCCATCGTATCTCTATATTATGTCTGCTTTATTTCCCATTTCTCCAACAAGTTTTAATACTTACAACCCATTGCCCCACTGCATGTTTACAACAAGGGGAACTAGTATGGATAACATGGAATATGTTCAGAATTTCATTTTTTAAATGAATATCTGTTTCATTGAAGAGCACAGAGATAAATTAAACATGTTTTAGGTTTGTCAAAACCAGTAGCATAAACATAAGACAGGAGGGAATATTAGGTTTACTGGCAAATTCTGGATGCGAATATCATGTACACATCAATAACATGTCTAAAGCTGACATTGAAAAAGATGTTATGTACCACTGGATAATGATCCTAAAGACACCGCAAAATTCATAATAGACTACAAAATGAGGCACATACTGAAGCTTTGGTCAAAGACCTTATGGTCACCCAACCTAAACTTTATCAAATAATTGCTATATGAACCTTAAAGGAGCAGAGCACACACGACAGTCCAGGAATCTTACATAACTTCGAGCATCAATCTAAAATGAGTAAACTTCTCCTAAATAAGAGTTGATCGACACTTCACTGGCTTGCGTTTATCAAGCTGTGATTCTTGCCAAAGGGGGTGTTACTAAGTACTGATCATACTGAAACATTAACATCATGAGCTTTTTTTTTTAATCTGCAAAAGATGGCAATTAAAAACAAATCTTGCCTCATATTTTTTAAAAGTCATATTCAACCTAAATTCTTTTTAAAATTGTTTTTAAAAACTCAAAAACTCAAAAAACTCAAATCTCTATAATACTAAACCGTACGTTGTTGTATGCAGCCTATGGAATATCTACTTTACTACATTTGTAATCTTCAGCATGACCCAAAAATTCTGTAAAATAATCCTATAACGGAATGTGCAGGAACATAAAGAGGCCAATCACAGTCTCTAATCCTAATCCCCACACACCTTCAGTGGACTCGATGGGAGATGATGTTGATTAGGATGCACCCTTAAAAGACAGACTGGACTGAAAGAGTCTTCAAAATGTCATTCTTGGCCCCTGTAACCTTTAATTAAACCTTGAAAACGAGGGGATAAAATTAACAAATTGGGTAATGAATCGAGCAAAACAGGTGGTGTATGGCTGGAGAAAATGAACCAATCAGTCTTCCCTGTGTGAATTTTTAGCTCCTAATTAGAAGCTGCCTTGGTTAATTATGATTGGGCTGCACTATAAGAGAAGGGGGAGGTGGTGAATGCTCTCGATGGGATGAGGAGTTGGGCTGAAAAATAAACAAATAAAGGACACTTAGATGGGCCTCTTGTGAACGGAGGACATTGCCAGACCAATCAGCTTTATTGTTTCAAAAAGGGCAGCAGAACTTATGTGGCAGCACTGCCAAATGCTGCATGCCATATTTGCTACTTTCACAAGATGGATGGGTGCAAATTTTAAAGATTATTAATAGCTGCAAACTGTTTATGCATTGTTTATCTTCTAAGTAAGTCAGAAAACGGCTGGTTAAATTAGCGTAAACATTCATATGATATACGTTGCCTCAGCTTATATCCCATGCAGGAATGAGCCCCAGTCGATTTGGGAGGTTTTAATGTCACTCAGTGATATTGATTGAAGGCATTTGCAGCTGAGCGAGCAGAAAAGCCTGAGTTGATGGTGCAGCTAAGTGGATTCAGCCTACTGAAATAGTAGAGCACAGATGTTCTGTCTGAGTAACTACTAAATGCAGGTTTTAAAATGCACAACTCTTAAATTCAAGTTTGTGTAAAAGTATACAATTAATTTGCTGAATAAAATGCTATTTGTACATAATAATAATAATGCTTATGCTTAGTGGTTATAATGTTCGCCTCCTAGCGCTTGGGATCCAGGGCTGATCCTCAGGCTGGGTGGAGTTTCCATGATCTCACCCGTCTGTGTGGGATTCCTCTGGGTTTTCCGGTTTCCTCCCACAGTCCAAAAACATGGATTTAAGATAAATCAGCTGCTTTAAATGGCCCTTAACTAAATTCCCACTATATTCAGTATATTCACACACACACACACACACACACACACATATATATATATGTATAAGAAACTCGGACTCTGGGTCAAGATAAAGGTTAAATACATTTGTGTGTGTGTAAGTAACTTTGTCACATTGACATTCAGGGAGGAATCAACAACTGTCTCTCCACTCATCTTAACCACAGCTTGTAATTGCATTTTAATAGACAATTAAAGGCAGGCCATAAATCAATCTATGCACTGGGCAGGGATTTGCTTTTGATTTTGTGAAAAAAAAACAACAAAGAGTTTATATCAAGTCAGACCCAATTAACCCATGCTTCTCTATCACTGCATAGTGTAAGTGTGTGCGTGCCATCCATTCAGTTATGTCTGAAAATATAAAGGCCAGATTATAATAATTTTGATCTAAGTGTCATGGGGAAGGTTTTTTAAGAACGCCATCAGGTCTTTCCTCACCCATAGTTTACAAATGGTCCAATGAGAGTGGCAATCAGTATCTTTAATCAAAAAGTATTTGGAATGTGGGAGGAAACGCTGAAAAAACTCAGCAAAGAAGGACATGCTGACTGTCATAAATGCACTTCAATTTCAAAGTAACAGACTGTAGTCTTTTTGTTTCTTTACATAGTTTTAAGATGCTCTTACTCTCTAAAATTATGACCACCCGAAAGCATTTATTTGGTTGGGGGATCATTCCTGTCACTTCAGTGACTTTGATATGACGATGACATTGAATCTTTTATCATGGAGAATTTAAATTCAGGTCATACTGATTTTGAATGCATGTATATATTTAAAGTTGTATGTATATATTTAGTGTTTGACATGCTTGCCATGTTCTTTGTGTTTATCAATTGGGGAGTGAGCAGAAATGGATGAATAAATAAGCTACAGCAGGAGCAAATGGATGCTTTTCAAGCATTTCGGCTTATCATGAGCGAGAAAGATATCACATTAATGGGAAAAGTTTCCTTTTGGCACAGCTCGTATACCACATCCTGCTCTATTCAGCATTTATTGGAGTTTACTTCCTGTGATTCCACATAAATGCATACATTTATGAGTAAGGAAGGTGACAGAATGGAGCACTTTACAGGTTCAGCTCTACATAATGCATTATTGCATATGATTTGGATCTGTGTGGCAGCCCCTCACATGCCCTTCAAATAGCTCATATGTTGGTGAGAGCTTTACATGCAGGCCATTCGAATGCTTATGACTAATAAAGATTTGCAATATCTGACGTAAATGGGAAATGAGCAATTGTTTTTATCTAACAAGCTATATGGTTATATCTGATATTTAGAGAAGCTGGCAGCAGTCCAATTTCCGGTCAGAGCAAATGGAGGTCCTTTCTGTGTGAAGGCTGTATGTCCTCCCTGTGTCTGTGTGTGTTTATTCCAGGAATTCCGGTTTCCTACTACATTCCTAATAAATATTGTGCATTGAAAATGTTAAAATTGTGCTCCTATGACTGTAATTGTGGTAATAATTCCCATTATCATAGATGCAATTTAGACATTAAAAAATGTAAATCTGGACATTGAAGCCATATTGAATAATGATTAATTTTAATAATACTACAGTGTAGCTGTTTTTTACCTAACTACTGACTTGTGTGTTTCATTTGGAAGTGTCTGCTTAAAGCGTCTACTAAATGTAATATACTACTTCCCTAACCAAATATAACCTATATATAACGCAGTCCCCACAATTACATTGAGGTTCAAACCGTATGAGTGTGTAAACAAATACCTGTTTAAATTTACACAGGTGTTTTAATCCTTAACTTGACATAATATTGACCTTAAGATGCATGATCATGTGGAATTAGTGCCTTGTTCTGATTTTTACTGAAATTAAGGCCTTACAAACACACATTTCCTAAATTTGCATTTCTGGCCATGTGTTGCATGCCACAGAAGAGTTTATGGAAACGTACATCTCTTTTTCACTTCGTAAAAGGTTAATTGAAAGAGCATGCCATGGGCTATGAAATATTTAGAAAACATCATTCCAGCAGGAACTCTTCCACTTGTGTAATAAATTCATTATATACCCATTAAAAGCTTTAGTCTGTTTTATTTTGCTCTGTGCATATGCGGGTCAGTGGACCTTGCTTGTTTATAATGCATTAGAATGAATGCATTTGTCAGATGATTTTCTCTCAAAATCCAATTATTTGGTCAATTTTGTGCTGCCTCGACATTTATTATTCGAGTGGCTCCAAGCATGGGCTTTTGTGTGCAGATTTTAGGCTTGAAATAGATTTAAATGCTAATTAATGATATCTGTGATCACTTGAAGGAGTAGAGCACAAAACTGTGGTTGCACAGACTGGTTTATTATTGACAGGGTTAATGGCATGCAGGAAATTCAATATGTGCGTGATAGCCATTCCACACACTAATTGATTTCGGGAGGTGATTGCATACCTTGATCCCTGCTGCTGCATTGTATTATGGATTTGAATTACAGAGAATATAAAGAGGCAGATCTCGGAAGGTCAGACACATCAAGGCTAATGATTGTCAAAAAATTGTTGTGATTGATGATTTATTGTAAATATGTGTGATACTAATGTTCCGATTTAATTTTGCAGTCTGAAGATGGTGACGAGGAGAACCTCATGAACACCCTACAATCCCTTCAACTGGAGTTTGTAGATGACTTCAATTTCAAGACCAAAGTCAACTACTCATCGACAGCAGTGCAAATCCCAACTGACATCTACAAGGGCTGTAAGTGCTGACCTTAAACATATAGTGCAACAGTACATGCAAATCCAAAATCTTCAACAGGGGAAAGTAGAACACATCTAAAATAAAAAAATAGGACTTAAATAAAGCTATAAGCTTTGTTAAGACCGAAGAATATGATGGGACTCATATGTCCAAATGAGTCCTATCAGAGAAGCATTATGGTGTTGTAATATATCATGATATTACATATACGAATATCCTATTATATATAGGATCGAATATGATATTCGTGTATATGTAATCATAAAATTACCCTCACTTTTTAATTAATACAAAAGTTTAATTTTAAACAAACTTCCAAATCATTTCCTTAAAAGAAACTCTGTTACCTTTCAGGCAACATTTGAATAAAAATATTACATTAAATATAATATCTGCTTTTAGTGTCCTGTGATTATAAGAACCTAAATTTACAGTGAATAAGTGCTTTCAGAAGCAAAATTGGCATTTTAGACATATTGGTTTAATGAAAACTAAGAACCCACTCCAATTGCCAACATGTCGAACCGGGCATCTAAGTAGTTTTTAGTCTTTAGACAGCTGCATTCTGCTTTCTATTTGGCTAATATATCTAGTTTTGTTAGCTGTCCTTCATATTCAGTATTCAGTTTCAGCTTTGCTTAACCTATTTCTTTGCCTGATTGTATCTGTCCTCTATCCTTATTAGAACCAATCCTAAATTGTGCAAGTTGCCATTTCCCCTTTTGGCATTTTGTTCTCACTCTCCTTGCTCCCTTCCTCCTCTCTGCAATGGCAGCTGGTACATGCTGTTGCAGTTCATTGCAGGTTTTTAAAATCTTTTTTTTTTTTATATTTCTGCTACATCACTGCCCCAGACTCTGACGGAGAGAAACTTTATCCTGTTTTCTTGGGGAGGCACTGAAATAGACCAAAGCTTTCATTCAGGACCATCGGCCATGCCTGTTATTATCCAGAACATTTGAAAGGCAGTTCCTCCCAAGATTTCACTGGCCTCAGTTCCAGACAGGACCTAAATACCAGAGTGAATATGGCTTGTAATATTTCTTTCAAGGTTCCAAGTATACTCCAAGTAGGCCCCTATTTGTAGTCCCCCTTCCAGGTTTTTTTTTAGCCAGTTCAGCAAATGGCACCCAGTAGTTCAGCAGAATAACTCTATTCAATTCTCTAAAAAGCGTTCCACTGGCACAGCCCATACAGCAGAAGTGCTATTTAAATCAGTATGTGAAGTTACAGAGTGCATATCCTCAATCTGAACTTTTTGCAACATTTTTCTTTTTCTTTTTGCCTTTTACACTTTTTAATATGAAAATTATTTTCTATGGTCTTTAATATTAGCATTCAATTAGTCACTAGTTTTTTTTTTTTTTTTTTAATGTTGGGCTCATATGTAATTAAAGCTCACAAAAATTAGTCAAGTTATCTATAGGTAAAAAGGTGAAGCAGGACACATTGAATCTTGGGGCAAACGCATCATGTCTGGGTAAAGAGGATTAAATGTCTTTGGGGAAGCAGGGAGGCCAAGACCCTTTAAGCTTTATGGATAAGAAGGGTGAGGACAATGTGACATTCATATAGTGCTATTAGAAAAACTCCTGGTATGATATTTTACGATACACTTGAAAATCTGTGGTTTTTAATTATGCTAATTTGACTGTTTTTTACAGTTTGCCTTAATTTATAATTAAACATGAGTATTAAACAATGATACAAAATTAGCTGAACATGTTGCAATAGTCAATTAGACATAAAGGTTAGAGTTAGGGTTCCCAGATCCACTGAAGTAATCAGTGTAGGTCCTTTATTTATTTATTTAATTTTTACTTTATTTAAACCCTCGTGGCACGGTAGCTTAGTGGTTAGCACGTTCGCCTCTCGGCGCTAGGGATTCCCGGTTCGAATCCCCATCTGGCTGGAGTTTCCATGTTCTTCCCGTGTCCGCGTGGGTTTCCTCCGGGTTCTCCAGTTTCCTCCCACAGTCCAAAAACATGGAACAAGTCAATTGAGTTCACCAAATTGCCCCTATAGAGTGTGTTTGTGTGAGTGTGTGCCCAGCGATAGATTGGCGCCCTGTCCTGGGTGTGTCTGCCCAGCGCCCAAGACGTTCTCCCCTGGATGGGCATGAGGAACCCCACCGCGACCATAATAGAGGATAAAGTGGGTGATAATGAATGAATGAATAAACCCTCATTGCTCCAGGGATGCTGTATCGTGGCCAACCCTCTGTTTTAATTTGTAAGTTGCATTGGACCTAACCTAACGTGATGTAATGTAAATGTTTAATGCACTGTCAGAATTCTTACATTGTTATCAACAATAAACTGTGAACACTGAAAAAAATTACATGCAAACAGAATGTACTGAGAAAACTAGAACTGCACTATTACTCTGAAACAGCTCAGAGTACATTGTGTGTTTGTATTGTTTTTCTTTTTTTTTAAAGGATGAAATTATATTATTTTTTGTGTTCATGTTCTTTTTGCTCAGTAACTGATCTGTCTGGACTCTGTGGTGGATTATTGAGATTAAAAATGTTTCCAGACTTGGTCATAATGAACCATTTGTGACTCATTATATTGCAACTGCTGTCATTGCCCAAAGTCTGAAAACTTTTTAATTGGAACAGGTCAAACAGCCAAGCGGTTTGTCATCTAATTATTACTACTTCTGGAATAATCCATTTCTTAATATAATGAAATGTGAGAAAGTTTAGAATGCTTGTACCTAGAGAGGTTTGGGGGGGGTTACGGTTTAAAATTCTTAAATTAAGCTTGAAACCCTATTTAGGTTGTGCTGAAATTTAAAAGTTTGAGAGATTGCTTACTCTAAAACGTGTCGGGGAGTACACCACATAGATTTTCTGTTCCAAAAAAGATGTGTGTACAATTGCAGGCAGTAAACCGTTTTAATTTAGAGGCTAGTGCTTTTGAGTTTATAACTATAAACATGATGACGCTGAAATAATGGCTATTAAACACGTGTCTGGACAA
Organism: Corydoras maculifer; assembly: GCA_019802435.1. Lineage (NCBI taxonomy): Eukaryota > Metazoa > Chordata > Actinopteri > Siluriformes > Callichthyidae > Corydoras > Corydoras maculifer. The sequence goes on along the minus strand of JAFMOD010000297.1, from coordinate 1,149,183 downwards.
AAGTATTAGGATGCACCTATTAATCATTAAATTCAAGTGCTTTATTTCATCACATTAAGATGTGTATAGAGTCCATGCGTTCAGTCTATTTTTTTTTTCCCATGAAATGGTACTGCTATACAAAGGTTCTGTAAGAAGGTGCCAGCGGTGTAGAAAGTTTCTTCCCTCCCAGACATTACACTGTTGACTGCACAAACCTGGATAAATTTAACAGATTCCAAAATCATTCTGGAAGATTATCTGCCCAGCGCCCGAAACATTCTTCTTAGGATGAGCATGGGAAACTCACCCAAAGGACCCTGGTCCCTTGTCCCTAGTATAGAATTAAGATGATGATAATGAGATGAGATCAAAAAGTTGAGCTTCATAGTGCCTGTATTTATATAAACACGCTTTTGTTTATTCAGATCCAACATCAATCCTAGCATGATGCAGGGTGAATCTGTGGTGCCTGAGGATAGTGACAGATATGCCTGACGGATATTAAAGCAAAATCTGTACTAAATATTTGTGTAGATAGAGCAAAAGAAGCTGTTTTAACTTCGAATGAAGGGATTGAGGATTTTTGAGGCGATACTGCTGTCCTCTACCCTTGAAGGCATAAGAAAATAAAGCTTGAACAATGATGGATGTAAAGAGAAGCCACAGTTGGCTAGAGGTCGTGTTTTGTTTCCTGTCTAGTTTTAAATTGGTTTAAACTTTAATTGAGTGACAAACATGCTAGATAACACGAAACCAAGAATCCCCTTTGTTCAGGATTACAGAAATATTTTTGTTCTTTTATAATCAAATCTAATTCTGCCTTAATTTCATATAAAATCTTTTTGTGTATATATTTATGTAATGCTTTAGAATCTCTGTTCACTGAGTATTGTATCATGACACTACTTCTATTTGATAGATTTAAAATTGTGTTTTTATTCCTATAGTGGCAGATTCAGAAAACAGTATGCATTTTAAAACAGATCGACAGTGGGGTGTCACATCTGTTTTTAGTCAGAGAGGATGGAGGGTTTGGGTTTAATCCTCAATCCTCCCACCTCTTTTGCTTTGTCTCAGTTCCACCCCTAAGCCACTGATGTAGCACTATCATTCCTACCCACACTAATTAAAAACGCCCTCCTTCACTCACCACCAAGCTCACCAGTTCTATTACAATTGTTTACCGCTTATTGTGTCGTTTTAATTAAAAATCTTTCTTCCTCTTGTCCTTCATATTTTTCATCTTTTCCTTCTTTTATTGTCTTTTGGTCATTTTTACTGATCTTTTTTTATCATTCATTGCATTTGCTTTTTTGTATTCTGTTTCATGAACACGTTATCATCACCTCCATCACTTTTACTGTTTCTTATCACATCTTTTACCTATTCTTATAGTGTAAGTGCATTATGTGAAATTCATACTTCAGAAAATAGTATAATGACTGTAATCTAGTTGGCACAATGGATAATGCCAATGGATAAAAAAGGTCCTAGAGTTTGATTTCCAATAGTCAGAAGTGCACTTTGGACTCTTCAATTGTCATAGTCATTATTATTGTCAGCTTCAATCTTTAACATGGTTTTATTAAGTTAATTTGTTTATTGATCTCTGTTAATTTATATCATTTGTGTATGCTTATCACATGTGTTCTGTTGTGGATCGAACTTGGAGTCTAAATGGCTTTAAGGTGTGAATGTGTTTGTCTGCTTGTCTGCCCTGCAATGAACTAGTGGCCAGTCCAGGGTGTTTTCCTGCCTTTTGCCCATTGAACTTTGATCATGGATTCAAAATGTCCCAGCAATCCTAATCCTAAAATAAGATTCTTAAATAGTGAATGCATGAATGACAGGTAATCCTGTTTTGCACGATTGGTGTACAACATGCTGTACTGCAGGAAGTCTACTTTAACGTAGTCTTTAAAACTGATCATGAATTGCACATTTACAGTCAGATCTATAGTTGTACATGTTTACTGTAGCTAAAGAAAACATTATTAAAGATTGAACAATCCTGCAGCTTAATATGAATTTATTTCCAGGAAACAAAGCTTTGCATTAAAATGTGATCTTTCTTAGTATAATTCTTTAATGTTCCTTAATTTATTTTTAATGGGAATTAAGTTTTTTTATTAGAAAATACCCTGAAAGGTCTAAAGTATATCTGGAGAGAAATGAACCAATCAAACTAAGCTTTTATTTATCAAGTGAAACAGTTGATTTGTAATTATCTCAGAGAAGGTGGGATCAAAAATTTATAAGAAACAAAATTAACATTTATGAACAAAATAAACCCTTAATGATAATTAATCATCATTAGGTGGCCTAGAAATGAGCACTTTCTTCCTCAGCAGTTGGGATCCAGGTTTGAACCCTGATCTGGGTGGAGTTTCCATGTTCTCCCCATGTCCTGGTGGGATTTTTCAGGGTTCTATGGTTTCCTACTGCAGTCTAAAAACATGGATTCAAGGTAAATTGGCTGCTCTAATTTGCCCTATCTAAAATGCCTTCTATATAGTGTGTGTTTGTCCCTGTATAATTGTGTTCCCAGCAATGGACTGGTGTATCTGCCCAGTCCCCCTCTGGATGGGCATGGGCAACCCCCTCCCCCGCAACCCTAGTATATATATTATTTGGAATATAATGAGATGAGACCTTTCATATACTATATACACTGCCTGTGTGTGTGTGTGTATGTATGTATGTATATATACACACACATCCATCCATCCATTGATTATCTTCCGCTTTATCCTCTTTTAGGGGCGCGGGGGGGTTCCCCATGCCCATCCAGGGGAGAAAGTTTCGGGCACTGGGCAGATATACCCAGGATAGGGTGCCAGCTTATTGCTGGGCACACACTCACACACACAAACACACTCTAAATGGAGCAATTTTGGACTGTGGGAAACCCACGTGGATATATATATATATATATAAATATATAGTATAGTATAGTACAGTATAATGTCATTATTAGATTTTAGTGTCTTTTCAGAACAAAAGCAAAGTTGGTTCTGTTTCTTGTTTTGGCCGTGAGAAAACTTTAGCGTCAGCTTACTTTCCTAAATGCTCTTTCCAGAATATGAATGAAGAGTATGCATTAGCAAAGAGGAGGCCATTGCTCTTCCAAACGTCTGCTGTGCACCCAGATAATAGCACACGCTCCATCATCAGAACTGAATAGTCTGTTATGACAGATCGTCATCACCTCTCAGCATCATGTGGCTCTGTGTATGATGTGTGTGTCTGGATAGTGGCAGCGCTTCGCCATGTCCCTGATGTGTCTAAATGTGGAGAACAACGTGAATTCCTCTCAGACACCGATTTTCAAATCAGTGTAATATACCTTGTTTGCATAAAAAATAAAAATCTTAAATGCAGTAATGTTTTCCTCCCAAAACCCTTTATTTTTATCAAATTTACTTGAGTTGTTTAAAGTGCTGTGTGTATCTTTTAGCTAAAAAGGAGGAATTGCAGGGATGATTGACTTAGGATTCTACCCCATGCAGCTTTAATTCACTGTTCAAGTAAGGAGCTTTAGGCATTATGTCCTCTGACTGATTGGAGCTTATTTAATGTGTACATTAACTGTTTGTGTAATTTAAGCCAACACGACCAAATTTGTTGCATTTTTCAGGTTTTGCTTTTAAATACATTAGTCATGACACATCCTTAATGTTGAATAAAGACATTATGTCTTGCTTTTATATACAAATCCAGGGACTTAGCAGTCATACAGCATTTATTTCAATAGACTTGAATAGAATCTAGTCGGATGGTTTAGTATCTCATAATATAGACATCTTTAATGCTGGCTGTCTAATGATATCAGTTCTGTGATTATTCTCAGATTAACTCACAATTAAATTGTAAGGCTCCTCTTGAGAGAAAATTATTCAACGCAGAATGAGCTAAATAGAAACAGTCATTTTTGTTGTAAATATTGAACCTGTTATAATTTGCACTTCTGAATGTAGACATGCACCTATTATTAAGAGGGCCATCGAGTAAGTGCTTTTGTAAGTGCATGAATGTATTTTACAATGCTAATAATGGATCTGATGAAACATTTTTGGCCTTTGGGCAAAGTCATATAACTACATACTTAAGAGAGATGGTCTGAGCTAGTGCTTCATTCATTGCTGAGTATTCGATGCATAAGAATTTATGTGTTTCAGCATCCAAAATGCTGCTCCTCATCAGACCCCTGCAAAGCAGTCATGCTGTCCTGCAGTGAGTAATAGCAGCACGGCAGAAGCACTGGCAGCCGTTTCTGGACCATAAATCGCCCCATAACCTGTTTCTCTCTACGACAGGCCCTGTTCTATAATAGCCCAAACGTTTAACACAAGCAGCACTGCTAAATGCATCAAAGGAAGTGTGTCTGATGGATTAGCTTCTAAAGCTTTCTCAGGTCTCACTGTCTGGGTCGCTCTCTGTCTCACTGGTCTCTTGCACTCTCTCTTATTCTCTCCCTCTATCTCTCAAGGATGAGCCTTGGGCTAGGTTTGTTTTTTTTTCTTTCTGTCTGGGGAAATTTGTGTTGTGTCCTTAACAAATAAATCAGATCTGTTTGACCTCTTTTCTTATCTATTCATTGCCCATATTTCTTGCTTGCAGAAACTCATATGCAGCTCTGTGCGTGACTGTGTTTTTAGAACACTATCCATTAATGGCAACGTAGCCTTTTTACCAGCATAACACACGAGTTCAGTGCAAGTAATGAACTATAGTGTCAGCTCGGTGTCCTTGATACACACACATTTACACAGACACATGCATCAAGATACAGACAAACATAAAGACAGGACACATTTTTTTTGTTCAATGGTTTCATCCACTTTTCCTGATCAGGGTCCAGGTGGGAGCTGGAGCTTATTACAAATTTATATGGTTAAAGGTTATATCACACACAGGCAGACCATTCACAAAAACATTTGGAAACAATGATGACAGAAGTTTACCTACCAGCATGTTTTAAACCAGGGGAAGAAACTGGCACTATTTAGAAAAAAACAGCCAAATGTGGGGAGAACATGCAAACTCCTTTTACTCCTTTTGTGTGAGGTGTGCAATAATAATTTAATAGTCTCAAATGAATTTAATAAAATATACCAAAATTGTTAATCAATTTTATACTTTGGACTGTTCTGTACAGCGGCATTGAGTCAATAATGCATTAATATACAGAACTAATATTAAAAAATGGGTTACATTTTTGTTAGGAATGTGATGACTGCGCTCACCATCATTTTTTCAAGTTGTGTCGGGTGTCCATCAACTTATCACTTATACAGTATGTCCGAGCCATTTTGCATATGCCTGTTACAATCACATGCATGTCTCTGAAAAGCTAAATGGATGTCAGTATTTCATCAGTTTTTGACTTTTTGGATATTAGCACTCTATTGTAAATGGAGGTTTGAAATCAGTTTAACCCTGTATCCTGTTGTTTTCATGGTATTGTTAACTGTTAAATTTAGGCTTTAAAATCAGTACCCAGTCAATGAGAATTACAGTTCAAAAATACTAAGTCACATTTTTTTGCACTAGAATTATGAATCAAACACCTCAATTTATTAAAAATAAGCCATTTGGGATTAGGATTTGTTAAATATTTATTTATTTATCTTATTTCTATATGTTCCTTATGTGTGAGTTGTGCAGTATTTGTTAAGTCTCAAATGGATTTTATACAATATACCACCATATTTTATCAATATAATACTGTGGACTACTGTGTACAGCAGCACTGATCTCATGATGGTTTATGATAAGAACAGTTTGGAGTGTATAATTAATGTGGATGATGTAGGTAGCAGTGTTTGGCTCTTAAGGAAAGTGAAGTAGGACACTGCAGACAGGGGAATGGCCGTCTCCACAAACGATTGTGACACAGAGAGACATGCAGGCACAGCAAAGATGAGAGAAAAAGAGACAGCAGCAGCAGAGTTGCATTTGAAGGTAGAACATAGCAGAGTCGCTTGGAGAATGAAAGAGACACATATCTTGAGTAGTTAAGTGAGAGAAATGGTAAGTGTCTGTCACTTACTAACCCAAGAAAAGGAATTAGTTTATATATGTACCCTTTGACATGTTTTTTTGTGGGTATCATTCTTACTCTTGATAGATGGAGGTAATTTTAGAGAAACTGTGATGACAAAGATTAAAAAGGATATAAACTTATTTATTTTTTCAGACAACAGGTTGGTTTGCTTTTGAAGCTCTTGAGTGAAATGATTTCTTTAAACTTTGTGTGTTTCTTCTTTTGCGTAAGTTAAGTTAAGATTATTACACCATGCAGTTACACCACTGTATTTTGTGCCCCGTTGATGATTTTTCTCTTCAGCAGCACAAAATACCTGAGAGAAACCCAAGAGTGGTCAAAAAGCAAAATCTCTGTTGACCAGTCAACATGTGAAATGAAAAATATATATAATTTAAACATTTATATTTTCTGGCTTTTAAAATGAATTCTTTTTTTTCTTTTTTCTTCAGCTCCCACAATTCTAAATGAGCTGAACTGGACACAGGGTCTAGAGAGGGTGTTTATAGATAACACTCGAGAAGATCCCTCACTGCGTTGGCAAGTGTTTGGAAGTGCCACCGGTGTCACAAGATATTACCCAGGTAAAGTATGACGGGTCTATTACATTCTGAGACAGAAATATAATAGCATGACCTGTTTGTATTATTTACAAGTTTTTAAGATCAGTTACATTGGCTTTTATTAGATCATGTGTGTGTGTTTGTGTGTCTCTGTGCATGTGTTTTTTTTTTTCATGTCTATGTGTAGGTGTGTGCATGTGCAAGTGTCTGTGTGCATTAAGGTGTCCGTGTGTGTGTTTGTGTGTGTGCATGTGTCAAAATTACCATTAAGTTTCAATACAATTTTTTTCTATTTTCATTTTGTTGAGGTAAAAGAATGAACACAAGGTTAAAATGTTAAACTTTATAGAATGAAACCCAATTAGATTTAATCAGAACTTAATATAAAAAACCAATGTAAACAAATTCAAGGGTTGTAATAATTTCATACATTAATGCACTGACAGGATTAAAAAGTCTGAACTCATTGGGTGTAGAGAGGCAGGTTAGTGTGTGTGTGGGGGGGGGTCCTTGTTAATAAATTTAGAACAGTTTCAGTGTTAAATTAAAAACATATTTTTGAACATATATTTAAACATATATTACAAAGTACGAAGTTTGGTTTCTTTATATTTCCTCATTTTATAAACACAATTTGCTTGTGATCATATAATGTTTTAGTAAGGTTTTTTCAATTTTCTCTGTCCTTCAGCTACTCCATGGCGAACACCCAACAAGATTGATCTGTATGATGTGAGAAGGCGGCCTTGGTGAGTACAAGTTAAATGGTGTTTTAACTTTTTTGATTTTCCCATAACTTTCAAAGGGTGCTTATAGAGCAGGCTCAGCCATTATATGATCCATCTAACCACTGAGCCAGCACAGTCTCTACTTGCAGTCTTTGAAATATGGTGTATTGTTTTTAAAAAGCATCTGCCATTCAATTATGTAGATAAATGAATGTTGACTAAGCAACGTGCAAAACTTTATCTAAGCGTGCATGCAGTATGAGCAGTTGATGATTTCATGAGCACAGGACTTGAGCTCCATGGTGAGACGTATAGCTGTGGGATTAAATGTGCTGACACTGACAAAAAGCTTTTTGCTCAGGGCTGTTGCACCTTTTGTAGGAAGAGGCCAAAGCCAACCGAGGGTGTATGTCCCAGAGCAGGAGGGCACCAGTGACACACTAACAAGGCTACTGTAAGACAGTGTAATTAAGTTCCCACTCGATGAGCCTGTCCACTGTGTATTCACACAGAAAAATGTGGTCCCTCGATGAAAACGAATCTGTTAAGCACACAATATAACCAACACTTCAGCACTTTTTTAAGCATGTTTGTTACCATAATCAGGGGTATTGCTAGTGATTTATTAATGTGTTTTATATAATTAATAATTTCTTAATTTCTATAGCTTAGGCTCTTAGGAAACGTGCAGTTGTCATTCCATCACACGTGTGCTTGTACAATTCTATAAGCCAAAGATTACACTTTTTCAGCTCCGCTCTGATTGTTGCTTAGCGACACAAATCCAGCTGCGCTGATTGACAGCGATGGGGCAGGGTGCCAGTCTGGATGTGTCAGGTCAAGTATGCATGATTACAGGCGGGCATGCTGTCTTCGTTTGTTACACTGTCTGCATGCCTCTACCTGTCCCACGTGTCAGCTGACTGTTAAAGTGAACCAGGTGCCAGAGAAGGACAATGTCAGTGATGCTCGGGTGCGAAAGCAGAGGTTTATAGTTACACTAATAACAAGAAGCATCAGAACATGTATGTTGTTGTACTTAAATATTTATTTGATTATTATTTTTAGCAAACAACAGAATATACTATGCAAAATAAGTTCAAATTTGCCTTTGTGAATTTAAAATGATCTTATTGACTTGTTGGTTAGTCTGAAACACATTTAAACAGAGCAGAATTTTCTAAAGCAAAGTCATAATATAACAAAACAATCAAATCATAAATCTGTAGAGCGGCACGGTGGCTTAGTGGTTAGCACGTTCGCCTGTCAGCACAAGGGATTCCCGGTTCGAATCCCCATCTGGGTGGAGTTTCCATGTTTTCCCCGTGACTGCGTAGGTTTCCTCCGGGTTCTCCGGTTTCCACCCACAGTCCAAAAACATGGATCAAGTCAATTGAGTTCTCCAAATTGCCCCATATAGAGTGTGTCTGTGTGAGTGAGTGTGTGCCCAGTGATAGATTGGCGCCCTGTCCTGGGTGTATCTGCCCCCTGCCTGAAACGTTCTCCCCTGAATGGGCATGGGGAACCCCACCGCGACCCTAATAGAGGATAAAGCGGAAGATAATGAATGAATAAAAGGATAAATCTGTAGTGTTCATTACGTTCAGAATTTGACCAAGTGCCTAACTGATGTTTTATTTTCCATTTATTTAATGGCAACCTAATTGGATGTTTCTGTTTTATTAAATAATGCACAGTACACACTTCAACTATATTAAACTTATTAAAATATGTTCAGTGTATTTGCTTGACAACATAATATTTGTTTAATGGTTTTCACATAATTATAAGCACAATATCTTAATTCCATTCATGTATGATGAAAGACATGACCATTGACCACCTCCACCACTGGATTTCTTTCTATACTACAACTTTTTTTTACTATAATTTGTCCTGTGAATTGTTCTGCATCCTTGTACATTGGCTGGCATACATGCACTTTGCATCTCTGTCCTGGGACAAATTGTTTAATTTTGTTGTGTATTGCACCCAAATGTTTGGGTTAAGAAATTTCTTTGATATGGATAATTGCCTTGGATGATATGTTTTTTTCTGCTTACTGCAAAAGCATCATCACTTAAATCAATTAAATAGATGTCTGCATATTTGGTGTCAAATTATTGATTTCTTTAGTGAGTAATTATATATTAAGTCTGATCATATACAGCTACCAGGTCATTATTGAGAAATAATCACTTTCCTTCACATTTGGGTCCTTCATCATTCTGTCAGAATGATGTGTTGCAGACATGATCTGCTCACTGTATGTAATCTCTTCTGCATTTCAGTCTTGTTAGGTGCAAAGTCACACATCTCAACCCTTTAAGTGACTGGCAGGCAAGCAGAACACAGACAGATCAACAGATACAATGCCCAATTATGTTAGCAGGGCAGACAGACTCGTGTCATGCACTCCCGGCTAACACATCAGCCTCGTGTTAACATTAGCTGTCTGCAAATTTGGAGAGGATAGCATTTAAGATGTCCTGATTTGTTGTTCTCTCAGTTCACTTCTAGCGACATTGTTCTTTTCTTTACCGATAATAACAATAAGTTGGTTCTGGTTTATTTTAACTGCACAACTGGCGCATATTTTATATTTGCTGCCTGAATGAAGAGAAGAGACGCAAACAAACTTATTAGCTAACATTAACCTCCACCCTTCCCACTCACTTTGACATCTATCTAAATCTGACCAGGAAAATTAATGGAGCAGTCAGTTGTTGCCAGTTTCTCTGTTGTTAATTATTTACATGACACTATTATAAATTGTAGCCACGGTGGTCATTAAAGAAGGTAAAGAAAACCGATGGCAAGATGGAGAGAGAGAGAGAACAAGAAAAAAAGGTTTGGGAGAGTGCAGAGAGAGCCACTGTGGGTTTTTAGAACAACTGAGGATTTAGCACTAAGAGAATAAGGGATTTAGAAAGGGCGATTTTGAAGGAGAACTATAGAGCTGTGGAGATGAGGTGCATTTGTGCGCGCAAAGTGTTACCATAACATTAGTGCAAGGCTTCAATCCAACACAGCAGCCTCAGAGCAGATATTGATTTTTGGGAAAAAGTCAGTCTGGTCAATAAATATTATGGCAGCTGCTCAGACCAACCCAGAGCCATGGCTTCAAAAATGTCATAGCCAGAAAAAAATTGAAGCCTAGAGCTTAACTCTCCTTTAACTTTCTCGCATCTCAAAGGAGTAAATGGCAGATGTAACCTCCAGAAATGGGTTAGGTTTAGCAAATGATGCATTACTGTTTCTGAACTGTGAAAAAATGTCACTTTGTTCAAAAAAGGCATATGTACTTTATGACCAAAAATGCACTATATGATAAAAAACTATTGGGACATTAACACATTTCACATACATGAGATGTTATTACATTGTTATATGTTAGTTTCCTACTTTTTTACTAAGACTGGTGGTGAAAGTTAATGCTGTACACCTTTGTTGAACGTGTGTCATAATTTCAAATTTTATTTGAGGTAAACCAAGAACTGGGTGACCATTTGACCGATGCTGATTTTAAAAATATCTGGTGAAAATTCAGTTAAATTAAAACAGCTATGCACAACATATTCTCATTTATTTAATCTTAATTTAATCTTCATCCAAAAAAAGTATGCAGAGGAAAGCAGAAATCAAAAATCCATAAACTAATAACCCAGGTTAGAATGTACATGTGATTATTTAAATGTAAGGCGTGCTCATGAGCAGTATCTCTTCCTTACACACATACTGTTTAAACACATCATTTTCTCTGCAACACTGGGTTCTTATGACCTGTCACACCTGTATAGTTCAATGCAGAAATATGCTACAGCTATATGGCATGTGTCATCTGAGCTTATTATCTCAACAGCTGAGCAGTAATAATTGGCTAATTTCTTATGTACTAAATTTAGCATCACCTTAGCCAATGGGAAAATAGTGACGGAGGAGGAAATATAGATGGAGATTGGAAGATACAGAGATTCATAAATACTCTGGCAGGTCAGGAAGAATAAACCAGAGCTTCTAAATTATCTTCCTTTCTTATTAACATTGTTGTTATGTTGTCAGTCGCTAATAAGAGGCTACAAAATCTCACAATTTTTCAGAATTTCATTAGATATTTATTGTAAGAACCAAGTTTAATTAAACTCACTCACTGTTGTACCAAAAAGGGTTATTTTGTTACATTTTTAAAAAAAATGAAAACTTCAGAGCACACCTTTTGCATGTATCTATACGTCTATACAAGCAACTAAACATATGTGGTATGAAAGATCCAGCTGTAATGCGTTGGCTGACCAAAATAGAAAGGTTAATCTCAATTAAAAGTAATTGTTTTAAACTACAGCTGAGAAAAAAAAATACCCAAAAACAGTACTGGGAAACAGTACTTGGGGTCTTACAACTCACCGCTGAGTACGTACAGGGTAGATTATGTAGATTTTAAAAATGGCTTTAAATTTTTTTTAGATTTTAAATGGCTTTAAAAATCCGACATTGACATGAAAAAAGGCAAAGAAAAAATATTAAAGTAACCACATGATGAAGGGGGAAAACACAGCTGATGCAAATGGAACACAAATTAAAATAATTAACACTAATTAACTCAATTAAAACATGCAGAACACACAGTGAAAACAGAGTCCAGACGGGAATAAGGTGGCCTGCAGGCTTCAGGTTAAATAGTAATACACATTTATCTAGGAAAGAAGAAAATAACCACCTTAATAATAATCCTCAAGGATAAAATATAAAAAAAAGATATAAAAGGTGAAGAAACCCATCAGAGGAGAGGGGCAATAATGAACTAATGAAACAAACATGGATACTTGAGATAAACACATGTGATGACAATTAACATGAAAAGTTGATAGAGTGAACGAATGAAGTAAACAACTGTGGTGTATTACAGCGGGTTGAGTTACAGAAAGATGCAGAAGCAGTGCATACATCTGGGAACTCTCTGACAACAACCAGGTCACAACCATGTCAGTGTAATTAAGATAGAAATGGTCCCCACCATCCAATAGCTAAATCACAACCATTTATACTTGCTAGATTTTTTTTTAGAAATTGCTTTTGGTTTGTACATAATGTGTCTAGGTTCATCATTCCAATGCTTTAATGCACTTACACTTGTCTTATTGCCAGAAATGCCATTTAGATTTTTGGCATTAATTTACTCAATTTATGCATAAAAACTGGCAGTTCTGGCTTTTTTGGACCTACTCTGTTTGATTTTCCAGGAACATTTTTTATGAAATTATATTTTGTTTACAGCATTAAATATTTGTTTAATGTTTGTTTACTCCCACATTAAAAAAGAAACTGAATCTACAGACAAGCCAAGGTCCTTCTTTGTAGAGTTTGTATGTTCTTTATATTCCTGTGTGTTGGCTTCCTATTTAAAAACAAACTTGTAGGTAAACTGAGGCTAGTAAAGCTTGTTTTTTGTTTGAATTTGTGCATGAATTTACCTTTCTGTGTGTCTACACTGTGATGGACTGGTGACTTAGTGCGGGCGGTTTCCAGAATTTAACTCTATTAGCTCTGGGAGAGGCTCCAGTATGCCTTATTACTCTAATCAGTATATAAATAAAAGTATGCCTGCTGTTGATGCTTAAAAGTTTATAATGTGTTTAAGGTTTATCATGTCTTTTTTAGCAGTCTTTATGTTAAAGCTAAGAAAGTCTTTACATACCCAGAAAGAGTTCATCAGCATTATCACTACCTATATTATATTTGCTAGGAGTAATTTAGTCTGATCTCTTAAATATAAAAGCGTGTGTGTGTTGTTTGCCATAGGTGTTGTCACTTGTGATGCATTTCATCATGTGTTAAAATAATTAAATGCCAGATGCCTATAATAATAGAAACTTGGTTGCAAATTTGGACAACACTTCATGTACGTGTTTAAGGTATAGTATTAGCTGGTGTCTCAGTGTGTGTGCTGGAGGGACCAGGGGTTTAGGATCAGCCAGACCCATCTGTGCATCACCTGGCCTGGGCACGGGAGAGTCTGTGTAATCACTAGGAAGGACCCGTGTTTCAGGGGTTCAGTGGAGGAGTAATTACAGTGCACAAACCATGCAGAAACAGTACATCTGGATGCAGCTGGCATGAATGGGAATGTCACTGATGTTACAGCTAAGCTTTACATGAAGAACTAAAAGAACCAAAAGCTTAACTGTTTTGCGTTATCTTTATTCTAAACGTCACTATCCTGAATGACAGCATAGAAATCTCCAAACTGGCAAATGAACTAATCCCGGTAAATTCTCAGGAGCACTTTTCTGGATCAAAGGGAGGACAAGTGTGCAGTAGCCAAAGCTGCAGGTGCATTGGATCAGCTAGAACTGATAAATAGTGCTCGCTTGGCTTAGAGTCTGCCAACTTCAAAGATAGTTCATTTGGGGAAAACTAGGATTGATTTTAAAAAGTATTTATGAATAAAATAACACTGAATTTGATTTGTGGGTTTGCAGTTGTGGATATTTGCCACAACTTATTTAATTTTTTTTACCCAGAAAAAATTTTTACCAAAAATTTGTCAAGATGTAATAAAGCCTATTTAGCGCTTTAATTACCAGAACAATTTAATAACATTGAATCTGTGCAGGGTGGCTTAGTGGTTTGCATGTCAGCCTCTCAACACTAGGGATTCAGGTTCGAATCCCGATCTGGGTGGTTTCCCACAGTCTAAAAACTTGAATTCAACCTAAAGTGGCTGCTTTAAATTGTGTGTGTGTGTTTGTGTGTGTGTCTGGGTGAGTGTGGGCCCAGGAGTGTAACTCAGTGACTCTAAAATAAGTTTAAGCGTAAGATAATAAATAAATCAGTACAAGATCATTTCACTAGACATGTTAAACATTGCAATCAGTTTAAGAACTATACCCATGCTGTCTTTAAAAGTCTACTTATACTGTCTGGTAAAATTACTGAAAAAAATATTGAATCATTTGTTCTGATCCCTACATATTAAAAAGGGGATCCACCATTTTTGGATTTAGGCGAAACATTTTCTTGCTGTGTAAAATCGTTTATGGCTACACCATGTTCATTACATCCAAAGAAACAAACTGCAGAACTAGGCAACAACACTGAACCTATGCAGAACTGGACAGGTTAAAATAGAGAAATGAGGTGTAAGCAGGTGGTTAAATCAGGAGAGCAGTGAAAGCCTTAGGGATGCCTTTTTAGGGAAAAAAGTCTTTTTTTAAAATGGGGGGAAATATGCATTTACCAGGAAGAGATGATTCCAACCTGAAAATGCTTAAGGGATCAGACGGAGTACAGGGTTTCCTCTTCAGTAATGGAAGAATTACTTTGATCTTTATCCAGACTTTTCTATTAAGGTATACAGAAAATAAATTAATCGTCTGTCCAAAATCCTGCTGGTTGATAGCATACTAGTGCATTATTGGTTTGCGTCTTATCCCAGGAAAGGGCCGCTCTTCCGTCTTACTGACATGACCCGTAGCCACAGGTTGCACCTGCTAGAGCAGAGCATCTGATTCCCACAGTAGGTGTTTGCTCTTCTGCATGGCTTAGCGAATGCTTCAAAGGGTGTTCATTTCATTGCAACTCCTCAGATCCTTCTGAGCCATCCATTTTTCTGTACTTTTTCAGTGTCTGATGACTTAAACTTCACTTTTTATGCAAAATGAAAACATTTTATCCAGCCTAAGTAATCATTAACGTGAGAATTAATCCTTCAAATTAGCACTGGGCTTTGGTCGCTTTGAAGCTTTTAATAGACAGATACTATATCATTAGTGTATAATTATTCTTAATTACTAGCAGTCTCTTATCAAAACATCTGTAAAACTAAAATAAATAAGTTTTTTTTTTTTTTAACAATTAAAGATTATGATGTCACTAATACACGTAAATATTACATTTATTTGTTTGACGTACTCGTCATGTGTACAAAATTCATTTTGATAACTTGTTAATCTTAGTTTATCTTATGCAATGATTAACCAGATTTTTTTTTTTAGATTTTTTTTCAGAAAAAAAAATCGTTTTTGTAGGGCATCTCCAAAGGTTAAAATAGTGTAATAATTTGAGGATTGCTGTAAAAGGAAACAAAGAAAACACACACACACAAGCAATTTGAAACCGTTTAGCCCATCCAGGGAGCCTTCAAACCCTCTGTCGCACACACCTTGGTGCTTTCATATTAAAGATTCTACTAATTAAACCCATAAAAGTCAAACCAACATGCTTCATGACTAGATCATGCTGGTTTTTTAATGTCACTGTAGATGAGAGGAACTAACAGATGGTCTAACTTTGATGTCTTACTCACTATAATCAGAATAATTTGATATCGGTTTTCTTTTCTTTCATTTTTAACACACCATAGCTCAGGGGTTTGTGTTAGTTCTGTTGTGGTACAAGAACATTTTCCTTTAAAGTAAAATGAAACTTAGGATACTGAATTAGGAGTATTTAGAATTGGTAATAAGTTAGTTGAGATTTGCATATTCTCCTCACCCTGGGTCACCGGTTCATTTTTGGGTTTAAAGAAACCCAGACTTCTAAATAAAAGTATTAAGGTCTAATATGTTAAAACACAAATCTAATTCACTCCTCTTTACATGATCACAATACAAGGTACCATTTTTACCAATTTGCCTCTGATAACAGAGATGCAATGTCACGAGCCCATCCATTAGCTCCTATCACTAATAGTGACGGTCGTAATGTGTTTTTAATTGCTCATGCTTAGGTCTTTGCTTGTTGTCATACTTTTTGTGGTTTCCTCAATTTGAGTCAATATGTCATGCACTATCAGTTGCAGACAGACACCGCAGCGGTGCTTCATTTTTCTTTTTTTTTTACCTGCGTCTCATATTTCTCACAGTGGATGCTGTGGATCTGCTCTAGGCTGTGAATTGCCGCTGGTATGTCATTAAGAGACAAGGCCCTGTGCCTCCAGAGCACAATTTGCCAGCGCTAGCATAATGATGGCAGGAGATGGACAGTCTGGCTAATGTGTTTGTCAGCATCTTGATGAGTCAGTTGAGAAACAAAGGCTTACTGGTCTAGCTTTTCCCTGATGCTGCATCTTTGGGTGGCTTTGTGGATGATGTCAGACAAGTGAATTCCGGGTTGCCTTTTCTTCGAAGTTACAAAGTTAAGCATATTGTTGTTATGATTGTTGTTATGATTATCTTCAAACACAACAATAATGATGAATAGTTTTTTTTTTAATCAAAACTAATAAAACTTTGTATTTATGAATGTACAGTATTGTGCATCAGTACAAGTGGTCAACACATTCTTGTTGTTTAAAAGCTTTACTAAGATAATTAAATTCAGATTGTTGCATTTTAAACACTGTTTTTTAAACTTTAACCTGTAAACAGTGTGTAACTAAATTTATAGTGCTTTATTAGGAACACCCTGCTACTCCTGAGTAGTTGCATCCAAAACAGTCTCAAGGTTTAATAAGCATCTTGACTATGAGATGCTTTACATCCAACCACAGTTGCACAGAATAGGTTAAAGGGTAACATTTTCAGAAACACATTTTAGATAACCTATATTTTGAGCAGCTATGTCTTATTAGAGGATCTGAAAGCATGATTGTTCCTTATTCTACCCATCAGTAGAGGTGTGTGGTCTAAATAAAACAACTAGCAGTCAATGTGACTTTTAATAGTATGCTATTGCACCTTCTATACTTATGAGCATGTCTGTTGAAAAAGTTGCAAATTTTAACAAATTTCACAATTATATTGTTTTTACAGTTTAATCTTTGGTTGTTTGAAATAATTGCTAAATTATTGAACTGGACTACAAACTAGTCAGGATTCTCTCCAGCTCAACAGGCATGAGTGTAATAACCCTTAAATATATTCAGAAACTGACAGCTAAAATACCGAATGCTCATGTAATTGCTGTAATAGAGGGTTTTTTAAATGAACTTAAAGTTCAGTGAATGATGAACTTGTTACATATAAACTGATTCTTCACAATGAGGAGCTTCAAGTTGACCAGCTTATTGTTAAAAGGAAGAGAAACTGGTATGAACCAGCTCAAGTGAATAGTGCATGTCTGAGAAGTGTGTGTTTGGGAGTGCTCAGCTCCGAAAATATATGCAGATACCATTTCACTGGTAAAATTGATAAACTCTACCTGTTTCGATATGGCTTGTCTGATTATTTGAAAGGATATAATAGACATTCTTTTGCTTGAGGTACATCAGCACGCCAACATTGGTGGAATGACATACTGCAAACCTGAAAAAAGCCAGTGCTTGTGCAATCTGACCTCTCAATGTCAAAATACAAGGGCAGGGGATGTTAGAGTACAATTAAAACTTATTAGGCTTCAAGGTGACCAGTGAAGATGCTAAATAAACAGCTTGTAAGGGCTACAAGTTGATTTTCTGTTTTATGTTTGTATTTACAGGTATATTCAGGGTGCCTCTTCTCCTAAAGATATGGTCATCATCGTGGATGTGTAAGTACCTCATCACACATGTGCACGCACACAAGCAAACATGCTTGTTTTATTGCTTGGAGACTTTACATTGACATCCAGTATTATATAGAGACTAAGCAAAACCATTAATATTGCCATAAATATATCTATCCTCATATTAATTATAAAACGGGTAGCTCCAGTCTTTAAATCTGATTGGCTGAGCAATAATGCACACTTCTGACCACTACTACATTCGTATCAATGTGTGATGTACCATACTTTATTTTAAATTATGTACCATTAATGGAAAGACTCATTAATATAAACAGTGAGCTGATTCCCAATGAGCACTAAGCCTGTTGTGGCTGTTGTTTATAAATTGGGCTTTTTAAATATGGCCACTTTTTGATTGTTAGAGAAACTGGTATCCTGCTTCGTGTCGTGCCTAACACCACTCTTTTCCTGTGATTTATTTACAATAACATAAAACATAACTTTTCCACAATCATAACATTATAACTATAACCATTCAACATAATTTCACTTAATACTAAATGATTTACATTACAAGCTGGTCCTTACAATTACAATGGGTCCACACAAAATTGTATATATCTGTGCACACATACACAAACACATTCTTTCTCACTACTTATAGGTACCTATATAATCTATAATTTTTTTTAATGCCACTCATGGTCATTAAAAGCCTGTGGTATTTCAGTTAAATTACAATACGTTGACCCATATTTTTCATCTTGCCTGCTATTTGTGTTTTCTAAAAATGAATGTTACTTAGGATTAAATATGACTTTTGCTCAATAAATTTCTGTTTAAATTGCTGATATATTTGCAGCACAGAACAAAAAGCAAATGTAAAGCAGTTTTCTAGGTTAGTATAGACCCTGTATAGCCCAAAGAAAAATACTATGTATCATTTGAAATAACCTTTGGGATAATTCACTGTCTTTCCCAATATTTAAAATAAAAGTTTGCCACTTTGTTATTCTGACTGTTACTAATTGCTAAACTAAAAAGAACCCGAGTACAAAACTTAGCTTTTGAAGTAAAACCTGCCCTGAAATAACACAAATATGTAACCATATAGAACATTAAACAAGCATTTTTTTGCAGAACTAAAAATAACACATTATAGATTAAAGACTTGTGAAAAGTGAAATGAGGTCACTTGTTTGCTGTAAACACACTTTAATGAGACATGATTGTCAGTGTCCTCAGAAAAACACAGCTGCTGCTTCCTATTAATTTCTTTGCAAAATTACTGCAAGTGGATTTGCTGTGATTGGGTGTGAAATGAAACAGTCCCTGTCTTCTGCAAACCCACAGTTTCAAAGCTACGATGTTCGCCTCTGAAATACTAATGCAGTGTTTTGTTTTTTGCTCAGTTTGGTTATTAAGCACAAAACCTTTCTCTGTGTTGCTTTTTTACTCTTCATCTCTTCACTAGTATTGTTTCCAACAGCGTTGGGGTAATTTTGCTTTTCTTTTGTTATGATGAGAAGCATCGTATATTAAAGCCACATTGTAAATTGCTGCACTTTCCATCCATTCCATTTGCATATACAATAAAACTCACGACACGCATTGTACAGCACTCATTACAGACGCCATGAGAAGCAAACAATAAAACATATGAAAGTGAATGGAGTACTATGCTGGAGACTCAGTGTTTCATGCACATTCAGTTAGAGAATCTTGTGTTTCGAATACATTTAATCTTTTATTCATTATATCAAAACATGCTCCGGAATTTTAAAAAAAATTAAACTATTTAGAGATGAAGCTTGTCAAGTTGACCAGTTCTAGTAAGATAAGTTGTCAAGCTCCAGTTCTGAATTGGCAATTTTGGTAAGATGTGAAAACTTAAGATTGTGAAAATGTGTTATTTTCATTAATCAGAACAAAAGTTTTTTTTCTAAGGTTATCTAGTGAAGTAATTATGAATTTATCTGTCTGCTTTACTCGATGTAAGAGTAATTTAATGTGTGGATAATATTCACGCTGTGTATTTCAAATCCGCTAATAGTTTTAGCTCGGTCACCACACACAGACGCACACACACACACACACAATCTTCCATTAGCTTCTGTGACAATAGCTTTTAACTCATGCCTGGAATTCACATTTGGTGGACATGGCTGCAAAAGAGTGGCACAGGATGCTTAGCAACAGGTGCTGCTTAGCAACAGGCTTTTTGGTCCATATGCTTCCATGTGCTGTGCTTAGAAGGGAAATGGTTTGTGAGAAGATGAAAAATGGGTTTTCTAATGACTTTATGGCACAGTGCTTTATGTAGTACTAATTGAAGTTTTACATAAAAGTGTTGTATATTGTGACACATTTTCCTCCACTTGATTCATTTAATTTGTAAGTGGCTATGTGTCTATATGTAGGAGTGGCAGCGTAAGTGGACTGACTCTAAAACTGATGAAAACCTCAGTGATTAAAATGCTGGACACACTGTCTGATGATGATTATGTAAACGTAGCTCAGGTCAGTACACACACACACACACACACACACACACTCACACACACACACACATATCCATACATACATACATAGTCAGTAATGTTTATAGACTCCTTATTTTTTCAAATTTCCTTTTAGGTATGCCTAGCTGCTTTGGGAAAGTACAGTTTTAGCAGATAGGTGTGAGTTTTCTTTACTAAGTAAGATATACTGTTGAGGTACTTTTTTTTTAGCAGTTAATACAATTGGTGCCTCAATAATAATATTATTGCTTCCTTACATCCAACACAGAAACAGCTTAATAACAGTATTATAGAAGCCTACAGTATTATAAAGTTGCATAATCCCATAAGGTTCTGACAGTACACCATTACTGATTAATTTATTTTGGAGATGTTACATGAAATCTGCATTCAGAAAAAATGAAAAAGCAAAAATAATTGTACCATATAAAAATCAACATTTACTATATTTTATATTTAGCAAAAACACACCAGACACATCTATTTATATGCCCGGTTCTAAACTGGTGTTAATATTTACGTTATACTTGTGTTCAGTAATTTTTGTTCTCTTTTCTGACCCTGATATCAATGCATAAAATGTTTATACAGTTGCTTATCATTATGATACTGTTTCATATTACCCATGTGAGCATTTCAGGTTAATTTTAAGGTAAAAGAATTTTACATGTACGTGTGCTTATTTGTGTTTTTACTATATCGCTAATATTACATACAAGGAAATGCCAGCAGGGTGTCATTTTAATATGTGAGCTGCCTCATTCTAACCCTAAAATGTCAGGCTATTTGCAACTTGACCTTCAATATAGAAAACACTATTAAAGGTCTAACATTACCAGCTCTAGTGCACAAAATGAATCACAAATTTGCACACTTAGACTTCAATACAAACGTATATTATGGAACTTCTAAATATAATATAATAAAACCGATTTGTGTCATTTTGCTTATTCTGCTTTGAACAATGAACTGTGTTTCATACTGACGGGTGCAAGGACACACACACACACACACAGGTTGTAAGGTGCATCCAGGTATTTACAGTATGTTTAAAACTAAACCAATTTTTCACTTTCTCTGTGTAGTTTAACGAAAATGCAGCTGCTGTGGTTTCCTGTTTTAAGACATTGGTCCAAGCAAATGTCAGGAATAAAAACATCTTCAAAGAGAAGGTGAAACACATAGAAGCGAAGGGAACAACAGACTACAAATCCGGCTTTCAGTTTGCGTTTGAACAACTACTAAATGTAAGTTAATGTGCAAACACATGCACATGCCCTGATTACATACATTTTTTTTTAAATGTCAGAATCAGAAAAGCATTCTTCAGACCTGTGTCACAATTTGCTCATCACTGCAATGAATTCAACAGACATCATCTCACTGGATCATTTTGCAGACACTTTTATCTTAAGGTCTGGCATGATACAGCACTCGTGGAGCAATGAGGGAGGGTTAAGCACCATGTTCTTAGGCCAACACTGGTAATTTCAGTGGACTCAGGATTTGAATCCTCAACCTTCAGATTGATAGTCCTACACCTTAATCCCTGAGCTACCACACTGTATTTATTGACCAATTAAACTTGCAGAGACCTTGATTTAAGCCAAATATATAAGTTGGTCTCTTTTTTTTCAGAATTACAGATATTTTGGTATTTGATACATGAATGTTTACTAATATTGGTCCTGGAAAAATTTCTAGCACACTCTCACACACTCTCGCTCTCTCTCTCTCTCTCTCTCTCTCTCACACACACACACACACACACAATTTCAGCTCATGCTGTGGGCACCATAGTGATCTTGAGCCGCCCAAACAAAGATGTACCCTAATATAGTATTTGATTACAGTAATTTTTGTTTTCTTCCCTCAGCTTCAAACCAATTATTTTCTATATTGCCAGTTCACATTGTTTTGTGCTTTTTATTTTTGTCCTGCTATTTTACCTTTAACATACATTTAATTGTTATTGCTATTAATTGGTAATCTTTGCTCATGTCATGGTAATATAAACTTATTCACTGCTGGTTGTAAATTTCTATATATAAGCTCCACCTTCTTTTGTGTGTGTGTGTTGTGTGTGTGTGTGTGTGAGAGAAAAGTTGTTCTGTTATGATTTTAGATCTTAGCAATTTAGATTTTAGAAAAAGTATAGTAGAGAGTCAAATTCAAATAATTGTCTTGATTGTGATTGACTGATTTACAAATTATTAAATAATTTTGTTTCAGTCTTTTAAAATGTATGCTTTGCCCAATCAGTAAGTAAAAATGATTTTCAGGACTGGTTTTTATTTCCAAATCAGTTTTTTGATGTTGACCAAAAGTTAACAATGGGAAAAAAAAAGAATTTGGACCAATATGTTGATATGTTTTTGATGTTGAATTCTAAATGGGTTTATAAAGTGTTATATCTGTGCTGTAAATAAATATTTGTTTTTTGAGATTATTTTATTTAAAGAGCTATAAGTTTCCACTTCATTACCCCAATTTTAAATTACTTTTTTACATAATATTGTTTATATTTATTTATTGTTTAATTGTCTGTCCATCCGTGTGTCTCTGCCGTGTATGTCCACGCGCAAACGTCTATGCACATCCTTCTGTGCGTGTCTGTGTGTATGCTTCCGTCTGTTGGTGTGTGTGTGTTTTTCTTAAGTTTATTGATGTTATTTGTACATGTCCACAAAATATTGTCTTTGTGTTTGGACATGCATGGCAGCAAGTGCCTAGATGTGTGTGTGTGTGAGAGAGAGGGAGAGAGAGAGAGAGGAGAGAGAGAGAGAGAAATTTGGGAACCTGGCTCTCTAACAGGCCCTGAACGTATGATTGATGAGCGCGACCGTGAGGAGATGGGCTGCAGACACGCAGATGAATTTGTATTCTCTCTCTGCTAAACTGAGAGTGGGAGAGTGAGCCAAGCTTCAGCCTCACTTTGTGTTCAGCCTTCGTGCCCTCCCAACTCAACAGTCATTCTGAACGCAGGCGGAGTTGGCTGTTGCGGTGGATGGGAGCGATTGGTGGTGTTGGAGGGGGGAGGGTTAATTTGAGTCCTATTATTTATCTTTATTAGAAACTTGTCAGTGACATGGCATCAGGCAAATGTCAGCAACAGCTGGGCTTGGAAGGGAGAAAGTGACTTCTGGGTAGTGTCAGAGAGGAAGGGCAGCATTTGGGAACAAATGCAGGCACTGGATTAGAAACTGAATGTGGTGATGCTTGATCAGTCTAGGTGAAGGAGTGTGTGAATGATGAAGACACACAGGAGGATGTCATGCAAATGAATTCAAATGCACGCTGGAGGTTATATCTCTCCTGACTTTTGTTTTTCCACTCAATGTTTGTGTTGTTCTGTCTTTATCGTCACTTTATCTTCTCCTCTGGCTTTTTTTAGGAGACCAGTGCACCAAGGGCAAACTGCAATAAGATGATAATGATGTTCACTGACGGTGGAGAGGACAGAGCTCAGGATGTCTTTGAGAAATACAACTGGCCCAATAAAACTGTGAGTGCAGTCCTTCCAGTCAAAACTACTGACAAAGATACTCCTACTACACCCACACTAAGCCAAGCATTGAGCCTCAGACATCTCATTTTATTATGTTCCACTTAATCCTATACTATGGACTAGGGTTGCAGTGGGTGTTCCCAATCCCCCCAAAGAGCACCAATCCATCACTTGGGCATTTCTCTATATTTGAATAAATAATAATTCAGAATGTGTGCCACACTTATCATAGTGTCAACTGCATTTACTTATAAAAAAAGGAATAAATACATTAAAAATGCAGAAGTAACTACTGAGCAGTATCATCACTTTTGGCCACTTCTCTGCTCACTGACCCCAGCTGACATAAGTATATTGCTTAAAAACTCACATACCTGCTGTGGTAGGCTGTTTGTTGCTAAATTCCCATGTGTGAGGTTTAAGCATAGTACAATGTTGAACTTTAAAAGGCGGGTTAGCTCAGTGGTCAGGGTGTTGGGTTAACAATCTGAAGGTTGGGGGTTCAAATCCCAGGTCCACTGAAGTTACCAGTGTGGGTCCTTGAGCAAAACCCTTAACCCTCATTGCTCCAGGGATGTTGTGATGAACCCTGTGCTCAGCTTGTAAGTCGCTTTGGATAAAAGCGTCCAATAAATGACCCAATTTAATTTTTTATTTTAATTTAATTTAAAGCAATAACCACTAACAGCAGCTGTTACTTTTTGTTTACATAATAGCAAAAACAAAAAGGTGAAAAAACAAGTGGAATATCCATATTCATAGTGGAATACTTAATTTTAATAGATCAGTTTTGGTATTCAGTGGTCAGTAATCACTTTTCGCTTCATTATTATATTTAATATAATAATTATATTATTATATCTGGTAATTATTTAGCAAAAATAATTTTCTTTTTTTTTAGATTTTTAGTTTTTTTTTTATTTTAGGGTTCATCACATCACTATCAGCTCATGGTATTTTATAGTGCGTGTTGCATTCTGTGTGAACTGTGTTGATAATCTGTTTAGTTGATTCTTTGCTAAATTATAGATTGTATGTCCTAACATTAGACATAACAAAAAAAAAAGCATCTTTATAGATGTCATAGACATCATATGCTAACGTTAATCATAATATCTGAACATAAATCACATTATATGGGCAAAGACATCGGCCACCTACACATTACACCTACAGAAGCTTCAATGACGTCTCATTCTGAGCTGGTTCCACACTTTTCAACTATAAAATGTTTATACTTGCATTGTGTACTGAGGTACAGTCATTTGAATTATGAAAGTGCCTTTCACAAACTGTTCCCACAAATCTGAAAGTATACAGTTGCCCAAACTGCGTGGCTAGGTGTTTTATTTTAACCACCTGTGCCAGCTTGACAGAATGAAACACTCAAGTTTAATGATTGAGGTGTGTCCCTGTACATTTGCCCATAGTGTGTATACCTAAGCAATTTGATAATAGTCTAGTGAGCATGTTCTGTTCCCACAGGTTCGAGTTTTCACTTTTTCTGTGGGTCAGCACAATTATGATGTCACTCCACTGCAGTGGATAGCCTGTACCAATAAAGGTAAGTGATATTTGTATAACAGGAATTAAATGTCATGAGTTGTATGATTTTTTATTTTATTATTATTTTTTTTTAACCTGTACTTCTTGTGAATACGGTTTAGCAAGTAAATGTCATGCAGACCTAAGAGATTCAATAAAAAAAGACATTTTTTAATCAGAAAACCAACAGTTTTAGTGTCTCTATACCTTTATAGTTGGACCACAAGTAAGAACCAGTAGGAAAGTGATATAAGTTTTTCCTTCCCACTATCACTTTGCTAACTCTTTTTTGGTATTGCACCATTGCAAAACATTTTACTTAAATAAATGACCTTGACATGAAACGTAATTCAGAATACGAGTCAGAAAACTGTATTAATCCCTGAGCGGAAATTGCTAAATGTATCCCAACATCACTTACAGCATTTACATTAACACCTGCTGAGCATAGAGTTCCTGATTTTAAAGGTAATGTTACCTTTACAATCACATGCCACCAGCCCCCTTCCATTAAACCACGATCAGCCCTGTGCCCCGCTCTCTGGGACATAAATCACATTTGGCTATTAGTCCAGTGCATTATTTACTTAGCCACTTCTTTCCTTAATCTAACTATCACCTGAATGGGTAGCTGAGTCTCAGCAGCAGACTGGGAAATGTCTTCACTGGAATCAATAAGTTCTCAGTGCTTAAAGTATTAAATCAGGTGCTTAATCTAATGAATGTAAACCAGGTTTGGATGCCTCTGATGTGCACACTCAATAAATGTAACCAAATACACCTAGTTTAGTACTTTTCTTTTTAGTTACTTTGCTTCTTGATTGGGTCGCTCTTTTTGTCCTTTCTGTCCTAATGATCATTGCTCATCCACCTCTCTGATTTCTCGAATACAAACGCTGCCAAAGTGCTTCAGAGGTCCTCCCCCATCCCCCGCAAGTTTCTAATTAATTAGCCGAGAAGAAACTGGCTCTCTGCCGAAAAATGTGACTTCCCTCCATCACCAGCCAAAGCTGCTGTGACTTAAGGATTAGCCCTTTCAGTAGCCATGTTCTCCACTCTAATAGTGTGTGCAAAGGGGAGCAGATTGGCACAGCAGGCTTTCTGAGGTTTCCTTGGCCTTTCTCTATGGACTTGATCTCTCCCATTTTGTACCGTACATGCTGCTATCACTAGCCTGCAGAGGAACATGCTTGACACTCACAGTGCCAAGAAGAAGCTGCTCTTTTCCTTTGGTGTTCAAGGACACTTGAGATTTTGAATCCTGTATCAAAGCAGGTGCACGCAAACACAGCTTTGCGAAATTATAAAGCGATGCCCCCTCAACATGTGTCATGCAAATACACATAGCTTTTGACTGGATAAGTGTGTTCTTATAATGGACTATGAATATATGCGTAAAATAGACTGACCAGCAGGACTCTGGCATGAAAATGCAACACTTAAAAGCAGAATAATACTTTATATAATAATATTCTTATGTGCTCTGTACTTTTTTGACTGTTTGGACCTGTTGCATGCCATGTCCACAATGATTAAACCCTTGATTAAGACCCTTTGCCCTATATTAAAAAAAAAAAACATGAAATATTATTGTAACATACTAGAATTAGAAGATCTATAACCATAACAAAGTTAAAAACCCCTACAATTTAATAAAGCTAAACACACATCAAGTTTATGAATATGTTTTCAATTTTAAACCAGATTGGGATTTGTGCTTAGAACTTGGATGATGCATCATTGTGTGTCCCTGGAACTTTATTGTGGCCACTGAACACACATTGTAAACACATAATAAAATAAGTTAATGGTGCTGGAGTAAAAGTGGTTTAAATCAAAGCAAGTGTTCATTTTCTAATCGTAGCTGCCTTTATTCTAACTTTATTGATATTTTTAGTGATATTGAGGACAGTGGCATCTCATTTGATGACTTACACAAGCTTCATAAATTTATGTTTACAGTATGCTTATGGGTGAGCATAATATTTCAGATTTATTGGAAGAATAAACTGGCATCAGAGTCTGACAGCTGCATCATTGTTTTGAGGAATAAATGAAATAATATAATGTACATGTAAAAAAAGAAAAACAATCTGCTGTTCTCAGAAATGAGATGGAGGAAGTGTGCACTCAAAATTCAGAAATGAACAAGATCAGTTCATAAATTCAAGAAATGCATACTTATAAAAAGGGCGCTGCTGGTCCTGAAATTTATACTGCCGTCATAAAATTCATGATACACAAACACCTGCAACTGCTTTACTACCATATTGACTCACCATTTGGACTGTTAGTTCATTTCAGTGAACACGTTTCTTTAAATGACACAGTCGTGCTGGTGAATCAATGTTGATGATTCATTCATACTGTGAACTGAACGGCACTAGAGAACTTTTCTGTTTATACTGGAATAATTGAGGAACCTGTTTTTTTTATATATATATTATATATATTCTTATACATAATTCTCGTCCACTTAAGAAAAACCACACAAATGCTAAGGATCATATCTAATTTAAATAAAACTCTTAGTTTTGCAAATTTTGTAATTTTGTGTCCTTAGCAATGTTTTTTAAACTATCCACTGAGCCATCGTGATGCTTTGCTGCTTCAGTCATATTAGTTAGACTGGGGACAGAAAGGTGGAGAACCTTGTCATGTAGGGTGACGGACATTTTAGAGCTATTAACATTCTGCACCTGGTGTCTCCATTTTGCAGCTCATTGTACAAACACTTCTCGCTATAATAACTGACTGAGCTGTGCTTATTGACCCTGCCACTGCTTCTCTTCTCTCTTTAATCAACATAAGGCAGAGCTTCACATGTTCAATGACCTACACATACACACACCGATATACACACAAATAAAGCTTTTGTTAAAACTAAATCAATCAGCAGTCATAGTAAGGTATGAAGCGCACAGACAGTATTACGGACTGTCGTTCTTTCACACTGGTGGTTTTCTTCTCTTCAGCTAAATCCCCTTGTGCAATTTTTATTTCTTTGCTTTGAACAATAGTCAAAATGTCTCAGATGGTAGGTTAATATTGACCAGCAATGTTTTGACCCCTTATTTTAAAGCTACATGCTTTTTGAAACTCAAATTAACTAAATTGTTTCATTGACTGATTTTTGTCTGTTGTTTTGAATGGCTGTATTAAACAGGGTACTACTTTGAGATCCCATCTATTGGAGCCATCAGCATCAACACACAGGTTGGTGTTTTCTGTTTTTTGTATGTGAGTGGGTGAGTGTGTGCATACTCACATATATATAAGTGTATTGTTTCATTTTTGTCATGCACACATGATTGTGTAATAAAATATGTAGTAAATTTACATTTAGTGGATATTAAATCTAGCATAGTAAATATTATTGCTGTAGTTGCAGTTGTCTTTTAACTTGTTGTTATCATACACTGCTGTAGACACTGATGCTTTTGCATCATACAACATAGTATGGCATGGTTAAATCCAGCATCACAGATTAATGTTATAATAACGCCACAACATGTCGTGCATTATCATGAATTAATCAGGAATTAAAGTGTGTTATAGTATAATCATTGTGTGTTTGCAATCATTTTATAAAAACAATAAGGCACTCGAGGTTGTGCAATGCTTTGTATCATGCCTAACACCTCTTTACCGTGATTTATTCACAATAATGCTTTTGCCTTATTGCTTTCATATGTTTTTGTCATGTGGTTGGTTGACCCTGTAGTAAATTCTCTAGCAATACAATGGCAAGTAAGTTTATGGACAGTCATTACCCAGAGTTCAAGTTTGAAAACTTAACTTAAGTTAACTTATGGTAACTGAGATATAAAGGCATCGTGTGTACATAGACAGTTCTGTAATGGGCAGTTTAACAGATATATTACAAAATGTACTGTCGTTTGGAACTGTAATTGTACTACTATAATATGAAAAAACATACCATTGAGCATTTTTTTTAGATCTGGTACTGAAGGCCCTTAAACTTGAATCCCTGTTTCCAATACCATCAATCTAACCAATCAGCCTATTCCTAAGTTACAGAAGTCGTGTTCATGCCAAGACAACGCCTTCACGTAGAGAACTGTGGGGCTCCAGGACTAGGATTAACCCTAGAATCCTTCTCATACCATTGCTTTTTGCACAGAAAAGTATATTCTATATTTACAGCTGCGTCTTGTACATTTGCGTGAGATATTGCTTCTATACACTTTGATAAATTCTCCCATTTTTCCATATGCTGCTGAATACACTCTCAATTTCTCCCTTCTCCTCCCCCGACTGAACTAACCTCCCCTCAGGCACATTAATCAGCATCGTGAATAGACTGTCAGCTGTTTCATTAGACTGAGTGTAATTTTATTCCGAAACCTGCCACTTATTCTAATAGCCTTGCTGAGACAGGTGTGAGTGCGTTGGCGTCTGTGTGTGAACAAAAGCAACACCGCACACCTGTGCACCTCCCTGCTGTCTACCTCACTGTCACATTGGGTTACTTTGGTGGTCTACTCATATCAAAAGCCAGAAAACCAGTGCCAATGAGCCATTCACTGAATGAAGTGTTGGCTGATCTCCCCCTCTATATGCCTTATTTCACTCACTCTCTTCTTGAATGCAATTCCCTAAGTGCTTGTGAGGAAATGGCAAAGCGGTTAATATAAGTGATAAGTTAGAGACTTTTTTTGGTACCCAGCGGCAGGGATTTCTCATAGATGGTGTTGTATCAATTTCTGTATTTGATAAAATATGGACTTTCTGTGCCATGGGCAAATAAGAACATCTTTTTTTATTACATTTTTATCATGGTAAACCATATTTCAAGGGTTTAGTTGTTTTTTTTTTTTTTTTTTATGAACACAATCAGCTAGACATCAATAGTTATTCTAAATGATCACAGAAATAAAAGAAGATTGAAAAATAAGAGTAAACCTCTGTGCTTGGTTACATTAAGACTGGCTTTAGTGTCTGGATTTTATAAACTCACAGCCTGTGTGACACTCCTGACTCCCTGTTTGCTCGCCCATATATTACCTTGATGACAACTGTGTTCAGTGATGTGTTATACATTGTGCCTCCTCAGTATCATTTGAAGTTCATCTCCAGTGGTGCCATTGGCCTATACATTGTGAATAGCATGACTATCCAAAAAGCCATTAAAACATGCTTATAATACAAAACTACACTTTTTAGGGACTTTGTTATATAACTTGTTTCAGTGCTTGTGAAGCTACTGTGACTGTTTACAGCTCATTTGGTTCTTTTTTTTCTGCCATTACTCAATCCTTTCTTATATATAACTGTCTAGATGTTACAATACACAATAAAATCTTAAAAGACTTTTACCAATTTTACCTTTATTAATGTAACCATATGCTTTAAAATTAATAGTCAAGTGGATTTTAGGTTCCGTCAGTGAGACATTATGGGTTCACATGCAGCTCTCAAAATAAATTAATGACTTTTCCAATAATTTATTGATTTTTCTTATAATATTTTAATTAATGTTACACATTAATTTGGGATTCTGTAGGTGATTCTGGCGCTTATATATTAATTTAACTGATTTCAAAATTGTTCTTTAAATGGACCGTGTGATCAACAAAACCTGAAACATAAAAACAAAGCAAATAATGCTTTATATTATTTATATATATATATATATATATATATATATATATATATATATATATATATATATATATATATGTGTGTGTGTGTGTGTGTGTGTGTGTGTGTGTGTGTGTGTTTTTATTGTGCAGTTGTCCTTCTTTCATGTAGGATAATTGCTGCAGTATGTCAAAAAGTCATGCGCCTAAAATTTACAGGTCCCTAGATTAACTAAGGTAACAAAACAAACGACTTAACATTAGTAAATGCATCCCATATGATTGTTTTTAGAGGGAAAGGATTCAGTCAGCCATGTAAAATGGAGCAATAACATGTCTGTGATGCCTTTGTATGTCTGAGGCTGCACCTCATGCACCACAATAGCTAGATAGATGATGCTTCTCCTGCTCTGAAATCTTTTAGGATTTGTGGGGGTGAAAAAAAACAACCAAATTGTTTTTGGTTAAATTGTCATGCTGAAAAGCCAAATGTGACTCAATTGTGAAAATTAAGATGTGTACAGCCCAAACCTATTAAGGGTTACAGTAACGTCATTCATGTAAATGAATCTAAATCCAGTTTTGTACTTGATCTTCTGCTTTGTCCAGATATCATTTTTTTATTCTCTATTATTTATGCAACACTAGCACTTTGTTAGTCAGTTGTGTAAACAGTAGTGGATAGGACAAAAACTCCTCAGGGTTTTTAAGGTTGAGTGTGAATATCATGTGAATGGATGTTGCTGATCTGACCCAACTGCATCCAGCTACAAGAGAAAGGATTTACAAAGAGTTTAAAGTCAGTTTCGTCACTGCGGATAATGTTTAATGTCATACAGAACAGCATTCAGATTTCTTTTCGCTTTAATTACCTTAAAGGATATGGGGAAAAAAAGGTTATAAGGGTTAGAACGATATGTAAAATAAAATGAAAATCTGGATCTGAAGTGCCAGAGAAACTGCTCTTTGTGCTTCATGAATAGCTAATAGTAGGATTAGGATAAGAGTTATAGCCCGTTAAAGCAGAACATGATTTCTTCATGACAGGGATGATTGCAGTGGCTTTGAAACATAATAAGTCACCTACTCAGCTCAGTGAGAAGTTATGTTATATTTTCAGAGATCCATTGTAGACAGTAGTACCTTGTTGTTAGCAGCTGTATGTTTAATAATAATTTAGATGCGAAAAATAATAAAGCAACAGCAAATGATTGCACCGTCTGAAGATACTTGCTTTGCATTTGTATCGAATCTATATTGACTTGTCCTTTTCAAGAGGAGAACAATAGGCACTTCTGTTTGTCATTTACTATAATTACGTTAAAACATGTCATTTCTGCAGCTGTTTAAACAAGCAGACCTTCTACATTTCTACTAATTTTCTAATCTTATCATTTTACTAATTTTTTGCACACAAGTGATGCCAAACTCACATTAAAAAACTAATGTATTTAGATTTTTACAGCATTTAACCAATTATAAAAAAAATGTTGGTTGATTTACACATTTTGTTCAATATTATAGTAGTCAGTCTTAAAATTATCCCCACCAACACTAAACACTTAGATGGGAAAATATTTGTTCAATTCCGATAAATTTTACTACCAAATTATTTTTTCACTCACTGATTTATTATCAGCTTGACTAAAGGTAAAGTGGCCACTCAAGGCCAATCACCTTCCTATTCTTCAACAATTAAATATTGGTTCATTGACATGCATGTAAATAAGTCATTGACATGCTGCTTCTGTCCCCACCCTGCCTTATTAAGAGTCTTTGGATTAATTATCAATGTCCTTTTCCCCCGTATTTACTTTTAGGTGTTATTTTGGCATCTGATACGTTATTGTTTTTTTTGGTTTGTTTTTTGTCAACAGTTGCAATTATAATGTGGTGGAATCTAAATCAAACATTGGAATGCCACTTAAATTTGCAGGGTGATGGGAATGCTTCAACAATGTTTAAAACAATGAACATAACATAAATGATGTATCATAATAATAATAATAATGTAAAAAGCAGTATATAAATACATACACCTGCAACTTGAAACTGTATGGTGAGTAAAAAAAGCTGCTTTTTCTGGGAAAACAAATGCCATTTTGTTAGTTATAATGGCATGGAAAAAAGATGTATTGTCCAAACCAAACTCTTGCTTGCTTTTTAGATCAAAAGCCTCAAGATATTGTTATCTAGTTTGGAAGGACAGCACAATTTAGGAAAAGGTGTTCATAGAGCCATAGACTTTTCAGCAAACACTAGCGCTTAAAAGCTATGGCTTCTTTAGTTGCCATGTTTTTCCTGCTAACTGCTGTTCCCATCTTTTTATTTTTCCCTTCTAGACAATATATTTTCTGCTCTTTTTTTGCCTTGGTAATGATGTCTGAAGGTCTGTCTGTCATCATATCTTATAAAAGTCTTCCCCATGGAATGTTAAATGCCATTTTAGTGCACTAATAATATATTAGGTCGCGCTTGTCAGCACCTCCGTGTTCTGGCGATGAATAAGAAAATGTAAACGTGGAATAAAGACTGGCAGCCAGGCTTGTATGTGTGCACTGTTTGC
Organism: Corydoras maculifer; assembly: GCA_019802435.1. Classification (NCBI taxonomy): domain Eukaryota; kingdom Metazoa; phylum Chordata; class Actinopteri; order Siluriformes; family Callichthyidae; genus Corydoras; species Corydoras maculifer. Next base: position 1,115,695 of record JAFMOD010000297.1, on the reverse strand, counting down.
TTCCTTGAGGGTTAACTGTCTCTTATCAACAGCTGTTAAAAATGGTTTTCTATCTATCAAAAATAAATAAATAAAAAACATTTTATCTATCTGTCCATCAATGACGGTATGAAAGTAAAATGGTATAATTAACTCTAAGTCTGGTTTGTGATCACCTTTTAATTTGATGCCAGTTCTGTAGACAGAAGAAAGTCCTACCAAGGGGCTTGTCACATCCTTTGCCCCACAATGCAATCATATCAAAGCATTATAATCCAATTAGTGCCAGTGCAGGGTAATTTTTTGTGGTTTCAGATTTAGACACCTGGTTTCAGATTCAAACTCTCAACTGTGACCATGTCAAAACATTTGAAACGTATTCTGATTTAAAAGATAAAATTAAGATCCTGTCCACACAGACTAATCACGCTGTACCAAGCCATAGTTATACTAAAAACACAGCATCCGCCTCTCAGCGCTGGATCCAGGTTCGAATCTGGATCTGGGAGTATTTTCCATGTTGTTCCCATTTCCTCTGGTTTCTCCCACAGTCCAAAAACATGGTTTTAAAGTAAATTGGCAGCTCTAAATTGCTCCTAAATAGCGTGTGCATGTCTGTGTGAGTGCAAGCCCAGGGATAAATTAGCACCCTAGTCCTGGGTGTATTGGTCCAGCAACCATCAATCAAAATACTTTAGTAATCCCCCTTGGGAAATTGCAAATAAAATTAGATAAAACTGTACGTTTGTATTTACTTATTGTATGTTTAATGTTTACTTCTACTTATTATATTTTTATACAGGAATAATGCCGGACAATTCAGTTAAATTGTATCTTAGGGTCATGTTTAAGTATTTGTGAATCCTTTCAGAAATAAAGCCGTTTTGGCTTTAACTGTTTGCTATTGAAATATTAATATATACGATGCATGTTGCAATCACAATCTGTCATAATATGATTGTTTTGTGACATTTTGTCTGTTGTGTGCAGCCCTAATGGCAATGCACTGAGGCATGGCTCAGTTCAGACTCCCACGTTCCTGCTTCGTATTTCTTTTTATTCCAGCAGTAATGCTGTTTATGATGATATGTGGTGATTATAAGTAAAATACTGACAACATCTATTGACCAAAATTGTGTCATCCTACTGTCATTCATTCTTTTTTAACAATCTTGTCTAATTGTGTGTGTGTATATGTATGTATGCATATATATATAATGCCAACACAATGTATCTGTCTACAGCTTTATACATTCAGTCAGTCATATCAGCCATTAGTATTGTTGCTGCCTAAATGCACATATTCTGATGTCACTCTAAACACAGCTTGCAGAATTACAAAGAAGGGTTGTATTCATTCACATTTTCATGGGGAGATTTTATGGGGAGCCATTTACAATCTCTCACAGGTGGTGTTGTATAAATTTCATTGCTGTTCAAAGTTACAAGTTTTAAAACAAACAGCATACCATTTGTAATTAAAAGTTTAACTGTGCTGTTTTTTTATGAATGCAGCTTCTGCAGAGAAATTCGTAAAGCATTTTTGGAAGATGGCAGTGTAGTCACTTTTATATGTAAATTACTAAAAACAGCACGTTGTCTTGCAGTGACTAAAACTCCGTTTCTGAGTTCTAATTAGTTTCTATTAACTAGTGATCGTGCTTGATTACTGGTTTGGAAAAAAGTAGCTAATTTCTATTTACAGAACAGCTTCAGCTTTTTAAAGGATTTTTTTATATGCTTACTGTAGTTTCAAGGTTGAACAACTTTGACCAAAATCAATTCAGTATCTTAACTGACCCCCCCCCCTCTATGTGTGACTATGTGATTACAGAAGGATAGCTTTCCACAAACGTTTTATGTAATCAGTGAAAAAGATGCTCGTCATGGGCCATTTGATTGTTTTACTGGAAAACACATGATTCCCAAACTTCATTATTGCAGCAAGTAATGTGCTTTGAGCCAGTTTATATTTTCGACAGTTTCTGCTTCTGTTTATAGTGTTAGTCTTATTACAATATTATGTTGAAGTTTGTATGTACAGACTGTATTCAATCTGTTTGTGGACTATAGTACATACTGTGTACTCTGTTCTCTCATGGTCAGGACCGCAATAGTACCACCACAGGTATTATTTGGTTGGTGCATTCATCCTATCCCAGTAATGTCACTGAGGTGTCACTGCAGAACTGACAATAAACAATCCACCACCCAAATGATACCCATTCTGTTATGGTCATGACTAAAAGAGAACAGAGAGCCAACTGTGGACTTAAAAAAAAACACAAAGTGAAATCTATAACATAAGTAGAGAAAATGGACAATATCGCAAGAAGACGGTGTTTTAATTTTTTTTTACTCATACTGTGTGTATATAGTTGTATGGTTATAGTGTTTGGGTAAGTCTATTCAAAATTAATAGAATGTAAGTCTATGTAAGTCCCCACTGTTCATAAAAACAAATTTGTTTGTGTTATCTGCATATGTAAAAAAAAATATCTCATTTGTTTGTTAATTTTGTCTCATCAGGAGTATCTGGATGTTCTAGGGAGGCCAATGGTGTTAGCCGGCAACAAGGCTAAACAAGTACAGTGGACCAATGTCTATCAAGATGCCTTGGTAAGAAGAATAAAAAAATAAATTAACCAATATTTTATGGATTGTTGGATAAAGTAAAGTAGAATTTTATTTTAGTGCTAAATGACTTACACTCCTTATATATTTTCATTGGCTATTTAGTTTCAGTTTATTCATAATTTTACTTTTTGTGGTTGACAAAACTTAGCTAGATAAAAACAAAAAAAAGGCTTCTTCCGAGTGAGATCAGGGGTAAGAGTACCGTGAGACAATGCAAACACACACCGACAGCAGGTGCGAATTTCAAACAATGAATAAGCAACCAGAATAGGCAGTAGGCACACTTAAATACAAAGACGGAGCACACATGAGGGGCAAACACAGCTGATGATAATTCACAAAAGGCTAATCAATTAATTAATACAAATGAGCAAACTCAAATGGAAAGACAAGACAGCGAACATAAAAACACTATAAACCCAGTTCATACAGGAGTGCGAGGTGCTGACAGTGTGCCATTCAAAGAATGTTTTAAATGTGGGCCTATCATCAGTCCTCACTATGGTATTTGGCACATGGTTGACATTCAATAACAATGACGGATTGACAGCAGGCAGTCTGAGATCTCCCCACGCATGCGCTGTCAAATACATGAAGTACTACAAAAATTAGTGTGTGTGTGTGTGTGTGTGTGTGGGTCATTTTGACCTGATCATTGTAAAAGTCATTACCTGTGGGCACAGGTACCAAGGTTCTTGTTTGCGGGTTAGTTTTATAAGAACTAGGATTTGCAAAATGTAAGGTTAAAATTTAAATGTGACTTTTAGGTTTTCATTTTAATTCTTAAAGTCTTTTCTCTATGCCTTCTGTTGATACTTGATGATAATATTTAATGAAACTTGACATTTAAACACAGGTCTGCAAACCTTGGCATAAAACTGTAAAAAATATTATGCATTTTATAAAGTACCATTATTTAATTATTTCAAATAAATAGATCTCTGTCGTAATTATTAAAAAATGATGCACATATTTAAATTTTGTCATTGAGACAACCCCACCTCAGTGATAACTACATGTTTAAAATGTTTAAGTATGTGAGGTGGATGGAAACAGACTCTGAATGGCTAAAAGCGGCTTATCAGGGCCTCGCAGGGTGGAAACGTAACCTCTGGGAAAATCTAAGAATCAGATACGAGCTGTATTTGAGCTTGTTGCCATGTTTCCCCTCCCACAAGGACTGTGTGGCCATATTTGCTTTTCTCTACATATCAACATAGAGATTGGTACTTCCGCTAGTTTAGAGGAGTCACAATGTAATGGCTTAAACCTTTTATTCAGCATTGAGTACAGATTCTTAACTATTCGCTGCATCGATGTTTGAAATGGGACATTTTGACTGTCCTGTAATAGAACTGAAGTAACAGTTATTTTACATAAAGCAGAAGTTAAATGGGATTTTATTAGATCATAACATTAATAGAGTTGTTTCTGTTTTTAATACTTTAGTCTTTTTTGCTTTGACATTACTGCTCATTATGATTTAAGTGTGTTTTTAGTTACCATTGTGTGCTGTTTTAATTCCTTGTACAGCTGCTTTTATAATGTTTTTCATTAAGAAAAACACATTTTACATTAATTCTCATGAATCTTTTGCTATTGTGATTAAGGTTAAATCTCTGTATTCTGCTTGCTTTCTTTTCTCCAGGGCTTGGGTCTTGTTATTACCGGGACAATGCCAGTCTTTAATCTCACCACTGATGGTGTTTCAAAGGTTATTTTTTCACTAGTTTATGCTTGTATCTTTATTCAGCGGTGCGTCCAGGTGACGATAGCAGGAGTCTTGTTAAATACAGACTACAAAATGTGTCCCAGAAAGGGCACTGGCTCACTGAAAGGCATTTCACACATGTTTATTCAAACAAACACATTAGCAGGTATCCAAGTGTTGCGTTAGAAAAGTGCACTGCCAGTTTAAATCCTAATATTGCCACAGCCAAGAACTGTGAGCACACATGATTAATCACAAATAGAGGCATCAAACAGTAAGAAAGGTTTAAATAAGATTCTGGAACTAAATGCTTTATAATTTGTGGAACTTTCACCAATTAATCATTGTAAACAGAACAACCATTTTACAAGTCATCAGTGCTGATATATTTCTTTGTGATATACAATGTTGCTAAAGCTGCACTGAAATTAGGAACAATTGACTCTTTATTAGTTTATCTTTTCTCCTGACTGACGTAAGATTTGGTTCTCCGTCTAGAACATTAAACATTTATAAAGAGTAATGAATTTGTAGATGTGCAATGCAAAGACCCTTGTCTCAAATATAACGTGACATTGAAAGGACATTTGCAACATAGAGTCTTTAGTGCTGAGATTTTTCGTGTGTCTTTTACTCCCCCTTGTGGTCATATGGAAACATTGACACAATTCTTTTGTCGCTCTTGTAGAATCAGCTTATTCTGGGAGTCATGGGGGTGGATGTTGCTCTAAATGAAATTAAGCAGCTGACTCCACGCTATAAGGTAAGAGATTCATTTGGAACAGGAAAAAATGTTATGAGCGGCACAGTGGCTAGGTGGTTAGCACGTTCGCCTCTCGGCGCTAGGGATTCCCGGTTTGAATCTCGATCTGGGTGGAGTTTCCATGTTCTCCCCGTGTCCGCATGGGTTTCCTCTGGGTTCTCCGGTTTCCTCCCACAGTTCAAAAGCATGGATGAAGGTCAATTGAGTTCTTCGAATTTGTGTGTGCCCAGAAATAGATTGGCGCACTGTCCTGGGTGTATCTGCCCAGCGCCCGAAACGTTCTCCCCTGGATGGGCATGGGAACCCCCCCCGTGTGCGAGCTTAGTAGAGGATAAAGCAGAAGATAATGGATGGATGGAGAATGAATCTGTTAACTATGGAAACTATGAATGTAAAATTAACAGAAAGGAATTTAAACATGAATTAAGTTTACATTTGTGCACATGGCTGTAAATGACATTCATAAATCAACTTTTTGTAGATTGTGATTTTTATTATACAGTATATAAATACTATTTTGTCATTTTGCATTCAATTAGCTTGGATCCAATGGCTACACATTTGCTATAGATCCCAACGGCTATGTCCTGTTGCATCCAAACCTGCAGCCTAAGGTATGATAGACACAAAAATTTTAAATTAAAAAACAGTTTCATGCTGTTTGATTAGATGTTATTGCTTAGTAAATCTAATTTTTCTCTATTGCTCTTTCTCTCAGATAATCAATTTTAGAGAACCTGTCACAATGGATTTTCTGGATGCAGAACTGGCTGACAACAACAAGGAGGAGGTAATGTCTACCGTGTTATAGCAGCATCTTTATAATTTAATCCAACAGAACACAGAATACAGTATGTGCTACTGTGGTAGTACTAACTTCTTGTTTTCAGTAATTAGGGCTACTTGGGTGAAAAGGCACTTAACTACCTTACACACTTTTTTTTAGATTCGACAAAAGATGATTGATGGAAAGCCTGGCCAGAAGAAAATCAAGACGTTTGTTAAGTCTGTTGATAAGGTATAGCATCTATACAAATAGCAAGCTTAAATTTACTGCTAAAAGAATCTGCACAACTATGGAAACGACGGTAGAACCTGCAGATATCAAGTGCTAATGTAATACACACACAGCACAGAGATATTGTAAATGTGCAGTTGTAACGGTAACCGTTTTCTATTCTGTTTATGACTGTGTCTCTTTGCACTATGTCACAGCCAACTTTATGGCTTGAAGAACTCCAGTGACCTTGATACCACCTAACACCTATTTTTTTGCAAATAATGTTCAGACTTAACCGATTAAAAATGATCGGACTTTCTACGAAAGTTGATTAAAAAGCTTTTTTTTAAAAATTAAGATTGTTGTGAAAGAAAATAGAGTGATGGTGAAAACATTAAATTATTTAAGGTAGTCACACATTTCACTGGGTGGCAGTGCGAACTATCGCAGTAGCTCCCTCTCTCTTTGTCTATGAAGAAGGAGGAATGATATCATGATTTTCCGCATCTCCTAAATATACGGTGGCTTTGACAATAAAGTATCTTTGTATACTTGTGTATCGAATTTTGGGCTTATTTTTTTATTTTTAACGTTTTAATTTGTTTTAATATGTTTTAATATAACATTATGTTCACATTTAATATATATATCATGTACAATAAGCTTTGATTATAGTTAATAATTAATGACATTAATGTCAGATGATTAATGTTTTTTCATCTATAGCGGTACATTGACCATGTCACAAGGACATACATATGGACTCCAGTGGATAACACAGATTACAGGTGATGAGCAGACTAATCTCTGACTGTGTTTGACAATGTAACTTCCAAAGGAATAGATTGAGAAAGAAAACCTTAGAAAAACAATGCACAACCTCGATGTAATGCATATTTTGTGTTTTCTGTGTTTAACAGTCTTGGGTTGGTGCTGCCTACTTACAGCGAGAACCACATCAGAGCCAATCTCAGTGATCAGATACTACAAGTCCAGTGTAAGTTTTCACACCTAGACAGTTGCGAGTCTTTCATCTCTCCCTCAGGTGACTCGCCATGACCTTCCCAACACAGCCTCAGCCAGAAAGCACCTATCAACAGGCTTGTCAGCAACCTGATTGTGGATTCCAAAACAAAAAAAAAAGTCATAAGGACCACCTAGCCACTTTCTTCTACTTCATAGACATTGGGGGACAAAAAAGAATGGATGTATTCTTCTGTCGTCCTCCTTTCCATCCTCCTTCCCCCCTTTTTCCTGTCCTCATGCTGTTCTGTGCTGAGGGGATTTTTCTTTCCCGGTTCGGATGAAAAGAAAAACCCCTTATCAAAAAATTACTGAAAAGTGAAAGCTGTGGTTTTACTGTGTTACGTTAAAAATAATGGTGACCATGTGCTATTATTTTTCTTTTGCTCTCACCTTTTCTTCTCTCTCATGATGATTCTAAAGCTCTGAGTTAAATCAGCCGTTTCTTTGTTGTTGGGACGTGTGAAAAGTCACTTTTCACTTCCCCTGATTTGATTTGTTTTTCTTATTTATGTTTTTCTTTCTGTTGTGTATATGGGCCTGTACAGACCTGGCACTAGGGACTGGTCTGGGTCATCGGATCACAAGTGGACAGCAGCATGTACATCCAACATGCATTGTGGGCACTTGGTCAGATCTGATCACTCAGACCACATTCAATTAGCAGCGTGAAACTAAATCTCGCTGTGGTTACACAGTTGCATCTTCTATTGAACTGATTTGTTCTGCAAGAGAGAAAATATGAACTTAGCTCTCTAATGGCCATTTATGTCTTTTATTTATTTCTTTATTAATTGTTTTCCCTTTTCTGCTTCCTAAATTCTAATATATAAGATATGGGAAAAAATAAATCTATCATTAATTAAAGAGAAAAGCTGCTTTCCATGTTCCCCTTTGTCTGCATGGGTTTTTCTCTGGGTTCTCTGGTTTCGTCCCACAGTCCAAAAATATTGATTTGAGGTGAATTGGCTGCTCTAAAATGCCACTTTTTAAATTGCTCCTATATATTTTGTGCGGGTGTGTCTATGTTCCCAGTGATGGATTGGCGTCCTGTCCTGGGTGTGTCTGCCCAGTGCCCGAAATGTTCCCCTTCCCACACGAACCCTAGTATGTATAGGATTAAGCAGTCAGGATGATGATATAAGATTGATTTTTTTTTAGCAGACTGCTCATAATAATACACCATTATTAAACTTGTAACGCAGACTGCAAAAGATACACCCTGTATAATTGTTTTTGTGCTTGACCTAAAGACTTGAGCACTATTTTTTTCATGCAAAAAAACAGACTGTGCAGCTTTCATAGAATTACTTAAACTTCATTCACATATTATGTGTGGCCATGAACTCCACATTATTTAGACATTAGTAAACTTCAGTTTATTTTAATTTATTTGCATGTGGAGTTGAAAGCAAAGCACACAGAGTGGTCAGTTGTGACGTATTTACTAGGTTTTAACAAACGTAGTTTGCGGAATGGACAGCTTTAAGCATGTTTGTTGAAAGCTGGTAAATCTAATAAATCTAATTAATCAGTTCCTAGTTCCAGGACTAAACAGACCCCAGATGTATGTATTATGGGATTTCTACCTGCTTTCTGTTTTATGTGTTCAGCTTTGGAATCATTTATGCCTATGAGTAATAACGTAATGCAGGACAATGCCGGTGGGTATTTGTCTCGCAGTGGAGATGGATGTTACGGGTCCTTTTTTTTTAATTTTTTTTTTTAGGTTTTTCATGTGGTTTGTTTTCGTCGTTTATTTTTTTTTTTTTTTTTTTGGTAGTTAGTTCTTTTTTCTTTGTAATTTTCATTTTCTATCTTAATTTATCTTTTCTTTCTTTATCTTTAATGTTCATTTTTGTTCTTTCTCTGTTTCCTTGTTTCTGTTATGATCTTTGCTGCTTTCTTGCTTTTGGTCTTAATTTCTTGCATTACTTCTTTATTGTTCTTTGTTGACCCGATGGCTCCTCTCCTTCAGCTCATACTATGTGTTTTTTCTTTTTTTTTCTCTCATTTGTCTTAACCATCGTCTGTGTTTATTAAAAACGTAATGTTTTCAGCAGTGTTGTTGATTTTTTTTTTTCACTACCATATTCATTTCTGTTCAACTCACTTTATTTCCCTTCTTTAAAAAAACAATATTTTTATTCAAACAGTTATTGAATAAAATATTGTCTGTGATCCCCTTCCTCTCCTACCCGTTCCCCCTGTTTCTTTTCTTGCTCACTTCTTCTCTGATGGATCCACACAGTAAAAGAAAACGCGGGCAAGTATACTCCATATTGGTCCACCTCTTCTTTCCTTACCTTTTATTCCCTTGTTCCCTTGTTCTCCTGTCCCAACCACCTTGCTGACACCCACCTTCACCTGTTCCAGCCTGCTTGCCCCCTCTGTCCCCCTGCTGGCCTTGCCTTTATGATTGTATTCTTTCTCTTTTCTTCCTCACTCTTCACTCACCCTCTTGCTGTTGCAGCCCACACACATCTCTTTAACTCGCTAATACTTTCATTTCTTTCCATTCTTATTCTTCCTCTATGCCTATTACTCTTCCTGTCTGTCTGAATGTGTGTCTGTCTCACTCTTGCTCTCTCTCTCTTTCTCTTGTGCTCTCTCTCAATTATTAGATCAGGTGGCTAAACCATATTAAGATAATGTTAAATGCATCCTAAAGAATGTACAATGTTCCCTACATCACACCAACAATCCCACTCTTCCTTTGAATTGTCTTTCACTTTGTCTGCTTTTCACCTTCTCTGTGTTATCTCCCATCTATCAACTCCCAACTATCTTTCTACCCCAGCCTCCTACAATATAATATATTGTAAGGATGTATGTGTGTATGTATGTATACATACATTATATCCTTATACCGTATATCCTTACATTATATACTTGTGTTCTTACAAGCAGTATAGATGGGCAACCATATTAAATAGTTGGTCCCTTAACGATATATTTATCATGGTAGTTTCAAAGTATTTTTTTAATTTAATTGGTAATGGAGCCTGGTTGTAAGACATCTTTCCCTGATTAGTTGTAAAATACAGTGATTTCGTAGAGCTTGCTGCATGGGGTTTCTCTTTATTGTATAGCTTGGACTCTTTTTGACTTTTACATCCAAAAAACTAAGAGTCATCTACAGTTTTTTTTTTTTTTTACCAGACATAGTCACAGTTTGGAAAAGTTGTGTTAAAAAATAGAGTGGTTACAGTTTACATATCCAGAGTACTGACTACTGTCATCTTCTGGAATGGAAAGGTATTTCTTCTAACACAGTTTCAGAACTTGTGTGCTAGTTGGCCATTAGCTGTTAGCTGTCTGATGTGTTCAAGTGCAACTTTTTGGCCCAAAATTTCGGTGACTAAGTGCTTTGCTATTTGTTAGGACTGTTTGGACTATGAAATAGAAAATAAATAAGAGCGCGATTGGTTTATAATCAACTCGGTTTGTAACATACATTGTCATACCTTTGCAGTTAGCTATTCATTATATTTATCAGTATTCTATAAGATATTCTGTGTTAATATATAGCATTGTTTTTTAGCATATAATTAACATAAAACTACAACTTACAGCTAGTTTGACTTTTAAATTATGTATTAGCTTGAATATCCTCAGTCACAGTACTGTATTGTACTTATTATTCAAATAGACTAGAATCCTGTTCTCTTGTCTTGATGATAAACATGATGGCACCTAAATTGTTTTGTCATCTCTTTGTGAAACTCTCTACCCCCATGTATTCATCAGCTTGACCACTGTTTCCCACCAATCACCCCCCAGACTGTCAGAGCAATGGATCTTATTATAATTATTCTGAACAGAAAGTGCAGAGCTTTGTGGGTGGAATACTACCTGGGCACTGTGGTCAGGTCTTTAGTTTAACATGAAACGTAAACATATAAGATGAACTTTATCAGTAAAAAAAAAAAAAAAAAGTAAAAATGAATTCCAGTGTGCTTCGTTTGCAAACCATTTTCAAAAAAAATTTACCTAAAGCAGGACAGAGCACAGATTTAAACCAGCTTTGTGTAGCTTCAAGATTGCGTTGCCCTGTCTTCATCCCCTGCACTACACTGCACTTTCTTTACTTTTGTTTTAAAGAATCAGTCCAATATGCCAGTCTGAGGGGTGATCATTTTCATCAGGACCCCCTGCCTCACCCACCCTTCTGCAAAATAGTTGGCCATGTTGATGCCTGCCTACAGAAAAGAACATGAACCAGTCATTTGACTGGGCATTACGTCTGAGAACTCGTCTCATCCATTGGCAATGGTGCGAGCCAGTTCTCCGACATGCAACAGCGATAAGGCACAGTGTTTACTGGTAAAATGTAACCCAAGGTTAATAATAAAACCAATTTAAAGCATGTACTTTGGTAGGACTTCATCTTATGGCACCATATTGGCTAACACAGGTCTTTCCCCATGATGCCTTAGTGTTGCTATGGTAACGTTCCCCACTGCGTCCCTGCACCCGTTGAAGAGAAGCTGCTGTTTTTTTACATTCCCAGACACTCCTTCCTGAGCTTTATTCTCACCGCTTCGCTGGATAATCTTGCCCCATTTCTGTTGCAGATTTTGAATCTCTGCTGCCTCACACTTTTGAGTCAGAGGGACATGTGTTGATAGCCCCCAGGTAGTTCTGCCAACCTTGACTGATCTGTCCATTTGTATCAATAAATCAACATATTTCATTTTCTTCATGTCTTTGACGTGTCCAGTAGCCAGTAGAAGTACGCATTGTTCAGCGTGTGTGTTTATTGTGTTCTGAGTTGTTTAAATGTGTGTGTTTTTAGTGCGTGTGGTGTCTCTATGTTGAGTCATCTCTAAAGTTTTCGCCAGTGATTTTAAAAGGGAATTGAAAAAGAATTCCCTGCTACTACTGTACCTCGTTGTGTTTGCATGGCATGAAACAAATGTTTTTCCTGTTCTACTCAAAACTCGATGTTCTCTCTGTATCTTTGTTGCATGTTTATTTGCCTGCATTTTTTTGTGAATGGATATTAGTGTTTTCATCATGTGTACATATTTTATTACTTCTTGTCTAAGAAACAATAATTCAGATAAGTATGCACAGATAAGTATGTCAGTGTGTTATGGGAATCCTTGAACTGCTGAGGTACACGGTCAATACCACTCTATACTTCTTCAGATGTGCACATATGTATCTGTTTATACATCTCATAAATTGAGACTAATTCCAAAATTAGTGCATGCCAACAGCTCATAAATATAACAGGTAAAAGAGGTCTTTAGGCATGATTAACACAGGTCACAGTGTCAGATTAATTATGGGTAATATGGCCTCAAACACAATCAAGAAGTCCATCTCATTCAGTTTAAATATTTATCATGATTAATGCAAAATATTCAATTATAAGTTTTAAAAGTTGATTTATGCTTTTGAATGAAATAAGTAACTATATATATAAGTTCTTGTTTAATCACAAAGGGCTAAATATATCATTATATATTGTACTTTGGAACATTGGAATAACGATGTTTTCTAAAGCTAAGAACCCCTCACATTGATAAATACATAGTAAATACATGTACTTGTAAATACATAGTTAAATTTTATTTTATCTTATCTTATTATTTTATTTTATTTATTTTATCTTATCTTTATTTTATTTTATTTTTATCTTACTCTATCCTATTTTTCTTATTCTTATCCTTTTAAACAAATTTTATTTTCTGTGGAGAGGTCAAAAAACAATTTCACTGCTGGCTGTACCATATATAACCACGTATGTGACCAATAAACCTGATTCCTGATTCCTGATGGATTATAATTATATTATAAATTTCATTGTAACATAAAAATCAATATTTAGTTCAGAAGATGTGTTCACGCATTTTAATAAATAATTGGTGTTTGCAATTTCTTTTCATGTGCATGATGATCTTCTAGAACAACAAAAGGGTTTCATTTGCAAATAACAGGCTAATAGGTGCCATGACAAACTCCGCAATTGCTATGTTGGTTAATCAATACATTATGCATTTCATTAAAATCATCTGTCAGTATTTAGAGCTTCGAGAAGAAACTAAGTGCACATGAAATGAGGCAAACATGCAAAATAGATTTATACTTGGATTTAAAAGCCAGATGCATTTTTTAATGTGATTTTATAATGTGCAATCATTACACTCCTATAATTAATCTATATTATAATGTTGCTAGAGTAAACTGCTGCCCAGGATTTGGGGACTGATTAATAGACTATTTGCATTGAGTATTGGATTAATGCCATTATGATGAATGGCAGAGTAAAACTAAACCAATGTGTAATCACCAATAAACCCATTATTAAAAGTGTGCTGATGAGGATCCCCAAGCAATAAAAGCATGAATAAAACATTTGCACTGTTTCTATTGAAAAAAAAAACACAGCATGACTTCTCCCTCATGATAAGGATTTCTGTTATGATACATGTTAATAATATTTTGGGCTTCAATACACACAAATGCACATGGACTATAGCATTTAAATGCATGTGGACAAATGTCTTGGGACACCTTACAACTACAATTTTTTTTATAGCATTCTGATCTAAGCTTTCCTGACCTAACTGCAGCTTCTCTACAACTCCAATTAAACTTCCACTGGTCTGGCTAAACTTCACCAATTGGGAATATTCACCAGTTTATCCAAAAGAGCATTTGTGAGGTTTAATTCTGATACTTGACAAATACCTTGTGGTTTATATATATGGAAAATGGAAGGATCTTTTTTTTTTAACTGGAGTAAAGCTGCAACAAAAAAAGCCTTCCCAAGGCTGTTCCCACAGATGCAGAAGCATATATTTGTCCAGATTTCATGACTTAGACTTCTATGGCATCAAAAATCCTAAATTTGATATTTAGAGGCCATAATTGGAGGCATGTCCCATTTATCCTTTTGTCCATCAAATGCAGAATCTTCAAAAGTACAAAGAAACATATGTGCCTTTTTGGAGAAGTATAACTCAGCTAGAAGACTGTATTAATTATCTTTTAACAAATAATAATATTTTCTATTAACATAAATGTTTCTGTAACCTCTATGTTAGGATGTGTTGTGACAGGGGTGTGTGTGTTTTTGTGTGTGTGTGCGCGTGTGTGTGTTTTATGATAACTTGTCTGGTTCTTAGGGAATATTGCAAGGACCTGGAACTTTCCAACAACAACACAGAATTTCTGCTCAACTTCATCACTCTGATGGAGAAAGTCACTCCAGACTCGAAACAATGTGAGGAGTCTAAAATTCTACACATTTAAAAAATAACTGATCACAAGGACTTCAGTTTTGTCAAAAACTTTAAAAAAAATTAAGACCTTGAATGTGTTATGTGTAAATATTTATAAAGATAAATATTTAATTGTATAATTTCCTTCCTTTTTCTGTCGGACTGGTTTCTGTAGATGTTGTCCCTTATGAAAAGGAATTGCAGTGACAATATGAATATGCTCTGTCTGCGGCCACATCATTTTTATTTAATTTTATTTCTTTTTTTGTTTAATTTATACTTTACCTGTTTAAATATCTTTGTTTTTGATGGTTATCACGATGCTAAATCTTTTTTCTGACCTCTTTACTGCCAGTTGTGGTGACTAGAACCATTGACTTTGAAAACTAGAAATTTATTGAGGAAGTTGTCCTCACCCTACACCATTTACATTTACATTTAGTCATTTAGCAGACACCAGTGTTCGGTCCTTTAAAATATCTTTCTATATTAACTAAGTGTATTGGTCTGAATGTTTTACAAAAATTTCAATTTGAGGATGGTGCTTAGTGCAGGCTAAAGTGCTTAAACCACACCAAACATGCCAAATCATTTCCTATTAGTTTAAACCTTCTCTCTGCAATGGAACATGGTTGTTATCGAGCATTAAAAAACACATGTAATTATATTCTTTATAAGTTCAAACCTAAAATACAAATGTTTCGCACATGTTTGATGTTGTTCCTCTAACCACAGGTGACAACTTCCTGCTGCATAACCTGATTCTGGACACAGGCATTATCAGACAGTTGGTGGAGAAAGTGTGGAAAACAAAGGATCTCAACACGTGAGTCCGCTTTAGGTCTCAAGTCACTGCAACTGACATTAATAGAACCTGAGGATCCTGTCACTTTGTAACACTGTGTTTGGTAAGACGGTGTGGGTGAGTGTGAACGATCTTTCTGTCCTCTAGGTATGGATTTTTAGCTGTCTTTGCAGCTACAGATGGAGGCGTCACTCGTATTTTTCCAAATAAGTGAGTGACCTAATCGTTATGCAGCACCACTGGTTAATAGATTGAAACCACTTTGCTGTTCTTTGTTTATTTCTATCGTTAACTTGTATGTTTTCATGTCTATGCTGTGGGCATCAGGGCGTCTGAGACATGGGAGGAGGATCCTGAGCCGTTTAATGCCAGTTACTACCGTCGTAGCCTGGACAACAAGGGCTACATTTTCAGAGCACCCTATCGAAGTCGTGAGTTTTTTATAGCTTTCATATTTTTAATAAAGTAGCAAATAAAACATATATTTTTTAATAATAATAACACACAAAGAATGTTGTTACAACATATATCAATAAATGTATACAGACTTTACACTATAGTTCATCAGTTTTTTGACTACAGTACATACTATTCTCTAATGGTCAGGACCCCAATAATACTATCACAGAGCAGGTATTATTATTATTCCTATCCTAGATTGGTCCTGAATTGCTTGTAAACTCATGGCTATGATTTTTAATAATAGGACTTCTCAAAGAGGATTCCCTCTTTATCCATCTTTATGAACATGGGTGTGGCCCTTGTTTTTTTAACCATAAGCAAATAAGGGAACCACATTCTTACTTTTTCCGTGTTGTCATCTGTTACATTTCTGCAGCAAATGCATACTTCCAGGATCAGGAAAATGACACTATCGGCATTCTAGTCAGTACAGCAGTGGAGATTACAGTGGGGTCCAAAACCATCAAGCCTGCTGGTAATTGTTTCACATGCATAATATTTTCTCCTGCTTTTAAAACTTTTTTTTTTTTTTTTTTAATATTTTTCTATTTTAGATCACTTAGCTTATATAGTTGGTGTAAGTTGATAAGTGAATTATTCTATAAATTTAAGTTGCCATTGATTTATCATCAGATAAAATAAATCTCTAGGGAGCAAACAGTAAAGATGCAGAATATTAAAATAAAAGCTGAGCAGAACTTATTCTGTCACAAATTAAAATGATGCTTAATAATAAATCATCCAGTTTCAGTTTAATTACATTAATTAAATTAATTCAGTTAGATTAATATGCTTTGTAATGTGTTTCATCATGATGCATACAGTCTCTTTTTTTTCCAGTGGTTGGTGTGAAGTTAGACCTTGAAGCTTGGACATCAAAGTTTAAGATCCTTGCCAGCAATCACACTGACAGCAGTCGTCAGGGTTCTCAAATGGTAAAATACACACATTACAGTATTTAAAAAAAGGTTATATGAAAATGTAATTTTCAAAGGTCAGTTAATAATTGATGTATAATATATGGATTAGCTTTTATAATATATATATGGATTAGACTTTATAAATCAGTACTTTTAAAACACACTTTTTAGTGTAGGTCACTGAGAAACATCCTTAATGATGTGTCTTTACTTTTTGCTTGAGTTTGCTTCAGGGTTGCAGGCCTTGTCACATTTCTTTATTTTTAATTAGGTTTTAATTGTTGCATGTGCATCCTGTAGCAAATTGGGTGATGAATTAGAATTTTTTTTAATATGCAATTATTACATTAGCTTAGTTGTTTTACTGTAGATGATAAGATATATATTGAATGAGATTCCATTATGTTATCTGCACAGTGTGGACCAACAAGTGGTTGTGAGATGGACTGTGAGGCACACGAGGTAAGAGACCGATGACCTCACACATTCAATGTTCAGTTCAACTATTTTAAAGTTCAGTTCAATTATTTGAATGTTTATTTTTTTAATTTATTTCCTCTGACCAGGACCTACTGTGTTACCTAATTGACGATGGTGGCTTCCTTGTCATGTCGAATCAGATTCAGGACTGGAGCAAGGTCGATGTGAAATTCATCATTTCACCAATTACTTCTACCCATCACTAATTTTAAGAAAAGAACATTTAACATCAAGCTATTATTCCTTTTATTATTTCTTTTTCACTATGTAGATTGGTATGTTCTTTAGCGAGGTGGATCCAGACCTAATGTACGAACTCTACAACAGGTCATTTTACAACTTTAAACAGTCTTTAGACTATCAGTCTGTGTGTGAACCTGTTCCCAAAACTAACACCGGTGCAGCACCTAGAGGAGTGTTTGTGGTAAGTTTAGCAGCTAATGACAAACTGCCAAAATAAATAAATTAATACAGAAACTTTTAGAAGGTTTTTTTTTCCAAAAATATAATCTACTCCCTTTTTCTGTTGTAGCCCACAATTGCAGATGTCCTTAATGTGGCCTGGTGGACCTCAGCTGCTGCCTGGTAAAAAGCTCCACATGCCACACGCTTATTTAAGCTTCAGAACTACGATATTAGATTTATTTCATCTTGTGGCGTAGCTTTGTAATAATTTGCGTTTGCATGTTTTATTGAGATCACACACAGGGCAAAATGCACAGCTGATTGTCACAGTAATATATAATTTGATTCAGTTCTTTCTTGTCATCTCGTAGGTCTCTCTTTCAGCAGCTACTTTATGGATTTGCTTACCACAGCTGGTTCACTACAGGTATGTGTTATAAGTCACAAGCTAATAAATTAGATATCATTTTTAACTTTGTTATAAATAGATAAATAAAACCAGCTTGTACAGTTTCTGCTAAATACTTTTTATGAATTAAATGTCTTTTCATAATTTATATGCCTGTGCAGATGAGGTTGAAGCAGAAGGCATCGATACAAAAGAGGCCACCTGTATAACACAACAGACACAGTTTTACTTTGGTAACATCAGCAACGGTTATAGCATACTACAAGAATGCGACAACTGTTCCAGGTAAAAGGTGTTTTTAGGACCTATCCTGACTCAGAAAACATTTCAGCTGTATAGAAAATAATAAATAGACAAATTTAGATCTATGTCATAATCATATACAATAATATTTTTAAACATTGTTTACAATCGGTGCTTAATTAGTAGTAAAGGTATAACCATAACATTTACAGTTGCAAAATTATATCTTTATAAACTGTTGTAGTCATGGTTTATGTGTTAAATTGTTTAGTTACATGGATGATGTAGAAATTATAATATGTACTGTATATGTGTGTGTGTGCAATAGACTCTTTCATGCAAAGAGAATAAACAACACCAACCTGCTGTTCGTGGTGGCTGAAAAACTGCCCTGCAACACATGCAAAGAGAAGCTGTCTCAAGAGGAAACAGGCTGTATCCTTTCATAAATTAAGCTTTTTTTTTTTTTTTTTCTTATGTGACGTTTTTCTTTATTGCCAACAATTGGGGCGGGTTAGCTCAGTGGTTAGGGTGTTGGGCTATCAATCTGAAGATTTGGGGTTCAAATCCCAGGTCCACTGAAGTTACCAGTGTGGGTCCTTGAGCAAGACCCTTAACCCTCATTGCTCCAGGGATGTTGTGATTGACCCTGTGATCGCCTTGTAAGTCGCTTTGGATAAAAGCGTCTGCTTAATGACCAAATTTAATTTAATTTAATTTAATTTAACAAATTAAAACCAGGTTTGATTGCTTTTGCGTAATCATGGTATTTTTATGAAAATGCCTTAACTGGTTTTATTTGATAGTCAAACAAGAAGACCCGTGTCTGGACATGCCGCCTCCACGGTATAGAAAAGGACCTTCTACCTGTTTTGATTACAACTTTGCAGTACGTATGAATCAACACTCCACGTACAGAGTAATCTAGTGATTCTGCAGAATGTTTTTACTGTCACATCACATGAAAATACTACTGGATGGAACCAGAATATTAATTGGACTGGAGGTCCTGCAGGACCCCCTTAATGGACTCACATATAGTTTTCCAGTTGTTAGAGTTTTTCCATATGTTAAATATCTGTACATGGCTGTCCTGCACTGTTGTTGCTGCCTGGTCGCTCAAGGAGGATGAGTCCCCCACTGAGTCTTGGTCCTCCCAAGGCTTCTTCCTTAAATAACAACATAACTGAGTTTTTTTCTTGCCACTGTCGCTTCGGCTTGCTCTTTGGGGGTTTAAAGGATTTTCATTCTGAAAAGCTGCTTTGTGACCATGTACTGTTGTAAAAAGCGCTCTATAAATAAATAACTTGAACTTAACTTAAAATGCTTGGGCACCTATGGTCACAATTCCTGTAAGCGTGAATATGAATCTGAATCGATCCACCTGTCAATAACTCTTTTTTTTTGGCTATAAAAACATCTCAATATGCAGGATAAACAGCTGTTGCATCACAGATAGATAACTTATCTGGCCTCACATTTAAAAAATTGTCAACAATAACCTCAAGAAATTGCAATACTGTTTAGGAAAATAACATTCACCAAAAATCCTGATTATTTGTTCACAAAAATCCAGCCTCTTTTTTCCCTAAAAAGACTTTATTTCTATAAAGCAGTACTTTTCTATTGTCATTGACGCTGATGATGAAATTTGTTAAATCGTAATTCTGGCATAAGTTTTAGTTTGCTCAAAATGTCAGTACACTTTCTGACTATACAATCAAAGGGCTCGCTGGCGTAATGCACACCTGCTAGAGGGCCTTGGTGGTGCCAACGCATAATCTGATTGGTCAAATAATCAAACAACAGTTTGATTGGCACTTATTTTATGCTACCAGGCAGCAAAATGGTTTGTAATGGCCTTAGGCAGATTGTTTGACTCTGGCAACAATAAATGCTGAAATGTAATTGGTTAAATGCTTTAATAAGATAATACACGTCTGCAAGCAGCGCAACCAGAGGAAATAGTTGGAATAGTTTAATAAGTGTTCATGGACAAAATATAATCAACATCAAACTGTGAATCAGATATTTTTTTCAGGCCAGCAGAGAAGGCCCTGACGGCCGCCACTCAGAACTAGTAAAGGATTAAGATTATTCCCAAACTAACTAGCATTTAATGTAAACAGATTATTGGAAACAGTCTACAGCAACATTTATCTGACCTGTAGGATTACACAGTTTATCTCATTTACTGTAATCTTAGTATGTTTTGCGATAGAAATGTGTTTTCTTTTTTTTAACTTGTTTTGTTTGTTTTTCTTCCACAGGAGAACACGACAGACTGTGGTCGAGGGCACTCCTTCCGTCCATCTGTCTACACTTTACTCCTGCTCCAGATCCCTCTGCTCTCTTTAGTGGCCCGTCCTCACATTCCAACCGTTTTTCTTTAACTTTCTCCACAACCATCTCCTCTTCTCTTTTATTCTGTATTTCTTTTCTTCCTTCGCTTTAGTCATAGGTCTTAAAGGGACTTCCTACTGCCCTTCATTCACTTGGCTCTGCAGGTTGCTGCTCAGCGACTGACACAGAACTTTGAACATCTTCTGTCAGACATCAACATCTGCAGTCTGCAGATTCCTCAAGCCAGAAGAAGCCGAGGAAGAAAACGAGACAATACCGTGATGAAGATAAAAGGGACGGCAGGATGACCATTTACAGCCAACCGATAAAACTTTGGAGCATTTGGGGAAAAGTGGGATGTTCTCTTGCTGCCTTTATGGATGTGTTCTTTATAGTTCATGCTCATCCTCACCTTCATCACTTAGAGGCCCATGACTCAAGTTGCCTCATTTGACACTGGTCTACAGAGCCTTCTGTCATGTTGTAATACTGGGAAGATTACAGAGTTTGACATGACATAACAGTAACAACCTGTGAGTATTTCAAGCTTACCTCCATATGTTAGACTATAATCACAATGGGAAGACAAGATGTTATTTGAAGAAGAAAAAATCATGTTTATTTATGCACTATACTTCTTGCCAAAATGACTCGTCGTGTGATCTTATTTTATAAGACAAATTGGGTCTAAAAAAAAAAAACTCACAGAAGGAAGAAAATAAATTTTTCATCAGTTTTTTTTTTTACTGATCACAAGGGCTGCATTAGGCATTTCATATTCTGATTGAATGGTCAGCATATCCATCTTCTGTAGAAAAGCTTAGCCGCTTGGGTTTTAATCAAATAAGCAACTTATTTCTCTAGATTTAGGTGTCGCATTGAATATCCAGTGTTTTAGAGAGGAGTTGTATGGATATGGGCCGTCCAGGCAGCACTATCATCGGCCTGCTTTGTTATTCTGCATTTAAAAGACACCATTTTATACCACCACACTTGAGCCCAAGCTGCTTCATAGCACTTAAGTATTTTAGTTTCATGGTTGACCTGACTAACTCCGTTAGTCAAAAATAATGCGATGAAAAATCACCACTTGCCGATTATTCTCATTTAGAGCAGGTTTTTAGGGAATAATAAGATGTAGATTTAAAGAACAAAGTGGCCGTTTCTATATTGCTATATCTTACTAAATCATAGTATAATGGCTACGAACAAATTCTTAGCTTTTTCATTCGTTTGTTGTGCCTTGATGCACTTTTGTGTTAAAAACATGGGCTAATAAATGTCTGTTATTTAAAAAGAAAAATCCATCACTAACTGCAGAGTAATTTTTTAATGAATATCCTGCTGAAACACCCTGATTGGAGCCACTGGAGTGTAATATTGAAGTTCGTGTCACATAAAGACTTTTTGGCAAAACTTGTAATTTTACGTTTTCTGAAATTTGCCATAGCTTTCTGAGTAGCGTGTTTTTAGTAGTTTCGCTTGTGGGGCCTTCGGTGACAGTATTTGATTTTTACCTCTTAAGCATAACTGCTTTAAAAAAAAAACAGTAAAGCTACATTACTATAAAAAACATTAATGTCCCTGATTTAGAAGATCCAGCTGGGGCCAGAGTTTTACTGCACACTGACAATATGAATCTCTACTTTGTGATGCACTGTGGTGGCCGCTCAGTCACTGATGAGCTTCAGTACTGTAGTGTTGTGCGCAGAGCGGTCGAACTGGCTACTCCTCATAGCCAGCTTCTTTCATAAAGCTCTTTGTGTATGTGTGTGTGAGTGTGTGTGTGTGTCTGCTCCTGTGTACGTGTTGTCTGCATACAGTGCAGCAATAGAGGCAGTGTTTCAATCAGGTGGTAGAACACGAATTAGGTGGTTTAAATAGTTCAGTTTGGTGTATCTCTAGGAATGAGTGATGTGTCCAGTTTTGCGCAACGTGAAAAGAATGTCCTGCATGTGTCTGTCTCCAGCGCATCATTCCTGTATCTCAGTCTAATCGCATGCTCTTATCTTCTGTCATTCCATCCTTTATGCTTGTTTTTTTCCATCTCTTCGGTTTGTCGCTTTCATTCGGCTTCCCTTAATCAACCTAACTGATGGTCATTAACAGGTGTTCCACATGGTGAACTTAAAGGACTAGAATGTAGGATTTAAAAATTAAATACAAACAAAAAATTGTTTGTATTTATGTATAATTACATCTAACTACAAATGTATGTACATTATAAGAAACTTAAATTTGCATCATGGCAGACTCCAATCCAGGGGCACCATATTCACACCATATGGTAGCTGCATTGATCCACAATAAACTCATCAAATGGCTATCACAAAGTTTACACTGTAATAGTGGTTACACTCACCACTAGATGTCACGAAAAAACCCTACATGCTGCTTCTTTGAAGTATAGAGTTTTAAAAGTGCAGTGTAATTCAGTGAGGACACTTAGTAAAACACTTTAGTTTATGGTTTCTAAGCAGTTATAAATGCATGCATTTGTCACACTTATGGCAACATCACTTATATGACAGAGCTATTAAATGCTCTTTTCTGATTGGTTAAAATGTTGTACTGACTGCAAGGTTAGATACAAAACATTATTTAACCATTTGATGTATATCACCGCTAAAGGTGTTTAAAATGAACTACTGAATGTTTATAACTTTTTCTGACAACAAAATGATATTGTTTAGGGAACGGCCTTAAAGTCGGCAGAAAGTGTTAAATTATAACTGTATACCTATATAACTTTTACCTATATAAAAATCACCACCTATCCTATTAAACTATATATATATATATATATATATATATATATATATATATATATATATATATATATATATATATATATATATATAGTGTTAGCAGCCCCGGTACATCCCTCCTTGGCATTGCGTTATGTTTTACATTAACCCTGCTTTTGTTTGCCATGCTATTTCACTAGGACATTATGAATAATTAAATGTAAAAATAACCAGACAGTATATTTTCGGCACGGTTGCTTAGTGGTTAGCACGTTCGCCTCTCAGCACTAGGGATTCCCGGTTCGAATCCCCATCTGGGTGGAGTTTCCATGTTCTCCCCGTGTCCGCGAGGGTTTCCTCCGGGTTCTCCGGTTTCCTCCCACAGTTCAAAAACATGGATCAAGTCAATTGAATTCTCCAAATTGCCCCATGTAGAGTGTGTGTGTGTGTCTGTGTGAGTGAGTGTGCCCAGCGATAGATTGGCACCCTGTCCGGGGTGTATCTGCCCAGCGCCCAAAACGTTCTTCCCTGGATGGGCATGGGGAACCCCCTGCAATCCTAATATAGGATAAAGTGGAAGATAATGAATGAATGAATGAATGAATGAATGAGTATATTTACCAGTGAAAATTAAGTACAAACTCTGGGGAAAGATAAGGTACCTAAAAAATATGTGGTAAACCAAATAATAGAACAGAAGTTTTTATTTGCAAGGACAGTAAAGGCAAATCTGTTATAAGTATGACAAGTTATGTCACACACCAACCCCCTTGGTGTCCCTATGGACCTTCTGCGTTCATTTATGACTGCATTCATATTGTTCACCCCATTTAACAGTTAACTCCAACCCCACCAATCACATAAACACATGCACAGGAGGAATGTTTTTCTTATCTAAGCCAAGGACACGGACTGTTTTTCTTGTTTCATTCTACTAGCCGAATGAAAAAGCGCAGGTGTCCATTTGTGAGTAGTTACTGTCACGTTAAAATCTATAGTGGACCACGTTGCTTAGTAACAACAGACAACTCAAGATTTAATGCCTTATGCTCCATCCTGATTTGAATCACACCCTTCTTTTGTTTGGAGAATAGAGGATGTTTTCGAAAACTAGAAAAAAGACAGTTCAGCACCATCTTAGGGAACTGCCCGTGATGCGGGGACATATTTTGGCTAGACACTGAACCCTAAGTGCATCGGTCACAATTACACATACACTGAAAAAAAATGTGGCTTGTGTATTCAGAGATATTCTTCATTTCTTTTTGCCAAAAAAAAATGTGACTGTGACACAAGGAAGTAGCTTGGAGGAGGTAAATGTGCTCCGTGTTCTACCCGGAAAGGGAGAGTGACTTTTCCTGGGCTTTGCTCTTTAAGGCCTTCCTCTTATTTAGCTACAGTGGAGTAGGTGCGCTTTATCGGGAGAGGCACATGTGTATGTGAATCTGTAGTCCTTAGTCTGGTGCCCTGTGACAAATGTGTGAAAAAAATTAAATGAAAAGAAATCCGTCGATGGAGAAACTGAGTTTAACAATAACAAAAAAACTATATATATTTAAATATAGGAACACAGTAATGCTGATAATCATAATGCATTTGAGATCTGCTATCACAGTGGGAGTTTCTTTAGGTTGTTAAATTTCGTGTGTGTGGAGATGAAGTCAGGCTCTATGAACACTGGGTCTGTGTTGCACCATTCTTTTGTACAGAAGTTAAAAAAAAGGACAAATGAAACATTTGTAAAATATTGTGTCTGTGACTCCTTGTAAAATATTTTCAAATTGTTTATTACAGAGAATCAGTTATTAAATAATGTTCATATTTTTCACTTCAGGACAGTGTGCTGTCATTCTTTACATGTAAATCATCTTTATCGTCTTCAACATTATTTACTTTATAATTTCTAAAAGGTAAACTAATATTAGTTGTAATAATTATTATTATAACTTCTGTTGCTAGTTCTGTGAATTATTATTTTCAGTTACTTGCATTTTGAGCCATTTTAATCCATTATGTCGATCTTTGTCTTAACAGGTTACAATTTTCATTCTTTATTCATGTAGGATATAATTAAATGAATAAGTATATCATTAGAACTCACTTAGTGTAGTGTCACAAACAAAATAAGTAATGTATTAGGATGATGTGGGTATTAGTGTTTGCAAGAATTCAAGAATGACTTTATGCCAAGTCGCTGGGTCATCGAGGTAACATGCATGCCCTGCCCCCTTCAATACCACCACTTTTTTATTGGCCAGGTTCTTCAGGTTGTTCAGTGATATGTCCCCTAATTGAGTGTCTTGTTCTCCATACACAATTAGAGAGGGGATCTGTGGGGGAAGGAAAACTGCTCATGCAAGACCATTCCATTTCAAAAACTCATTTTCTAACACAAAATCACAACACAGCTGAAAAGATCACGATCAAAACTATTATATTCTGCCTCTAGTGGTTACACCATTTAACAATGATTATAAACTAAAGTAGTGCATTGTGAAATGATTTATAGTCCTACTCAGAAGGCAAACCAAACAAATTTAGTTCAAATCTTAAAAATAGCCTGAAACATCTACATTAGAGTAGGGCTCAAGGACATTTTTCTTTTTTTTTTTTCTATGTAATTATATATTTTTTCAGACTCAATGCAAATAGATTCTAATGCAATGCTAAAAATTTATATATATATATATATATA
>JAFMOD010000297.1:892793-1089171 GCA_019802435.1 Corydoras maculifer | reverse complement strand
TTTTTTTTTTTTTTTTTTTTTTTTTTTTTTTTTTTTTTTTTTTTTTTTTTTTTGTGTGTGTAATTGTGTCTTGATGTGTTTATACTGAAAGCTGCACTTGAGTGGAATTTGAACCCGGCCGTTACCAAAGTACAGTATATCAAATTTATGACTTGTAAAATTTGTTAACTTTAATACCCAATAAGTAAACAATTTTTTCAAGCACTAAATTCATTTCCAATTTGCTTTTCTCCATTTATTAATTTAGGTAACAGTAATTTCAATTAATGTATGTATTTGCTCCACCTTCTATCTTTTTATAGCTTAAAACTTTCAGAGAACATACTGACCTGTACAGTACTGTACTCCTCTGCCTTAAACTTGTCTGTACAGATGGGAGCTACAGGAATATAAGCCTTCAGCTGCTCAGGGTGTTTAAAGAGGAAGGGCAGTGAGTACATGCCACTGAGAGATGGACTGACGAGCACTACTGGTCCTGTGTTTAGGCTCTCACACACCTGTTTTAGAAACTCGCCAGGTGCCAATTCACCCACAGAAGCAGGAGCCTCTGCTGCTTTAGATTCACCAAACCCTGTAGAGACAACACATCACTGTTAAATTACTGTTTTTTATATTAATCATGACTAAAAGTGGTCCAATTAATGAATCATATCTTTATTCTGTATTTATCATAGAACATAGTCAAAGTCCCCAGGGTTAAATAAATTATTATTTCTTAGACAATTCCTCCTCCTTGGAAGAAGGGTTCCAAAGAAAATGTCCACAGAAAATTTGGAGACACAAAACTGTCCTAATCAATATATGTACATATAAGTGCACTTCCTAGAAACTCGCCAGGTGCCAATTTACCCACAGAAGCAGGAGCCTCTGCTGCTTTAGATTCATCTGGTATAACATCTGGATTGACATTTGGTATTAAAATGCAATTAAAAATTTCGAATACGAGACCAAATGTGTAAACATCAAAATGTGATTCCAAGAAATATTAAAACAATAAGCATCTGGTAGTGTTACTGATTCTGCATTGTGCATGGAAATGGGCTCGGAGTACTGTAGAAATGATGTCCTGCGTGGTTGCAAAGAGCCTTAGGCTTTGATTTCAGGTGCTGAGAAACCATTCATCCATTCATTATCTTCCGCTTTATCCTATATTAGGGTCGCATAGGCATGTTCCTCATGCCCTTTGGCATTATCACCATTATTGTGTTGGCTATTATTATGGTAAGCACATCATGCGTCATATTTTTGTGTTGTTCTTTAAAAATTTTAAATTAAACAGTATTGCTTTACCAAAGTCCATGCATCCATCCATTATCTTCCGCTTTATCCTCTTTTAGGGTCGTGGTGGGGTTCCCCATGGCTGGGCACACTCACTCACACAGACACACTCTATATGGGGCAATTTGGAGAACTCAATTGACTTGATCCATGTTTTTGGACAGTGGGAGGAACCCGGAGGAAACCCACGCGGTCACGGGGAGAACATGGAAACTCCACTCAGATGGGGATTCGAACCGGGAATCCCTAGCGCTGAGAGGCACTAAGCCACCGTGGCGCCAGTGCTGAGAAACGTTTTAATAAATCTGAATTGAAGAAAAAGAACTTGATAAGAATAGTTTGTGTCGTACCTGGTAAATCTATAGCTACAGCGCGGTGACCAGCAGCAGCGAGCGTTTGCAGAGTGTCGATGTTAAACCAGTTCAGAGAGGAGAAGCGGATTCCGTGCAGCAGTAACACACACAGCGGAGGCTTTGCGTCGGGCTCTGATGGAAGAGCCTGGCGGTAAAACAGCGGCTGTTTACACATTTCTACGCTAAAACTTCCCTCCGACATGTTAACCTGCGCCATTTTATTGGAAAACTTCTCAAAACGTCAACAGTTTTCTGAATGAGGGCGGTGACGAGGCTGCTTCAGATCTCGCTCTTACACACAGCAGATTGGAGAGCAAAGTTCAGTTTCCTTATTCAATACTGAAGCCTAACAGCAGAATTAGCAGTTAAAAAACGCACATTATTTTACAAAAACAAAAGTTAAAAAGAAGCAAGGAAAACTTGCACAACGCCGCTTTAGCGTCTTGTTTCCGGGAATAAAATAGCTAGTAAAAATAAGAAAAGTCTGACATCTAGTGGTTCTTAAAAGAATAACATTCTGATGAAATTCCATTAGAAGATAAGATTTAAGAGTACAAAATTGTGCAGCAATCATTAACGTGCAAATAACTGGGCGTTAAGTGACAATAAATTGTACTTAGGAATGAAATAGTACTTTGCAAACACTAGACAGAATTGAACTTAGGGTGTAAAGATAAATTTCAGTAATTAAAATGTAATAGAATTATAAATGTGTACATATAGAATGTCATATAATGTAGCAGCTTTGCTGTTGTAAGTGCAATATTAATATGTCATAGATATAATATAAATATTTTGTGAGTGCAATATTAATATGTCATTGTGTTATCATATTAATGTATGATATATATATATATATATATATATATATATATATATATATATATATATATATATATATATATATATATATATATATAACCTAATTGTCTATACAGATACAAGTACTTTTATTTAAGGGGCCACGTTCTGAAATAAAGATTTAGGAAGAAAAGGTGTAAATACCACTGCAATAAGCTCATCAGTTTTATCTTAGAACCATTCATTTTCAATCATTCATTCATTCATTCATTCATTCATTATCTTTCCGCTTATCCTCTATTAGGGTCGCGGTGGGGTTCCCCATGCCCATCCAGGGGAGAACGTCTCGGGCGCTGGGCAGATAGACCCAGGACAGGGCGCCAATCCATCGCTGGGCACACACTCACTCACACAGACACACTCTAAACGGGGCAATTTTTGAGAATTCAATTAACTTGATCCATGTTTTTGGACTGTGGGAGGAAACAGGAGAACCCGGAGGAAACCCACGCAGACACGGGGAGAACATGGAAACTCCACCCAGATGGGGATTCGAACCGGGAATCCCTAGCGCTGAGAGGCGAACGTGCTAACCACTAAGCCACCGTACCCATTTTCAATCATTTACAAAAAAAAATAAAATAAAAAAGGATTTTAAATGTTTTTGACTGGATTTAATCAAATTCACTGAAGATAATTAATAAAGAGGCAAAATTGACCTGATGAATGCCAGAGTATAAAAAGATGCTGCGAAAGTGATTTTTGTGTATGTGTGTTGTTTTGGGCCTATAGTTTGTAGTCTTTTTTTAAATTCGGCGGTCTTGACAGGCAAACAATGTAGTTTGCTCACTTGTGTGGTGTATATTATGGTATTTTTGTCCAAACTGTTGCTCCATCCGCAGCGCCATCCACCGTATGGTAATCCAGTCTGAACTCAAAACACGCAACACGATCGACCAGGACAGAACCAAGTCCCTCCTCCAGCCAGATCATCTGAAAATCTATTCCATAAAATCATGAAAGTGCTTTTGTTTTTCATGCTTCTGCCAGTTTGCAGTGTCGTCACTCAGGGTAAGTGCTTCCAAACATCTGGAATTTCTTAGTTCGACATTGAAATAACTTCTGTGGTATGTGGTATCCGACTTTTTACGGATAAATGTGTCGATGGATCCTGAAATCTGGTTGTTTTTGATTTTTTCTTCCCTGTTTGGCTTTCGGCTGCAGTGTGCGAACATAGCTGTTTTTTAATATTAATGTTATGAACTGATACACTGATGGACTGTCTGCTGCGCATGCGCGTCTTTATGCGAGTTGTGACATAAATAACGTCACAAGGTGTTTACTACGATTACCGTTCAAATTACCCAAGAAAGTTTTTAATGTGCATGATATTAATACACATAAAATATCCCCAAAAGTGTGTGTGTGTGTGTGTGTGTGTGAGAGAGAGAGAGAAAGAGAGAGAGGGCAGTATCAACATACTGTGGCACAAGACAGCTACAAAACAGTGTGCAGATCCAAAGGTCATGTGTGTGAAAGCCCCAGTGTGTGGGTGATTTGCAGAGGTGCTGTGAACCCTGGGTCACTCTAATAGTTCATTTTAGTTACATTTAAAACAAAAAAGCAAGAACAAGTTTTCACATATTTGAGCTTTTTTGTAATTTTTAAATGTTGCAACCCAATTTGGTACTGTGATGGGGTCTACTAATAAATTCTAATGTATTTATGCTCATTTGAATAATTAAAAGTTACATTTGGAAAGTACAAGTAGTAAAAAAAATCAGGACAGTTTACACATTTGGACTAAATAAAAAGGTGTACAATATTTTGGTTCTGAATGTTACTTTTTAACCTTTACTTTCAGGTATACTTAATGTGAACTTTCTTTATTCACGTATTCTATTTACTACAGAAAAATTAATCAGCTCTCATTTTTCATTTGTTTTTCCTTTTGGCCGTCAATATGAATAATAATTACTAACATAGTTAAGTTATTATAACATGGATTTTAATAGAAATGCATATCTATATTGGAATCATTCTCATATTTCTCATTATCTCAGCTTTTCTCTAAACATATAACACGTACATTTATGCATATCTGATAATGTAATATATGGCACCTATGATTAGTTTTTTTTTGTTTGTTTTTTTATGTAAATTTTAAATGTTATTGTAGTTTCAACAGTGCAGCGCAGTGCATTGAATGATTTTCAACGCTCTGAGGGGAGAGAACTAGTTTTAAAGTCCTGGAATGCAGATCATCTCACTCTTCTCCATCGCATCACATTGGAGGACTGTGCAAAACGGTGCTCTCAGAGTCCTGTTTGCAGGTATAAAAATAACAACTAAAGATAGTGATTATGTATCGATAAGAATAAAATAAGAAATGAAACTTGAATACTATGTGTTTGAATTTCTAGGGCTTTTAACTATGAATTCCGTCCAGCTGTCATCTGTAAGCACTTGCCCTGGGTGGGAGACGGAGACAATGCAGAAGTGAAGAGAAATGTCAACTGTGACTTATATGAAATGAAAGGTGAATTATGTTACTTTACTGGCTGAATACTATTTATATATACACAGTAATCATACTTAACATCTTCGTGTTTTTGACGTCTAGTATATGTAAGGCAGTGCATTATGGGTAAAGGAGAGGACTACAGAGGAAAGGTGTCTAAAACCGAATCAGGGCGGACGTGTCAGCAATGGTGGTCAAAATTCCCACATGATCATAGGTGAGAAAATGAATAAATTTAATGTGAATATATAATATTAAGATTGCAGGTTTTAATAGTTGATTATAAGTAATTAGAAAAATAAATAGATCCAAAAAAATTTTTTTCTATTTACAAAATTATGATAAATAAAATTTCATATCAAGACATTTTGTGTGCAGTTTTAGTATTCTAATGGATCCATTACTGTGAATGACGGACATATATTTATTAAGTTTATATAATTGCAACAACAATCTGCATATCTCAATGCACAGTTAATATTACTTTACAGAATTTAACATTAACAATTTAATTATCCTTCAAAGTTAAATTCAGCAAATGACAAATATTTAAAAAGGGGGAAAAATCATGCTTAAACATGATCCTAAAGATATGTTAACTTATTGACACTTAGAAAATCGAACCATTTAAACAGAGAAATCCAAACCTTTGCACAATACCTTTATGTTGACACTAATTCCTGGTCAAAGAGAGCTACATGTTCAGTGGCCTTGGAACATTTGTGAGTAAACCAAGTAAACCAAAGAATATTGATCAGTTATGCCAGCAAAATCTGTAATAAAAGCTATAAAAATCTCCACAAGTATATGTTCAGTTTTTACAAACAGAACACAGCGATGCTTGGTTTGTAAACCCTATAAAATGTTCTATATTTTTGCATTATTTTATTGCAAAACTTAATCAGTCCTAAAAGTAGATAATATCAAATAAGACAGTGAGTTTAGCCACAGTCCTTTATTTCTGTAAGTGATAAAGTTATGTGAACCTTTGCTTTCATTGTTTGTATGTTTACCCAGCAATCAATTATCTATCCAGACTTTAAAAATGTAGTCTCACGTATATTTTTATTTTGCATATTGGTATTTTTTGCATATTGGTTATGTTTTACACACTAATAATATAATAACTTTATTCAAACAGATGGACCCCATCTTCTACAAATGGCCTGGAACTGAACTACTGTCGTAATCCTGATGGAGACAGCATTGGACCCTGGTGCTACACCACAGACCCAGAGCGCAGATATGAGAGCTGTAAAATTCCTCAGTGTAAAGATGGTAATATATCACTGTAAATTAGACACTAAGTTACTACTTTAAAAAAAAAAATAAAAAAACTTTTTTTTATGTTTATTAAAAACCATATGGCCAATATTCTGTCTGTAAGATGTGTGCATCACCTGTAATGGAGAAGACTACAGGGGTCAGGTCGACCACACAGTTAATGGTCGAGAATGTCAGAGATGGGACCAACAATATCCACATCAGCACATCTATCAGCCAGAAAAGTATGTAGCAAGTTTGCACACAACTTACTAATATATAAATTTACTTTTCACATACTGATGAGTGGGGTTAGCACCACTAGCAATGAGGGCCTTGCACAAGGACCCACATTTGAAATCCCAACGCCCTACCCACTGAACTACAACACCTCTGTGATAGGATGAGCTGTTCAATGTAGAGTCCATGAAGTCAGAAATTGATTAGTTTAACTTGTCAATTACACTTAAAGTGTAAAGTGCAATTAATTACACTTTACCCCACTGAACAGTTTGGCATTGTAATACTGTAATGTATGATTGTTCTGCAGATACCCTGATAAAAGTCTTGATGATAATTACTGTCGGAATCCTGATGCCTCACCTGTGCCCTGGTGTTACACCACTGACCCCAAAGTGGAACGAGAAAGCTGTGACATTCGCAAATGCAGTAAGTTATCCCTCATCTCATCTTATCTCATTATCTCATCTTATTATCTTTTGCCTAATTTTCTACTATGGCTTGTTTATTCGACTAATTGTGTTGTACATTTCATTAACCAAAAGCATATCACATAGCTGTGGATTATTATTGCTCAACCTCTTCTTGTTAGGATGCATTTCGGATTAGTGTTTTTATTTTACTAGCTTGTTTTTATCTTTTGCCTACAATAGTATGGTAACAAATATCTACAATAAGTTTCCTGTTTGTTTCCACCAAT
This sequence comes from Corydoras maculifer, assembly GCA_019802435.1. Classification (NCBI taxonomy): domain Eukaryota; kingdom Metazoa; phylum Chordata; class Actinopteri; order Siluriformes; family Callichthyidae; genus Corydoras; species Corydoras maculifer. The sequence goes on along the minus strand of JAFMOD010000297.1, from coordinate 1,082,015 downwards.
CCTTTTTTTATAGCTGAAGTTGCAAAGCGCCGTTCCCGCTCCAGCTACACCACAAACTGTTTCCGAGGACGTGGGGAAGACTATCGTGGAAAAGTAAATGAAACGACTTCAGGTATCCCTTGCCAGCGTTGGGATGCACAATCACCTCATGAGCACCCTTTCTACCCCCACACTTATGAGTGCAAGTAAGTGCGGGACTTGGAGTTACTAATAATTGTCTTTATTCTATTTGTGACTATATTATAAATTACCACCTGAGGGCTCAGTAGATAGATACATTCAGCAGCTATATTTTTTTTGTCATGTGTGCACCCTAAATCTTTTTGTGACTGTAGGTGGTGAAAAACCCTTTTAACAAAAAAATCCATGTGTTTGCACTAAAACACAGTGTCTTTGAACTGATTACTGATTACAGTCTTATTCTCCAAACCTGTGTGTGTTGCAGATCTCTTTAATTATAACTTTAAATATAATTCAAAAATTGTCATTTAAAAAAAACTATATCTTTATTCTTTTGTTTGTTAAATATGGTTCCAAGTGGTTTAACAAATAGTTTTTGGTGTTTATTGCAAATAAAACTTTTGAAAATAGTGTTTGCAGTTCGGCACGGTGGCTTAGTGGTTAACACGTTCGCCTCTCAGCACTAGGGATTCCCGGTTCGAATCCCCATCTGGGTGGAGTTTCCATGTTCTCCCCGTGTCTGCGTGTGTTTACTCCGGGTTCTCCGGGTTTCCTCTCACAGTCCAAAAACATGAATCAAGTCAATTGAGTTCTCCAAATTCCCCCATATAGAGTGTGTTTGTGTGCGTGTCTGTGTGAATGAGTGTGTGCCCAGCGATATATTGGCGCCCTGTCCTGGGTGTTTCTGCCCAGCGGCCGAAACCTTCTCCCCTGGATGGGCATGGGGAACCCCACCGCGATCCTAATATAGTATAAAGCGGAAGATAATGAATGAATGAATGTTTGCAGTTCTAACTAATTCGGAGTATTAAATTTATTCCCTGGGTTCTGCTGTAATTAGAGGATTGGAGGAGAACTACTGCCGTAATCCAGATGGTTCTGAGGCACCATGGTGCTTTACATCGAAATCTGAGATGAGGACAGCACTTTGTCTACAGATTAAGCGCTGTGCAGACGACATCGAGGCTGAAGGTGATTAGTTTATTGTTTCTTGGTGGTTAAACTTCTTAAAAAAATATTACAGAACAAAATGGTCTCACTTAATAAAGACAAATAAAGAAAAATGTCTGAGGAAAATCATTATTTATAAACATTTTTAAAGAAAGATTTAAATGAATGTTATCTGCTAATCCATATTGTATTTATATCTAATTTTCTTTTTTTAAATTTAAGTTCAAAATTTAATAAAACAAGGTAAATTGTGCCCGTGAGCCATAATTTTGTGTTTATCTGATGTACCACATGAGATACAAATGATGATAAAATTTCCTTGAATTTTTTAATCCAATTGGAATGTTTTTTGTTTTCAGACTGTTATCATGGAAATGGCAAGAACTACCGCGGTGTTGTCCGCAAAACACGAAAGGGAATTCTATGTCAAAAATGGAGCGCTAACACACCACATAAAACTAAGTAAGACCAACAACAACCTCACAACAAATAAATGTTTTTAGAACAAACTGATACTGTGCCACCAAAAAAATGTTATGAAAAAGCAAAGCAGGTTATCGACTAATTTATTTTGGTGTTACTTTTATGAAGTATACTTGCCTGGCTGCTCAAAGAGAACTAGTTCCCCACTGATATCTGGTCCTCACAAGGTTTGTTTCTTTAAAACACACCAAATACATTTTCCTTGCCTGTTTTTTTCTTGTTTCCAGACTTGTCATAATGTAACGCTGCTTTCAGACAACAATCTTTGTTGCACAAATAAAAAAAATTTTAAAAAGTGCTGCACAAATAAACTATTAGGTGTATTAGTGTGGACCCTGAAACTTGGTTGCAGGTGAAAATCCAGTAGCTTCTTTAAATAAATTGGTTTTGGTCAAATATATCATTTCAAATTAAAGTAAAAATTGACTTTATTACCAGCCAGGTGTGAACATGATTTTGTCAAAGAAAAAAAAAAACTAAAGATGTCTTTGTACAAAAACAATGGTTTCCAGTTCAGTCTTCCCTTCATGCTTTATGTGTGTATGCAGAATTAACCAAAAGACACACCCAGATGCAAACCTGACAGAAAACTACTGCAGGAACCCTGACGGTGACCTGCATGGACCCTGGTGCTATACCTCTGACCCTAAGACTGAGTTTGATTACTGTGCGATCAAGCAGTGTGGTGAGATTTAATTAGGAATTGCTTTATACTTTAAACCTGATCCCATTACAATGATCCAGTAGGTAAACTTTCAGTACTGGCCTACTGGTATGACAGAGATGGATGGATGGATGGATAGTACTGTTCTTTATGTTCAGTGTGTAAATAACTCCTGCATTGATCCCTTTCACAGCTGGAGCGCAAGTGCCAATGTTAAAGCCACCAGGTATTTAACTAATGATTCTCCTTATTATCTGTAAATCTATTGTAAAAATGGTTTATGTGTAAAAATTGTGTGTGTGTGCGTGTGTGTGTGTGTCCCCTAACAGAAACCGTTGTCTTTAACGAGTGTGGAAAACGTGACGACCGTAAGAAAAATTTTGTAAGGATAATTGGCGGCGTACCTGGAAATTCCCCATGGACAGTCAGTCTGAGAGACCGGTTAGTTAACTTCACTTTTGTCCCTCTCTTTCTCTCACACAATCTCTCTCGCCCAGTATATATTATACATCCAGCACTGTAGTGACATTAATTTGGTGGTGCTGGTGATTTATTTGAATGTAGTGTACTGGTGTGAGTGGATCTGATGCAGCAGTGCTGCTATAGCTTTCATACACCTCAGGTCCTCCTACCAGCATCCTGTTGACAGGGTTCTATGAGCACTGATTTTTGGATGTCACAAACTGTGCAACAAACACATGACTTAATGTAACTGATTTTACCTCTACATGGTGAACCAATGAGGTGGCTGTGTCTAATAGAGTATAACCAGCACATCTCACAATAACACACAAGCAACATGTCACTGCATCGCTGCAAATTGTCCACCACCCAAATGATACCTGCTTAGTGGCCTGCCTTGCCGACTTCATTCTCGTTCATCCCGAAGGCGTTTGATTGGGTTTACAGTCAGGTCTTCATGTAGGTCATTTAGGTTGTTCCACATCAAAATCACACAACCATGACTTTGGGAGAACCGCAAGAAAATGGCCGTCCCCAGAGTGAATCATACATTTGTACAAAATGCAAAGTGCTTGGTTTAACCTACCTGTAGCAATAAATCGAATGACACACTGAAATTCAATAATTAATATGTGTGTCCAAGTACTTTGGTCTATATATTACATATATGTCTTCTTCCTTTCTTTGTTTCTATTTTTGTCCTTTTCACCTTGTTTTGTCCTTTTTATTTATTACTTTAATTACTTTTCTTATTTTCTTCCTTTCTCCCTCTTTTAGTATTTGTCTATTTTTATAACCAATTATTAAATATTTATAATACTTTATAATAAATACTTCATAATATAAAGTCTGTTTAGAAAACTTTATATTTATATATAAAACTTTATTAGTTGATAAAAGATCATTTACTGTAGACTAATAATAGTAATAGTAATTACATCCATGTTTTTTTTTTGTCACTCAGGAAAGGAAAGCATTTCTGTGGAGGTTCTCTTGTGAACTCAAAATGGGTGATCAGCACCAAACAATGCTTCTCCTCCTGGTGCTTGTCTTTTTTTTTTTAGCAAACACAAAGACATACTGTTTATATATGTATTCATTGTTATGGGTTGACATGTCTATATTTCTCCATGTGTTAGTAGTTATGTGGACCTCACGGGTTACTCTGCAATCATGGGTACTGTCTTCCGGGACCCAAAAGAAGGAGAACCGAGCACACAGATCATTCCTCTCAACAAAATCGTCTGTGGACCTTCAGAGTCTCACTTGGTTTTACTGCAGCTAGAAATGTACCAATTACGCTAATGTTCTAATTCTCAGATACAATGCACAAATATGAGATATGACATTATATAATAGACATTTTATATTCATTGTTTCAGCCCAGCAGAGTTTAATAAACGCGTGTCGCAGATATGTCTTCCCCCCGAGCGTCACGTCGTTTCAGAGGGAACCTCCTGTGAGATTGCTGGTTGGGGAGAAACCAAAGGTGTGGTCTTTATTTACATTTTGTTTTTGAATTTGTTCTAATGTCTAATTGTCTTCTGTTGTATCTTAGGAACTGGAGATGAGACAGTGCTTAATGTTGCTCAAATGCAAGTACAGAGCAACAGTCAGTGTAACGACTACTTCAAGGGTCGTGTGAAGCTGAATGAAATGTGCACTACAGCTTTTAGTGGTGGAGTGGGGGCCTGTGAGGTATGTTGAGTAAACTGTAAAAAGAGTTTCACATATATTACATTTTCATTGTTATGATTTATAGATATGTTTTAAAGAAGGTACTCAGTGTTTAATTCTAATGTAATTCAAATCTTGCACTGTGTTTGTTCCCACTCCTACCCAACCTTCAGTATTGTTTCTTGAGCTAAAACATAAAATTTGCAATTTATCCATCCATCCATCAATTATCTTCTGCTTTATCCTCTACCAGGGTCGCGGTGGGGTTCCCCATGCCCATCCAGGGGAGAATGTTTCGGGCGCTGGGCAGATACTCCCAGGACAGGGCGCCAATCTATCACTGAGCACACTTACTCACACAAACACACGATATATGGGGCAATTTGGAGAATTCAGTTGACATTTAACCATGTTTTTGGACTGTGGGAGGAAACTGGAGAACCCGGAGGAAACCCACGTAGACACCGGGAGACCATGGAAACTCCACCGAGATTGGGATCCGGACCGGGAATCCCTAGCGTTGAGAGGCGAACGTGCTGACCACTAAGCCACCGTGCCACCCAATTTGTAATTTATTAACCAATAAATTGGTTATAATCAAAAGTCATATAATGGGCCCGATATTACACCCTCCGCAAGGCATGTGGCTGTGCTACATCTCACAAACAGTCAACATTTTGGCCCCTTTCGCCCGTGTCATTTAAACAACAGTGCTTGTGATGCTTGTGAATATATGTACGCCGCTATGTAGAGGTGTGTTCTGGCATATTGCTATCTTGTCAACGAAAAACACAACTGCTTTCTGACTGAAAACAACCTAGGCAACAGGCGTTTGTTATTTTTTGGGCAGTGACAACACACTTGTATACACCCCCACTTGTTACGCACACATGGACACGTAGTAGTGCTCGAAATAGCAATAGTAGTGTTGAAGTAGTAGTGTAGTAGTCTTAAAATAGCAATGTGATTGGTTTCTTGCACCTTGAAACCACATTGAAAACACACACATGAATTATGAAGATAATTAGTCCATGCCATGCCATTAGTCCTTGCGTTTGTGCACGGCATAGTTTTACCACCATGTACCACCATCACAATAGCAAAGACACACTGACACACCCTAAATCAAGCTGACAGCTTGCTAATAGGGCCACACCTATCACAACCAAGTCTTGAAAAACATTGGAAAATGTTAGGAAAACAATAATGATGATGCATAACAATGGATGAACTCAGCTTTATTGTTACTATAATTCATTTCTTTTAAATATGATGCTGTTATGTTACAGTTAGATAGTAAACACTTTACGCTGCTTGTAAGCCGGCCACATTTAGCTTGTTGTGTTAACACACTTGCATCAGTTTCCTCTAAATCTGAGTGACTAGATGGCGGATTTTTTTGCAGTCCTTCATTTTCAAAGCAACTGACTTAAGATTGTGAAATGAGTAAGTGAAACGTTTATTTCTAATGTGCAATGACACACCACTTTACCACTCCATTTTTTGCTCTCTGTGTTTCCCCCTCTTTCTCTTACTTTTACTTATTTAGAAAGACTATGGAGGCCCGCTAGCATGTCAGAACAGTGAGTGCTGGGTGTTAGAAGGAGTCATCATCCCTATGCGTCGCTGTGGGCACCCGGGGCAGCCGAATATTTTTATTCGTGTCTCAATGTATGTGGACTGGATCAAGAAGGTTATGGAGATGGCATAGCTGCCCGAAAGCTTTACATTATGTATTGCATTTAATCTTATATAGGAATCTGCAAACAACAGCAGAGACAAGGTTTTCAGAACCGCTTGAGTCAAAGTAAAAAACAAAACTCAGATTTTAAATGATTATCTTAATGAAAGTGAAAAAAGCCCCACAAACAATTAAGAACAGAAAGACAAAGAAAGCTTCAATTACGATTAATTCAACTATATAATTATAAATGTAAGTAAAAGTCTATTTCTTAAGTAGATTTTTTTCTACGTTTTAAAGCATATTTATCCTTTATTATAGTGTTGGTTCTGTATGTTACGCCAGATGTACGCCAGATTCCACAGATGTTAATTTAAGCAAAAAGAGACAAAAAGCTATTTTCCATTTACATTCATTGAAATTCTAATATATTAAAATATATTTTTATATTTTTCTTCCTAAATAGTTCCATAAAAAATACCTAGTTTGTCTTATTTTAGTGGAATCGGTCTACTGTATTTACATTTAGGGAACATAAGCTGACACTTTATACCAGTGTAGAATCTTTTTAAAAAATGTGAAGATATCAGTGATTCTGCATTTCAATTCCATACCAAGTAACTGAGCCTAGTGTAACAAAATAATTGAATAGCTATCTATATGCAGATATATTACGATAGCTGGTATAAGCTTGCCATTGTTTAGAATGTAATCAAAATGCAAACTGACTTTTATTAATTCATCAATAAACTAAACCTAATGAAAGAATGAATTTGCCGTGTTATCTGTTGTCTTTGTTTTTGTTGTTGCCCACTGCATGGTCAAAAATAAATTACCATCTTGATTTAACTAAGCAAATAGGCAAAAGCATCCTATTGGATTGTTAATGCATGGGTCATTATGTTTCAGCTGGCAACATGTTATTTAACCCTAACTGATGCAGTGAGTGCATTTGTTAAACTGATGCATTTGTTAAACGTCCTTGTTTGTGGAAAAGATGTTAATCTGTTTCAGAAGGCACAAATTCTGAAAGAGTGATTTAGGGAGCATGAGACATCATTCTCCCACATAGATCAGCCACCACAGAGTCCAAACCTGAACCTAATTGAGAATGGAATGTGCAGGGGAAGGATTTGCACAGTGGTCCAAATTTCCCATCAAACAATGGTTTATTATAAGGTTCATAATTACAATTACATTTCTTTTCTCTGGACTTTCATGTCTGGACCCTCAATGTTTTGACAAATTGCTTGTCTTTTATGCACAATGTCTGTCTATTCTGGTCAATGAGCGTAAGCTGCTGACTACTGTGCCTTTTTGCTAAAACTGTCCATGTTTGGAAGCATCCTTGCACTTGTCATGCTTTGTCACAAGCCAGTAACATTTTTTACTGCTAACTGTAACCACTTATGACTGTTTTTTAAGGTTGTTTTTGAACTGAATTTGATACTTGATATTATCTGAAGTTTAATTGCATGCTACACTGTGCAGCATGTGTGAATGCATAAATATATAACTATAAATGTGTGCGTGCATGCACTTTACCGGTATTGTACATTGGTATATTAGCAGTGACTCATCAATGTGATTTTGCTGTTTCAAAACTGAAAACCCTAAAAAGAAATTACACTGTGAAGTACCTGATTAGTCACTGTAAACTACCAAGTAAAGCCAAATAACTTTTATTGTATAGAATCTGCTAGATCAAACTCTCAGCTTGCTCACTGTACTCTGTTCAAGGCTTAATAATGAAGTCACACTGGTCCGCAGGCGTATGAGTTGTGTGGGACAGGCGGGGCTTCACTTCACAACAAGGCGTGATTTTTGTGTGTGACAAAGTTTATAAGAACAGATGTCAACTCGAGAACTCGACCAAGTGCCAAAAAGCAACATCACAGCATCTTCATGGATAAGGAGGAGCGATGAACAAGCATCAGTGGTAAATGAACATCTTCTACAATTGCAGTGAAGCAGGACGTAGGAGTACTGACTGGTGATGTGAACCATTTTGGGTGGATGTTTATAGGGCCTTATATTTACAGCTAAGTTTTTGGTAAAGAAAGAAATGCTCGGCTGCTGCATTTAATCAGACATTTCTGCTAATATTTTAATTTATTGATTTAGTACAGATATTTTCTCGTTCTTCATCCTTAGCACTGCACCCATCATCATGTTTTGTTGTTGTTACATGTTGCCATGGCAACATCAACACTTTCATTTTTTTAGACAGACAGCCCTGATATTTAAAAGCTGTAAGAAAAAATTTAGAACATTGAAAAAAAGAACACTCTAAATGAGTAGTATTACTTTGAGTCAGTGGTAATTAGCCCATCTCACACAATCAATAAGAAAAATACTTACTTAACCACTTAACTTTTATCTAACATGTTTATACTTCAAACAGACTGTGTGGAATCCATGTCTAACTGATACCTGATCAAGATGGAAGAGGAGATGAGTGGATCTGGAGGCACTGCCACATCTGCAGCAGAAACTCCAGAGGCAGCAAGACGAGGCCGAGGCAGACCACGCAAACAAATACAGGTACTGAAAAATGTCAGACATACAGCCAGTTAAACTGAATTAAAAAATGCACTGATGATAATTGTTCTTTCAGGAGCCTGTCGATCCTACTGCCCCCAAAAGGCCAAGAGGAAGACCCAGAGGAAGCAAAAATAAGTTCCAAAACAAAGTTACATTAAAAGTAAGCAAGACAATTGATTTGCTGAAGCAATTTACAATGTTGTTTGCATTTATACTGTCAACTCTATATCCTGTTCTCTGCCCATTACCCCAAAGGAGCCACCAAAGGAAAAGAGACCACGAGGGCGACCAAGGAAATGGGTCAGTACATCATCCCTCAACAAACATAAATCAATGCACGCTGTTTTTCTTTTCATTCTGCCCTAACCAAACCAAATTTATTATAAACACCTTTTTTTATCTATAAATCATCAATGTTTAGTGTTTCAAGGACCCGCATTTAACCTTAAAGGTAAAATATTCAGCACCATTTTAGTGTGTTTGGCCTGTATGTAAACATATACATTTAACCCATGCTAAACCCATTTCATCAGACATAATGAAATATTGTATTCACAGACAGAATTGTGGTACAAAATTATTTTTAATTAAATACTTAAATCATTAAAATTGACACAGGATGAAATTGCATTTCATGTTTTAAGCTTATTATTTAAATTATTAATTGTGATATTAAATTTAGTTTAAAAAAGGAAAGAATAGAAGTCTCAAGTTAAAAATTAAATACATATACATAGAAGACTGTGTCGTGCAATCACTCAGACTTTGTAATGCTAAGGGAATTGGTAAGTCATATCATAAGTCATGCAAAAACGGTATTAAACACTTAAAGTATCTCTTTTTAATAAAATGAGAAAATAAGACCAATCATACTGTTTATGTTTTAGGCAGAAGGCAAAGAGGTTATTAATAATTAGAGCAATGCTAGAAAATTGTACACCATTTATTTTTAATCTTCAAAGCTAAAATCTTCAAAGCAATCGATCGCCAAACTGTTTAGAAAGCTTTCTCAGGAGAAATGTGAACAATAACAGACAACACGTTCATTTTGTTTTTTCTCTTTCTTATATACAGCCTCAAAAAGTATGTGAACTCCAGGTGAGAAACAAATTCATGACTCCATACTATTTATAGTGTCCAGTTTGGCTTTCCTGATTCTGCAGTTTCCTTTAGCTTTTATTCCTTCTACCTTTCACTGTTAGTGCACCTATGTTGATTAAAACATTGTCACTGATGACCTCCTTGAAACCTAGTTATGAGTAGAAAAAAGGGTTTAAAAACTCCCCTTTTACTCATAAGATATATGTGCTGTATTCTAAAGCAGGAGTCAAATGAGTCAGTGGCCTTAAGGGAAACTGCACTTGGCCGTTATCCTCCTTTCTTGGTTTCCTGTCCCAAACTGTCAGTTTTCATTGTATACAGTATGTGTGCTTCCTTCTCATGCACCCACATGCATGTTCACCTCAATGTCTTTCCCGACATCTAGGTTGAGGAAGAAGAGGCGGCGGCACAAACAGAAAACCAGCCACCTCTAATTTCACTACAGGAGGAATCGGAATAAATCTACCTCTCTGGCTGGTCTGCGGCTTTTATAGTGCTACAGGCTGCATTTAGACAGACAGTGTTTTAATTCTCATTTTTTACTGCTATAAGATTCATGGTTACAAAAAGATCATACAGTGAATCTGAGGTTGACAAATTCAAATGGCAATCACTAATTATCCAGGAAAGGATTAATAGCAAGGATCAGCTATTTAAGTCACATTTACTATCCTCCTGATTATGCCAGGTGCTTTTGAAATAAAGTCAAAACCAAAGCTTTAGTACACAGGCAAGATCAGTTCTCTTTGTGACTAATAACATTTAGGGTGACCTTTGAATTTTTAAGAAATGAGGATTATACTGAATTTAAATCTTTTCATAGTGACATGTCAGCCTTGTATGTCAGCCGCTGTTCAAATGCAACTTGAGGTATTGAAAAACGTTTACAAAAGTGTTAGAGGAAATTTGAGGTAGGATTTATGTACTGTATACAGTTTCTCACTAAAAACCAGGGTGCCATTTATTAATGCCTTAAATAGTGTTTATGGTAACTCATTGCTAATAAATACACTTTAACGTTAATGTTTTTTTGCCTGCATCATCAGTTTCAAAAACACTCCTGAGATAAATAAGTTACTGATGCTTTTAAAATTGATTTTTGTTTGCCATCATGATTGGAATATTTAGATTGGAATATATGTTTATGTACCTTTAATTAATTATTACACAATCTATTGTGTAATAAACAGTTTTTAAGGTGATGTCTTATGAACACATTTTTAAAAATGGTTTTTATTTATTTTAAAAAAAATTATAGAAAGTTCGTAAAGTGAATTTCTTTTATTTTTTACCCCAGTAATAAAAGATGCTTCATCATCTGTTTCAAACATTCTAAGGTGTAAATCAAAGCATCAGTCAATTATTTACTGAGGCATTTAATTTAAAATTTATTTATTTAACAACACTAGTACGGTGAAATCTCTTTGATGTTGGTAGGCAGTTTAAGCTCTAACGCTCCAACGGCTTGATAACTGATATGATGGATTTCATATCATCTGATGTACCTGGAGCTTTCAAATGAGAACTCAAGACAGTGTTTGGCCTTGAAACTATCTTTAAAAATCCTAATTCACACAATAAACAATTATATTTTGTGTGGGGAAAAAATAGCTGAAGCTTTGCATTTGTAGTTTTGGTGTGAGATTACGTTAAATACATTTTTTACATTTCCATAAAATTCTTAGCTGAATAATCCAATATTCTGGAACTGAGACTCATGATTTTGCTCCCAAAGTACGTTTTATATTATATTCCCTTCATCTATCTGCCATTTAAAACAGCATTACGAGTTAAAAACACTTAAATAAAACATCCAGAAACCCTGAAAAGCCTTTTAACATTTTGTTAAACTGTTGACTGATAAATTCATCACATTAAAAAAGAAACACTTGTACGTTTTTGATAATTTTACATGTACAATACTTGTGGTAAACCTTCGGCGTTACACATACACAGCACTTTATTAACATATATAAAGAAACTCAACCTTAAAACATCGTACCCATCACAAAAACTAAATTTCATATTGACGGATAAATATGTAAAAGTGTAAAATAACTAAATCTGTGCAAAATATGTATGAGATTCAAATGATACTTGCTTCTGAACATGTAAAATACACATGTGCAATTACACAGTATAAGAAACAATACAAATCAAAATGTTTTCCGCGAACACAACAGACTCTTACAGATTTAACTCACATGCTGGCCAGATTGATGCTTGATGCTGCTCAAATAACTGGAATATTTTCAAAATTTTAGAAATGTCTTTAGTTGTTTTGATCTCTAAATGTTTATTTCTCCTGCAGGAGTGATGTCATAAATTAATGGCATTAGCAACATCCGTGAAGACCAGTCGGCTTGGCTTTTGGGTGGTGCCCTGACTTGTTGTCAATGACTGAGAATGAAAGAAAAATATTTGCTATAGGTTAAATGTAAAACACAAAAACACAAAGAATTTTTATATGTATTCAGTTTTAGAAAAATGTACTTTAGAGTTTGGCCCTGCAGGGCTGCCGTCACGTCCATGTTCTAGAAGTTCTTGTTCGAGGTCATCTTGTTCTTCAGCTGGATCAAAGTTATACATGGGCATCAGTTGGTGTCTGAGCTTCTCTAGTCTGGCAGAGGACACAATTTTTCATTGATAGAATGTTTTTATTGTACAATTTAAAAACTAAAAACACAAAAGAACTGCATTCTCACCTTTTCTTTTTCCGTATGTACAAAAGCTGAGTGACAGAAGACACAGAAACTGTTATACTGAAATTCTGTACTAATTGTACAGCTACATGACATGTGGTATTATGTATTCATACAATGAACACTAAGAATTTAGGATCTAGATGTTTTCCTTTCCTTTCCTAGCAACAGTACTTTTTCTTGGTAAATAGTTGGTTTGGTGGTGGTATGATTGAAGCCATTAGGTTTTGGAACTCTCTGTAAAAATACTCTTCATTAGTTCTGTACAAGTGCAGATCCATTCATTCATTATCTTCCGCTTTATCCTCTATTAGGGTTGCGGTGGGGTTCCCCATTCCCATCCAGGGGAAAATGTCTCGGGCGCTGTGCAAATACACCCAGGACAGGGCGCCATTCCATCACTGGGCACACACTCACTCACACAGACATACTCTATATGGGGCAATATGGAGAATTCAATTGACTTGATCCATGTTTTTGGACTGTGGGAGGAAACCCACGCAGACACGGGAAGGCAAACGTGCTAAGCACTAAGCCACCGTGCCAACAAGGGCAGATAACTTGTTCTATTTTACACTATTTACTAATTGTTTATAAGCTTATTTCCCAATACTATTAAAATGCTTATTCTGTCTCCTTTATGCACTTAAACCCAAACTTTATTTATTATGATTTTTTCATGCCTTAATTACATTATAAGGCTTTTTGTATATTCAAGTATCCTGCAGCTTATGTCTACATTTCAAAGACAACATTTCCAAATATTACTTTAGTAAAGCAGAGCGGCACGGTGGCTTAGTAGTTAGCACATTCTTTTCTCAGCACTAGGGATTCCTGGTTTGAATCCCCATCTGGGTGGAGTTTCCATGTTCTCCCCGTGTCCACGTGGGTTTCATCCGGGTTCTCCGATTTCCTCCCACAGTCCAAAAACATGGATCAAGTCAATTGACGTCTCGAAAAATTGCCCCATATAGAGTGTGTATGTGTGAATGAGTGTGTGCCCAGCGATGGATTGGCGCCTTTCCTGGGTCTATCTGCCCAGCGCCCGAAACGTTCTCCCCATGGGCATGGGGAACCCCCCCCGCGACCCTAAAAGAGGATAAAGCGGAAGATAATGGATGGATGCATGAACTTGAGTAAAACAATGCTGTTTAATTTAGAATTTTTAAAGAACAATACAAAAATATGATGCATGATGTGCTTACCATAATAATAGCCAACACAATAATGGTGATAATGCCAAAGGGCATGAGGAACATGCCTATGCTTGCACCCTGCACCGATGTCATGGGCAGCAGCGTAGAATTAAATCTGGTCTCGTTGGCTTGTGTTGTGGTGGTAGGGATGTTGGATGGGAATAGTTCTGGTTGCGTCTTATTCTCTACATGCTGCGTTGAAGTTGAAAAATTCGGGTTGGCGCTTGTTAGAGACATGATCCTGGGATTGTCACTTCTTAGCCATTATATTCACCAGCCTGAGCAGCCTGTAAAACATCATGTTTGTCCACCAGTTTATATACCGTATTATACAAAACGTGTATTTCATCAAACTTTATGGTCCCAACTGAACATCATTTAGAGCAAGTATTATAAATGTATATTATATCTTAGTGCTTTTGTCTGCTTAGTTTCCTAAACAGTTTTAGTTTTTTAAAGTTACGTACACGGTTATAAGTGTTTAAGTCGTCAGATTGTCAAACCTAAACATGTTAAATCTCAGTGTACATACTATACGTATTCATCTCTCCTTCTTTCTGTGTGTGTGTGTGTGTATGTGTGTGTGTGTGTGTGTGTGTGTTTCAGAATGAGAGAACACCCTGTGAAAGAAATGTGTGGACGAGTGCATGAACATGTGTGATAGTGCTGGCAAGAGCTGAGCTTCCTTCCACATCACAGCCGTTAGGATGTGTGCATGGACGTGGGGGTTGGATGCTGGGGCAGGAAAGAGGGTTGGGGTTTAAAATAGAGAAGTGGTGATTCTGGAGACATGAGCTCGGCTTTTGTGTGAATGAAGGGTAGACTCGTTTTAACCACATGCTTTTCCTGCTTTTCATTCACGTATTCTGCTTAATTCTTCATGAACTCGGGTTTTAAAAGACTGAGATGTTTTTGATTCCTCACATCAGTGCTATTCATAGTATGAGTATAACAGGAAATGTCACTTTGTTAATCCTGCTTTATTTTTTATGTTGTTTTATAAATGAAGTAATACTTTACTTTAAACTGTCTGTTATGGTGTGTTAATGTGTTACTAGGCAACAGACTGAACCACCAGGGTGTGCTTGTGGAACCATATTGAATGATTAAATAATACAAAAGACCTTAATTTATTGTGCTTTGCTACTGCTAAACAAATGTCTCTTGTTGACTGTTGTTGAAAAGCAATAGCTTTGGGCTTGTGTATGTGACCAAATTACAGTTTCAATTTCAAATTCTCCAAAATTGCCCCATATAGAGTGTGTTTGTGTGAGTGAGTGTGCCCAGCGATGGATTGGCGCCCTGTCCTGGGTGTATCTGCCCAGCACCCGAGACATGCCCAGCGCCCGAGACATGCATGGGGTTCCCCATGCAGACCCCACCGCGACCCTAATAGAGGATAAAGCGAGAGATAATGGATGGATGGATGTTGTCTGCCTTTATTTGTTCTACAGTTAACTACAGTACATACTGTGTTAGTCCCCTTTACTCTGTCCTCTAATGGTCAGGACCCCCAATAGTACCACCACAGAGCAGGTATTATTTGGTTGGTGCATTATTTCTATCCCAGCTGTGTCACTGAGGTGTTTAAGATAAGATAAGATAAGATGCTTTTTATTGTCATTGCACATGTGCAACGAAATTTGAGCAGCAATCTTAAATGAAACTACAGCAGTACTATTCCAGGTGTCCAAACTTTTGACTGGTATTGTATATAAATATGCAAAAATAATGTTCAGATATAATGTAAATAAGCTCATACAATGCCAGACTGCTTTAGTGTCAAAAACTGGGCTGTCTAGGTCAAAGATCAGCAAAGTACCGAAATAAGACAGCCATGTAACTAAATATGTTGAGTGACCAGATTATTCCATTAGTGGAATTATTTTCTTCACTAATGATACAGGCAAATTCCAGGAAAACAATATTAGAAAAATTCTTCAGACTCAGATTGTGAAAGCAACTCTACAAGATGTGTTTTACAAGTTGTCATTATTACATTATTATAACTCTGGACAAAAATAGATCTTATGACTTTGCACAAAGCCAATCAAAATTAAAGGCAATCATAAACTATCCAAGATATTATAATGTGTGAGGTGTGACAACAATGATTCCGTGCTTTAAATTATCCTGATTTTTAAAACAATTTATAAGGCCATAAGGGTTTGTATGTTACTGCATAAAGGTTATATGTAGAGCCATTATTTTATAAGACATAAGGTACAGCAGTTGTTCCTTTCCCTAGTTCCTTTTATCTTTATTTTTAAGTATGTAAACTAATCAAAGTATGTTAATCACCGTGACATCAAAATGAAACAACACAAGTCCCTTGCATAAATGAGTAGAGACTGAAATACAAACATGTGTATATTAACAGTAACTGAATTTTGTAGTGTGATTATTGGACAAAAACTATTCAGGGACAATAGTAAAATGCTCCCCCAGAGTGATTGGCTGTACTGATGTGCCGTATATCTTTCCACTACAATCGGGAAAATATGCAAAATAAGGCATCAAAATTGTTCCACAGCACAGAAAGCCACGAGACATGCAGTTATAAGGTTTATATGTTACATGTTAGTAATATTTAGCTGAGTATTTGTATAGTGTGCAACCCTAAGAGTTTAGTGACATTAGGCTATAGTCTCGCTACATCATTTATTTCTCCTTGTTCCCCTTCCTAAGGTAGCTGGGCAGCAATGGGTCTTGTGGCAGGATGTGGGTACATAGGCGTATGACATGAATTTGTAGAAGAGAGTGGCAGCGCCAGCATGTTATTGTACCCAGGAAAGAAGATACGTAGAAACTAGGCCTATGAGGGGGGAAGAGCGTTTCGTAAGACAAGTCTTTGCTACTTGCACGTAGGCTTTGTATCTTTCTTTGTCATACTGTCTCGCTTTCTCTCACGCATACTTTTTCCTTTCTCTTATCTCTTTTTCTCTGCTTAAGCAGGGCTGAGTAAAGGGTAACTGTCAGCAGGTTACATCAAGCACACATAGATGAAACAAACTCCTACATCAAGCTTTTTCAACCTCAAGCTTCGTTTTAATCAGCTCATTAGCATGCTGTTAATGGTTTTTAGTTAAAAAAAAGTAATTTATACAGATCATATTTAGCTTATAAAATGGCTTACAATTATTTAATTCTAAAATGAGTTATTTTAAGCCTTTAATGTAATGTAGTGAGGTAGCACAGTGGCTCAGTTGTTCTCCCCGTGTCCGTGTGGGTTTTTTCTGGGTTCTTTGGATTCCTCCCACAGTCCAAAAACATGGATTCAAGGTAGAGTAGTTGCTCTAAATTGCCTCTATATACTGCATATGTGTGTTTGCATGAGTTAGTGTGCCCAGGTATAGATTGGCACCCTGTCCTGTGTGTATCTGCCCAGCGCCCAAAATGTTTTCTCGATTGGCAAGACCCTAGTCCCTCGTATAGGATTAATTGAAAGATAATTCGATGAGAATTGTAATTTTCATTGTAATTCATTTATTTGATTTCTTGAAGACAGACACACAAACACAATGTGTGCAAGGAGCTTGCATACATTTGTACTGGAAGAGAAAACCTATATAGGGAAACGTTATAACATGCAAACTCAGCAAAAAAAAAGGCCGCAATTTGTGTTTTCTAGTAATCAAACCCTGGAACTTCTACCTGTGAGGTAGTGCATCCCTCATTAAAATTCACTTAGGGTCACAACATGGCTTCAGCTTTATGCATGACACCCAGGCCCCCTACTGTTATGATGTGAAAGATGAAATTCATTGCTGTAAAGAGAGGGGTAGTGGGTACAATAACATGAACAAGAGTAAATATGCCATAGGAGCTTGGAGGAAATAATAGTTGAGTTTTTCTGTGTGTGTGTGTGGGGGGGGGGGTAACTGAATGAGTAAGTAAGAGAGTTTAAAGTGAAGTCATTTTGCATGGTTATTATTATTATTGTTAATTATGGTTAAAGTAAAAAAGTGGGTGGAGTTTCTCCAGTTTCCTGCCACAGTCCAAAAACATGGATTCAAACTGCCCCCTCTAATTTGCCCCCATATTGTTTGTGGCTAAATAACTGAGTGTGTGCCCTGGATTGGCACCCTGTCCTTGTCCTTTGTGTATCTGCCTGACTGGGGATGGGGAACCCCGTGTGATGCTTGTCCCTAATATGGGATTAATGCAAAGAACTTGTACAGAAATGTGTATGCTTTTTAATGAATAAAATATTTATAACACATTTAATTACACTGGAAATATGGCAGACACATCGGATGTTGTATGAATACTACATTCTTACTGAAGCAGTTTACTGCTTAATCGGTCAAGGGGTCTGTAATAGAGCTAATCTAGTAGCCGCCGTGTAGTAGGTAATTGCGGGCAAATCCAACTACTAACCCACATTTGGACGTCCATCTTGTATCAGTAGACCAATCAACGCTATTCTACTGAAACAATCCCGCTCAGCCAATCAGCAGTGAGCACAGGATACAACCAGCTACAACATAGCAAATAGCACTGGCATCCGAACTCAAGCATATGACCTGTCAGCAAGCCAGCACAGCCATCCAGAATCGCATTCATACACTCTCCTAACCTCTAATAAATCAAACAGAGCTGAATACTAACAATCGGTGAAAACACGAAAAAACAACAATTATTTCCCGCCTCTATTGTTTAAAACAGATTAAAAATATAAAAGCAGAGGGTCAAATTGTCTAACGTTCTTCATTTTCCATAATACCTGTATTCCAATGACTGTGTTTTCTTCTGTTGCCCCGCTGCTTCGTTCATTCCTGTTCACCTCTTCTCAGATCCTTCACTTTAATCAGTTCAATCCCGACGACATGCGACTTTCCAAACCGAGCCCGTTCATTTAAAGAGCATGCACAATTAACCCGCAGCCATGAGCTTGTGTTTTGGTTTTGTATACTGTTTGGTATGGAAGTATGTGGTTTGAATTGTAGCAGCTAAACCCGCCCTTCAGGTTCTACAATTGGTGATTGTAATCTGATACGACATAACTATTGGCTGCTGTAATCGTCCATCACTAAAAACCGAGGTAAGACTCTTTAAATGCCATGATCCAGAAAGTGTACAGAAAGAAACGTTTTAAGTTTTCCAGCCTCGTTACCTGCTGCTGCTATTTACTAAAACAAAACCACAAACAGAATCTCCACACATCATATGTAATTGTATATAATATAATTTTATAATATAATTTTGCACAAAATTTAAAGAAAATGTTCTACCACAACACATAATAATAATAATAATAATAATAATAATAATAATAATAATAATAATAATAATCATCATCATCATTATAGTTAATATTATTATTGTTATTATCATTGTTGTTGTTATTATCATTGTTGTTGTTGTTGCTGTTGTAATAATATTGATTATTATTAGAAGTATTATTATTATTATTTTTTTGCTGTTGTTGTTGTTGATGATGATGATGTTGATATTATTATAATAATTATATAATTTATAATATATAAATATATAATTTAGAACAATTTTTGTTCTTTTGAAACTGCAAAAAAATGAGAATACAATAAATTCGAATATTTTGAGAAGCCTAAATTGATTAAAATAAATATGTATCGAATGTCTTCCATTTTATGTAAGAACATGAAATTTATTATTTTCAGAATAATGATAGTTATTATTTTTACTTATTCGTTATTCCAGGTTCACCTTATATCGTACAGATAATGCTGCTTATGGATTAAATTTACATGTACAAATTGTGTGGCCAGTAGATGGCGCACGTCGCTTTGTGAACTAAATGATGACGCGCCTGTTTTTATCCACATATGTACAGTATAATCCTTAATCACAGCATTTATCCCTTTTAATCCTCTTATATTTCCATGTTTACACATCTCCATCTGAAAAGTGCTCATATTAACTGCCTGGCATCTGAGATCAACGAAGGCTGGTGCAAAGCATAAGCTGCAAATACTGTGGTTAAATAAAACATTTTTATTGCTATTATGGTTTATTTATAAAACAGTTATCACTGCAGTAGAAAAGCAAAACAATATAAAATATGCATTATTATTATTATTATTATTATTATTATTATTATATTTTAATTATTTAGCTATTAAAATAATAATTGTATTTAATATAACTAAATCGATTTACTAATAAAAACATTTAATATTTCGATAGACAGCATTTACCCTTTTAACAGTTTTTTGATAACTGGATGCTTTAAAAAATGCTTTAAGAAATCAATGTTTGTACACTGAATTAAAGTTTAAAAAAAAGCTCTATGGTACATTTATTATCGCAATAATATTTGGGTTATGTGAAAATGTAAAACATTGTAAAAAATAAAAATAAAAAAAATCCAATGCCAACTAAGGGCTTTAAGGCTTTGTGCAACCCCGCCTAATACTTAAATATACTTAAATCATGGTTGCTTAAAAAAGGCCAGTGTCTGACTACGAATAAAATAAGAAATAGAGAATTTCTAAAGAGTATAACCTCTTTAATAAGAGCTGGGAATCCAAATTCGAATCCCAATTTTTCCGTGGTTCTCCCCATTTCCACGTGGGTTTCCTCCGGATTCTCCTCGTGGGTTTCCTCCGGGTTCCTCCCACAGTCCAAAAACATGGATCAAGTCAATTGAGTTCTCCAAATTGCCCCATATAGTGTGTGTTTGTGTGAGTGAGTGTGTGCCCAGCAATAGATTGGCGCCCTGTCCTAGGTGTATCTGCCCAGCGCCCGAAACGTTCTCCCTGGATGGGCATGGGGAAACCCCCCTCCCCCCGCGACCCTAATATGGGATCAAGCAGAAGATAATAGATGGATGGATAATGGATGAATGAATGAATGATTGAATGTCCAATGTCATAGCTAATTACAGTCTGTTTAATTATTGTTTCAGTTTGATAATATACTGTTAAACGTTGTTATATTCAAAGCCTTGCGAAAAGAATTAGAAAAAAGCATCAGCGTAATTGACAGACCCTTTAAACCCGCCTGCAGGTGTGTGTTTATGAACGTGTCTGATGGAGAAAATGAAATTGTGTGTGCGCGCGTACCCGCGCGCAGTGTGAACGGGGTTTCCTGGGCCGGATTGCAGGGTCACCGCGCCCATCTCTGTTCTCTGATGGCCGGATGAGAAGTGGAACTGGAGAAACAGCGCTCCTTCAAGGAAAACCGACGGGAAGTGGCGGCTTTTGGACTTGTACCCCGATCAAACTGCTCCCACGGACTAAAGAGACGCGATTTCGACACCTCGGCCGAGCTACTTGGCTTTTGTAGCGTTGCGACGCGCGGTTTTGGGCTTCGCCCTGCGGATCGATTGATTTGAAAGCTGAAGTGATTTGGTGAAGCGCCGCCGCTCCTCCGCCTGAGCCTCGTTAGCTTAGCAGGCTATCTTGTTCTTGGTCGTTGATGCGTGGAATTGACGGCAAGACGGTGGTTTTATTCGGTCAATGCCATATACAGCAAGACCAACTTCGACTGAATCCAGGTATGTACCGCGTCGTGCATGAACGGGTGGAAACGGGCTGGCTGCGCTGGCTCAGCAGTAGTAAGGCGGTTGGAGTGAACGGGGGTGGGCGGACGGGAACAGTTCGCTAGCCGAGCACTTTGCATACGGCTTGAAGCGCCAGGAAAATGAGTAACGTTTGTTTATCCAAATACGGACACGTGGAGGGTTTTTAAACCATCCTGTGGGTTTCTAACAAGGTATTTTGCGCGTAAAAGTTCGAGTTCCCTCCCGGAGCTACTTCTCAAAAGCCCGGAATTTAGGCCTTTCGTTTACAGTCTCAGTCTCTCCACTTTAAAGCCATTTTTTATTTATTTGACTTTCCAATCAGTGAATAGATTCCAAACTTGTAAAGCATGTCATTTGCTCTAAATGTAATTAACTTTATATCATATCGTGCCCATATTTGATAGTAATGTTTGCTGAGGTGAGGATAGTTTGAAGTCGGCGTAGCCTAAAAATCACCAAGCTAGCTAATTAGCCTCTTCGGGTGGCTAACAGGGCTAAAGCTTCCAAGCTTTTAACAAAATCACCATAACTGGTTTTGACTTCATCTGAAAACACAACCACTACAAAGTAATTCGGAGCAATATAATTGGCCTTTTTTAGTTAAACTGGTATGTTTACATTGAACACAATCGATTGATACAGTTTCTCTTGACTTGGTTGGTTAGCTAGTTAGCTGATTAGTGACCGAAATTAATCGGTTCCATGTTCAACAGAAGTAAAAAATTGTTTTGTTAATAATATAATATAAATAATGGTTTATCTTGATTGAATGGTATGGTACGAAATGTATCTTATTCTGATTCTGCAACAGATCCTCCCTGGGTTGTAATTAGCTAAAGCAGGGCAAATTAATCGAATTAAACCTACACTGTGGGTTTTAAATTGGACTGTAACGAGATGAATTAAATCTGTTTCTGCTCATTTGGTTAAGCAGCTATAGGCCGATCAGCCCTCAACTTGTTCACGGGTGTGTTTAACTTCATCTAATATTAATACTATAGACATATCTGCTGCTGATACGCGCTACACAACTGCTTTATTCGAAACGAATCGAATAGCATACGATTATTGAATTTCTGAATTCATCGTGTTTTATTTTGTTGGGATGTGGGAAATGACAGTCAGGTGTTTCGAAGTGTCAATGACACGAACAGTGATCTGTGTCGGTGCGGTTCAGGAACCGAACGGCTGTATGTTCAAATTTAGACGGATTAGTTTAAGTGCAAAGTTTTTCCCCCGATCACACCTAGTTTGAGAGACATTTCAATGAGGGAAGTTTTAGTGGTGGATGAGACAAATCGATGGCTTTGGTAAATGAAAGGCCCGACAGCGGCGGCGGACAAGATGGCGTTTGGAGCTGTTTCTGCTCGGCTTCCCTTCTCGAAGATATCAGCATGCTATTGATCTAGCTCACAGGAAGCAGTTTATTTGGCAACGATATAATGCTTTGGCTTTGGTAGTGTTTAATCGCTCGACTATACCTTCTTGTGCGTTTCTAGCAAGCAAAGCAAAACGAATTATAGTCACTGAAAAAACGTGTACGACGTTTTCAAACAGCCTGCTTACATCCACTGTAAGGGTTATCGGACCTGTTAGTTGTATTAAACATTTTAGTAACATAGTAATTTAATTTGAAAATCAAAGATTTGTCCACGAGGATCAGTTAGTTTCCTGCACATTCTGATAAGCTGCTTTTGTTTTTTGGATGTTAAGTGTTTAGCATTAAGGCAGTTTTAGCATTAGTCCTTTTTAATCTATACCGCTTATGTTATTTAACTGTCTTCAGTAAGTGTAGTTTGTTTGTAGCTTGTATTATAGTCTGTTACAAATGCACAATACTCTTTTTCCCTGTTACAGTAGGTGTGAGCTTTGTAGATTGGCCGATACTCTATAGTAAGTAATCTGATGCAGAGATCCTGAAGTTAATGGAGTCGACTATCTGCATGCCTCTGTTGCCAAGTTATGAGAAGCATTAAAAGCATTTAGTGGCATAATTTACAGCTTAGAGGCAAAGGTTCACATGTGATCTGTCTGACATGTATTCACAACATACTTTTGGTTTGCTTAACACTCAGGTCATGTTATTTACATCTTCATGTTTCTACACACATTGTGTTTGAATAGTCTTACTTACAATTTAGATGCACCTGACATTGTGGCACATGTTGCTCCTCATATTTTGTAGGACCATTTACACTTTCCTCTTACAAGTAGATCACCATAAAGTAGGTATTATTTGGTTGGTTAATGGGTTTTAGCTCCGCACTCGTGGTAATGGTGTGTTGGTGTATGTAGCACTGATACGAGTGGATCAGACACAGCAGTGCTGCTTGTATAGTTTTATCAACTTAGAGAATGATCCACCAGCATCTTTGGGGGGGGGGGGGGGGGGGGGGGGGGGGGGGGGGGGGGGGGGGGGGGGGGGGGGGGGGGGGGGGGGGGGGGGGGGGGGGGGGGGGGGGGGGGGGGGGGGGGCAAAGTAAAAAAAAAAAAAAAAAAAAAAAGTAGATGTATGATTGAACAAAATGTATATTTGGCTGGTAAAGGGGTTTGAATTAGAAAATGTGTCCTAATCCAGTTCTAATGCAATTTTTAGTATTATTATTAGGTGTTGAAAAAGCAGTTTGTGTACCATCTGACCTAAATTGTATAAAAAAAGTTGCCATCAGTTTGTTATACACATATGCTTTTGAGAGGCTATTTATTTTTCATTCACTTAAAATTTGTCATATTAGGGCAATAAAACATGCAATAAAAGACAGACAAATGATGCTTGATTGTAATTGACTTTTTATGCGATTATACTGTGATTTTGACAAAATACAGGTTTTCTGATTAAGTATCGAAAAAAGATTCTTTGAAAAAATCTTTGGAAATTTCTAAATGCTTTAATCTTTGACATCACAGATTATCTTAAACACACCAGCGTTATTATGAAAATTCTTCATCATTAATACTACCAATAATAAAGATCTTGTCTTATTTCCTCATATTTTGGTATAATAAGTGAATAAACAGAGGTTATGTTTATAAAGCTTCCTTAAACTGTCAACTTTTTTAAATAAAACTTGCAGGAACAGCAACAGAGCAAATCCAAACACATCTAACATCCCAGTCAGTTTCATAGCACAAAAGTAGGTGTATAGAACCACATGTAATAGAACCTAGACAGTGCCACAAGTTTTCACAAGTTGTGAATGTTAATGAGTTCATTTCCTTCACTGAAGTGAGGTGGACATTTGATGATCTCACAAGTGCATAGAAGAACAATTTTTTTTTTATAAATTAAATACAGGCTATTAATCCCACAGCCAATAAAATTGATCTGTCTTGCAGATTTGTTATTTAAAGTACAAGATTTGTATAAGGGGTAAACCTGAGCTCACAAGGTTTCAGCTTTTGAAAACAAAACAAATACCAGAGTTTTTTTTCCATGTTACTGTTGTTGGCTAAAGGTTGGTGATATGGTTAGAAAATAATGCCACTACATTTTAGAGAATCTCTGTGATATTCTTGGTGAGATTGTTTCCAATTTTCAATAGAATAAAAAAAAACTGTTTAATATTTTAACCAAATAAAGTAAATGTAACAAATGTAAAACATCTACTAAAAAAATTTAAGTGCAAACTACAAATGTAAACAGTTACTCGAAAAGAAAAAAAATTACCTTATGATTTGCAATTTTTCTATGCACTAATATATTACACCTAAATTATCACTAAAGATATTCTTATTCTCATGAACAATACGATATGGCACACCCCTATTTGCATTTAAATGTGGCTTTTTTTCTCTCACTCTACAATGGAATTCTGTAAAAAAAAATATTCAGGATAGTGACTTCATTCATTGCCAGTTACATTTTCCAAAGCAATTACCAGATTCTGAGCTAGTTGATGGTGATTGGGCATCTCTAAAAAAAAAAATTGCAGGGTTAAATTAATCATTGTGATAAACTATAATTATATGTTTGTATTTTTGGCTTGTACTGGTTTTAGATAACAAATTAAAAATTTGATTCTGTTGATTTTGCAGCTTTTGAAGTCTGCAAAGCACCACAGTTTCCTCTATAGTTGCAAGCATTTCACTGCATGTATTGATTTGACACCTGTTTGAAAAAAAATGCTAACATCAAGATAAAACCTGAATGCTGCCTCATGCGACACATTGTATAAACGTTTGACTTTTATAAGTGTTTCTGTTAAATATCAAATGTGGAATAGTTTTTAAACTACTACCATACTTCACTTTTATTAATTGTCAAATGGTTAACCTCATATCTGTGTTTGGGATGTAAAAACTTCCTGCTTCCAAATCCACTGATAAAATAGTCACTTGGTTTTTAATGCTTAGGACATTTTTTGATATTTCAGTTGATCTAATATTTGTGTATTAACATTATAACATTTTTATTTTTTTAATTATACTGCTAACTGTGTTAAATACAGTGTATTCTGGAAAGCAGTTAATTGGATTTATAGTATTAACTATAATTTAGTGGAGCTTTAGTTGCTCCAACAAGCTGCTAATTCTGACACTTTTCATTATATATATTGGTTGTGTAGACTAATGGAGTTTAGCAATTTCACTGTAATCCCTTTTGCTTTTGAGTCTGCTTGAAGTTCATCATATTTCTGGAAAGCTTTAGCGGCAGTGTTCTGCCTGGTCTCTTCCAGTTTTTCAGCATGAACTTTTTCTACGCTTTCACATAAAGGCTCTGTAGATGTCTGATTTAAATCAATTGCATCACATGACAACTGCATTTCCACACCTCTAGATGCTGGCTGTACACACATTACAAATACAAACATTTTAGTCAGACCAACTAGTAATATTTGCTTACTCATTTAATGACAAACAGCTTTATAGTAAAATGGAATGACAAATGATGTGACTGGTTCAGTGCATGCTGTGGACTGTTATGTAAACTAGTACTGTAGGATATCTGATGAGTATATGACCTCAATTATTTAGACCATATAATATTGGATAAGATTAGACCCATCTTTATTTTTTGGCTAGTCTTTACACTTAATGCTATCATTCATAATTTTATGAACACATTGTTTTAAAATTATATTGAGTACTAGTGTTCTGTTATAAAGTACCTACCCTGAAGTAGTGCTGTAAAATGACCAATTTCTTATCTGAAGTGTTATATTATAATAATTGAGCGCATTAAGATATTTTTGAAGAAGTGAATGGATTGTATTTAATTAATTTTAACTATGCATGTTTTATTTGTTTAACCAAAATAAAACACGCACTTGTATAGATGTTAAGAACATTGAGAAAATAAATGTACAAAGTGTTAATTCAGTACGAACTTGGCTTACAAGGTCAGATAACATTTGGTAGATTGAGGCCAGAGGTGGCACAGATACTGAGGCTTCTGAATGCGGTGTTGTTTAACTCCCTTGTTTTTAAACAAGGCTAATAAAAGTCCCATTATTTTAGTCTCTTGCCTTTAGGTTAACTTGCTAGTAGTCAAACAGTATTTTCAGCAAAAGTTTTATATATTAGCTGAATAACCTATTCATGGCTTTCAATTTAAGTGGATTAGGACAGATAATAATATCAATAACTTCCCAGCAACGTGTCCATTTATTTACAACAGTAACAGTTTTACTTAAAGTGATCAATGTGAGCTTTGTTATCTTACTAATTACCTACACTGAAAGTATTACCCAAATATCAGTCACTGTTGAGTAAGAATTTATTTTCTAAATTAAATATTTTGCCTTATAGATTTGGGTCGTACTAGTCCTAAATTGGTGTAGGATATTTTCTGTCTATGGATTTAAGTATTTATGATTAGTGGCTTGCTTAATAAGAGTACTTATTTTCTATAACAGACAGAAACAGGAAAGTGATTATGAAATCTGTGAAAAGAGGAGAACTATTGCTTTAAATTTGGTTTACCTAAAACCAGGCCTTACTTTTCCTCATGAAAAGCAGATGGATGTGTAAAAACTGAGTTCTAAATAAAATTGTGTTTTAACATTTGCTTTGCTGTTTATACTTGTGATATTTTTCTATTTTTATTTTGAAGGTAAATGGGTCTAAATCGTATTTTGGATCTATAAGTTGCAAAAAAATTTTCATATCACTTCTTTTTTTGAACTTTAAAATTTTTGGGCAACATGTGTGACCAGTCCAGTCTTCTATTTTGTATTGATTAATTTCTCTGCACATATAAGTTTCCTTTAATTCTCTTATTGTCAGGACCAATTACAAAATGACCACAGAGAAAATTTTATTTGGGTGGGTGATGCATGATTCTCAGCACTGATATGGCGGTGGTCTATTCGTGTGCTGTTCTTGTGTTAAAATTTGTGTGAGAGGTTATTAGTTTTTATCAGCATTTCAGTCTTTTTTCTGTATTTATCCAAAAAAATAATTACACATGGGGATGTCCCTTGTATGTTAAGGAACCACACATCACTTAAGAATCCAGCACTTTGTTTCCATCTATTTCTGGGTAACACTTCTCAGGTACCAATTCAAACATGTTGCAGGGTACTGCTCACCTTATTAATTAAATTCCTCTGTGACATTGTCTGTTATACAGATCAGCGTGTGCCCCGGCAGTAGGAGTGAAGAAGAACTTCGTAGGAAGAAAATGAGTGAACTGGATCAGTTACGCCAGGAGGCCGAGCAGCTGAAAAACCAGATCAGAGTGAGAAAACCCCTCTGCCCACAATCTTTCACACTTGCACAACGTCACGTACAGTATCATAATAACACTTAGTAAAATATTTAGACTATTTTCAAAAGCAGAATTGCACTTAATTCCATGATACTGATTGCTATGGTTTTGCAAAGAATTCATTGTAAATTTTCTTGCTCACCCTTTTGTTAAGATGCAAACAGTCATTGTTTAATTCCGTTAATTTGCGTAGTTATCAATTCTCAAGATCTTTTCAGTCTAAAGGAACCCTGTAAGTTACAGCACTTTTTTGCTAATGCACAATGTTTCTTTGTTATTTACACTTTTCTTATTTCATACTGAATGCGTTGTACACATAGCTGCATCACCACATTCACAAAATGCATCATGTCTCACTTCTTTGAGCTACAGACAAGAGAACACTCCTGTGATCAAGGCACAAAAATGTTATATCAGTATTTAGATTTTCTGGTTGTAATACAGACACTATATCAAATATGACTTGTTTTAATAAAAAATACATTACTGTTAGTGAAACATGAATCCAGAAAGAAAAAAAATGTATTTAGTCAGTCATGTTAATTTTAAATATACCAGCTATTTTTATGGTATTAACAGCTTGAGAGTTTTGTGCTGTGCTGACTCACCAGAGGGGTTATTCTTGTAAGTCACGAGACCAAGCTTTGCATAACTGAGACATTTTCATGATGGTTAACAATTTACATAGGTTTGCTAATACAAAAACATTGTTATAGTTAGGAAGGAACACTTCCTGCTTTCGGTTTCAGCTTATTGTTACTGATTTAAATATGTCAGTGGTTTTGAAGATGTGTACAATGTATTTAAGTTGAGAAATCTTTGATTAGGATTTATAGGGTTGAGAGGGGGATTACATTTTCTATTTTTGGGTTCTTTATGTAGCTCATGGTCTGCAGGGATTGTGCTTATTACACGGTTCTGTATACATCACATGCTTCGATAGCAATACTGATCTAAGAAGATTTCTTGAGCTCTTGCTTTAGCTAAACCTCATTCATCATTTATATTTACTGAGCTGTTTATTAGGCACTCTGTACTACTAAGTACTTTCTTCCTCTGCTTTCAAATGACTTGAGTTCATATATTGTGCATTCTGATCAGGTTTCTCATCTTAACACAATTGTGCTGTCTTTTTCTTTACTTAAAACAGTTTGTTGGCTCAAATATGTTTTTCTGTTGACCTCTTATCAGCAAGCTGTTTTTAGAACTGTTGCCAAATTATAATTTTCTTCAAGTTACCGTATTTTCCAGACCATAAGGCGCACTGTCTGAATTACGGGGTCTATTTCTGTATTTGACCCACGTACAAGGCGCACCGTACTATAAGGCGCAGTCTCAATTACGGACTCTATTTCTGTACGGTACTTATTCTGTACGGCACCGTATTATAAGATACTTGCTAAAACATACGATCTACAAGAAAAGTAAAGGATGCAAAACAGTGATTTATAATTGAAGTTTATTTTACTTTACTTGACAAAACGCACATTATTTTTAATCACTTTTCTCCCACAAATCCGTCAAAGTCCTCATCTTCTGTGCCTGAATTAAAAAGCTGCGCAATTTCACTATCGAGCACTCCGGTGTTCCCTCTCATCAATGTCTTAGTTAGTCTTGTCACCAGGCGGCTGTTCAGCAATGATGCCGGCTTTCGTGAAAGCTCGGACAACAGTTACAGCAGAAACCTTAGCCCAGGCATCTACGATCCGTTCACAGAGGGTGGCGTAACTCGCCCGCCGCCGCCTCCCGAGTTTTAGTAAACGTGTGTTCGCCGTCTATCATCCATCGCTCCCACGCCGCCCTTTACTTTAAACGCCCTGTTTACGCCAATGTCCAGCAGTTGGAGTTCTTTATTTAGTCCTCCCGGAATGACCGCAAGCTCCAAATTAATTTTCTTTACTCGGCTTTTCACGAAACCACCCGGTCACACAACAATACTTTTATAGATTTTGGAACTCAGTACACATATAAGGCGCACCGGATTATAAGGCGCCCATCCGATTTCTGGGAAAATGTTAGGCTTTTAGGTGCGCCTTATGGTCTGGAAAATACGGTATTTAGTTTTTAGAGCAGTATTTTTATTTACCTGAATCCAAGTTAGATCAGAAGTTATAGAAAGAATTAAACTTGCCCGTTTGTATCAACAGTTAGAATCACATTTTCCCTATTCTGTTGTTTTTGACTCCTATTTCACATGATTACTAGATTAGGTAACTAAAGGAGTATTTGTACAGGTGTTCTAATTAAATGCTCAGTAAATGTGGCTGTGGATAGTCATTCAGATTCGTCTGTTTAACAAAGCAACATGTCTGATGTCCTTTTAGGATGCGAGGAAAGCCTGTGCAGATGCCACACTATCACAGGTAATCATTTAAAGGAATATCTAATCAAATAGACCTGTAAAAAGGTGGTTGATTTAGAATCTGAGTGACCTACAGCTGAGTCCAGAATTTTTTTTTTTTTTTCAGATCACAGCCAACATTGACCCTGTTGGGAGAATCCAGATGAGAACTAGGAGAACGCTGAGGGGACATCTGGCTAAAATTTATGCCATGCACTGGGGCTCTGACTCCAGGTACTATATTAACATAATGCATTCTTCACTGTGGGTATTTGTTAATTTGATGTGTTTATTCAAAATATCTTGGTTAAAATATGTTTTCTTTAGTAGGATGATTTTGAAACGTTTTCATTATGTGCCCTACAACACAATCCATTTTTTTGTTTTAACTCTCCTAAATTAAGTTCTGTATCTTTGTGGCTTGTGAGTTTACATCCACACTAAATAAGTAAAAAAGAACCCGTAGAAAACCCTTTTTTAGTCGATCAAAATGGTCAGGACCTGTTTATATTAAAACATCAATGGTCGCTATCTATGGACTGAATAAAAAAAATTGTGACGCGCATAGTGTTTACCATAAGTGTTTATATGTTTTTTGTTTTTGTGGATATTTATGGTAGATTCTACACTATGGGTCTAAAAATAATTAAAATCATGTATCATACATATTGCAGTGTTGACAAAGCTGACTTTACCATTTTGACTCTGACTAGAAAAAAGAACCTGCTGTGTGTGGTTACCTATTTGCATCATGACAAATATAGAGACATCACTGAAATGTGGTCATGTATTTTGTGTTGTACAAAAATGGGGTATTTAGGGTATTTGTGCACATGGTAATTTTCCCCTAATTGTTTCAAAGTCCAAGTTCCAAGATGCTTTTCACATACAATTGTCTTGTTATAATATCGATTAAGACTTAAAGTATTGTGTGTTTACTCTGCTAATGTTTGAACTTGTTTCTTCTGTAGGCTGCTGGTCAGTGCATCCCAGGATGGTAAACTTATTATTTGGGACAGTTATACCACAAACAAGGTCAGAACCCGCAGTTTTGATATCCTGAACATTTTGTTTTCAGTATTCACTTATTTCAATTAACATTGTTCGTCATTAAGTTTTTTTGCTTTTTATTTTGTTATTTTAGGTCCACGCCATCCCTCTGCGTTCATCCTGGGTTATGACCTGTGCCTATGCTCCCTCAGGAAATTATGTGGCCTGTGGTGGCTTGGATAACATCTGCTCTATCTACAGCCTGAAGACTCGAGAGGGAAATGTGCGCGTTAGCCGTGAGCTGGCTGGACATACAGGTATCTGCATTGTTAAAAAAAGAAAAAAGATAATATATATTGTGGGTCAAACTGAAGAAACTATAAAAATGTGAAGTGGTGTCTGTAGACTTTAGAAAAAACGTTAGTGTATTTGTAGTAAAGTTCAACTCTTTGTAATGCACCTTTAATACAAACTTTACAAGATCTGTGCTCTATATGAAATCTCTAATTTATTAAATTTATATGCTTGTACTTTCAGGATACTTGTCTTGCTGCCGATTCCTTGATGACAACCAGATTGTTACGAGTTCTGGTGACACCACCTGGTAAGAAGAAAAACCTGCAGCATCTTTTTTTCATTTATATTTGAACTAAAAGTGACAAAGATTGTTATGAAAAATCAGTAATTTTTAGAGTGTTAATACTGTTTACTAAAAGGATATGTTCTCTTTTAAGCAGCCAACATATTCTATATGGACAAAACTATTGAGACACATTACATTAAATTTATCCTTTACGTCAATAACGTAGTCTTAAGTTTAGTTCATGAAAACAAAATTATTAAATAAAAATTTTCCCTATAGTGCATGTTAGCTGCTTTTTCACCGCTGAGAAGTGTGTGAGTATGGGCGGCTGTTTTTCTCTCTGCCAGTGTTGGCTTGTGAAAAACTAATTGGATTTGAGTCACATCAGCTTGTTAGTGTGAATGTAACCAAAATGGTGAGTCATGACCTATTTTTGTCCACAAGGTTAGGTCCCTGGATGCACCATTTATATTTTTATCAAGGTGCTTTTACCTGTTCCAATACCCCACACACCTGTCTGAGTGCTGCAGGCATCATACCTAAATTTGTTTATATCTGCAAAATACAAAGTGATCATTCTTGAAATAATTTTTATTCTTTTTAGTTAAATATTATATAGAGATTACTGGTTCTTCTTTTCATAGGACTTTACACAATTTCTGAACCAGGGGAAGCAGAAAATACTACCATATTGGGAAATGTTTTATGGTGTTTTCTCCCTTCGTGTCATATTTGTGGTCTTAAGGTTACTATAAACTGTTGTGTTTGTTTACAGTGATTAAGGGTTAAGCGTGACAGACTAACAATTCTAAAATTCATATGTATTAAGTAATAGACAAGAGGGGAAACAATAGTGCCCTGTTCCAGCTTTGAACATTTATTACCTTGGAGTATAATGAGGGCAGTTTTAGAACTTCATTCATTTCATTCATAGTTTTTGTATGAATGTCATATAATGTATAAATTGTTTGGTTTTTGTCTTGCAGTGCTCTGTGGGATATTGAAACCGGTCAGCAGACGACCACGTTTGCAGGTCACACTGGAGATGTAATGAGTCTGTCTCTAGCTCCAGATTCTAGAATATTTGTGTCTGGAGCTTGTGACGCCTCAGCCAAGTTATGGGATGTGCGCGAGGGCATGTGCAGGCAGACCTTTACTGGCCATGAGTCTGATATCAATGCTATTTGTGTGAGTGTTTTTGCCCCTTGCTCTTTGATCTAATACAGGTGTATCTATGGGAGCTTAACATTGAACTTGAATAACACTAATAGCTAATGAACTCTCATCTTTAAGTAATATTGTAATAGTGAAACTGTAAGTCCTTAACATCAGTAATATGAGGAAGCCTTTATGAAACTAAAACGCATAAGTTTTTCACGTACAGAACTATAATACACAAAGTATTAATGGGTATGTTTTACACATTAAGTAGGTCAAAATCATTTGGTTAGGTCATACTGGTTAGTGGACAGGACTTGCTCATCCTGCACTAACCAGCAGATTATATATCTCTATATATATTTCTCAAAAATTTAAGTTAATTGTGAAAGCTTTTAATTGAAACTGATTCGTCACAAGCACTGGTTTGGCTTTTTGTCTTTGACAAATCCTGCGTGTAATGTTGCACTATTGGTATTTGGTCAAGTTATAGCGTTTACTTCTCTCAGTGTACTTTAATGTACACTTGTTTTTGAGCTGTCTTATATGCTGCCATACATACCACTGTTACAACTTATGCACAATAAATGGCAACACTTGTTTTTAGATTTATGTGAATTGTGATTTACCGTATGTTTGGGTTTTGCTGCGTTTGGATTATTGATAATTTTTTAATGACTGTTTCAGTTCTTCCCTAATGGTAATGCATTTGCCACTGGCTCAGATGATGCCACTTGCCGCCTGTTTGACCTGCGTGCTGATCAGGAGCTAATGGTTTACTCACATGACAACATTATCTGCGGCATCACCTCCGTGGCCTTCTCAAAGAGTGGCCGTCTGCTGCTTGCAGGCTATGATGACTTTAACTGCAATGTTTGGGATAGCCTGAAGGCAGACCGTGCAGGTGAGGTTCTATTCATGATTTGACCCTACATTGGTTTCATCCATATGGTATCTGTACTGTCAGTACAGTTTTTTTTTTTTTTTTTTTTTTTTAAACAATCTTTAGATTGTTGATACAATTTGTATTAATTGATCCTTGTTAAGCTAATTTTTAATTTACACATTGCTGTCTCAGATGACAGTGTTTACTAATGTTGACATTTTGTAAGGCAACAGTTTGCTAACAAGATGTCATTTTATATGGTGATTTTCTTTTCGTTTATAAGGTGTTTTCCTTTTTAGTTTTGCCTCAGGTCTGCTCTCTAGTGGCTACAGCTTTTAATACTCTTAATGCACTAAGACGATCCTTGTGTCAAAACTCAATTCCAGGTTTAGCCGACATTTATTGATGGACTGAATTATTTGTTCTTTACTAGTACTGCTGTATCAAATTCACTCACAGCAGCACAACACACACTAATACACCACCACATCAGTACAACAGTACTGGCAATCATCCAGCATCCAAGTAACCAGTACAAAAGTCATATATTGCACAGTAAATACCTGCTTCTTTTTCCTTTCATTAACCTCTGCTTATTCTTCTCATATACACACACCACATGTATCATAGATTTAATTTTTTGTGCTAAGGGTTTGGAAGGTCTTTCATATTCAGCATATGGCACTTGACATCAGTTTTTTCATAAAAAGATAAATGGTGACCTCCTACAAGTAATATTTCCATTGTCTTTTAGACCGTCTCAGATAACTTTTAGATTAATTTCAGTTTTTGTCCAAAATTGGCATACACATTTCTTTTTGTATAATACTGTTTCAGGTAACATTTCTTAAAGCTGTGAATGACTTAACTGTAATAACTGAAGGTAATTCCAAACTGTTTACTGTAGCTTGATGGTTTCTCAAATAATAGATTTAAATAAACTGATTCCAGCTTCACAAGTTAAACTCATTATTTAGGAATGTTATAATAAACTTTCCTGCATTTTTTTTTTCTTTTACTTATGTTTTAGTAATCAAGGCATGAGATCAATTAAAAGACATGTTGCTCTGAATAAACACTTTCTTTAACTGGTGTAAATGTGTTGCAGGTGTTTTAGCTGGACATGACAACCGTGTGAGCTGTCTTGGTGTGACTGATGATGGCATGGCTGTGGCTACAGGGTCCTGGGACAGCTTCCTTAAGATATGGAACTGAACTCTCTGAAGGTGCTTTAAATACAACACGTCCGAAACAGTAAGCATTATTTAATGATTCCATTTACTTTATTATTCATTTTTCTTTCTTTATTTTTTTTTTTGTGAAAGGTTAACATTAGGATTTTGAATGATAGTGTTTTCCTCATCAGTACAAAATCTCTGGCAAATATGACTGAAACTCACAAATAATATATTTTAACTAGTTTGTCACAATCAGGAAGTCTTCAAAATATTAAGGATTTTATTTGCTATGCCGTGTACACTAAAGCTAAATCCTGATGAGTTATTTGAATTTTTTTTAGTCATTATTTATGTCATCCAGTATATTTTACTTTTAAGGCTGATGTTTTTTTTCCTGCTTCCTCAGATGTCATTTGAACTCCAAAGTTGACTGGAAGACCATTCCAACTTAAGAATGTTAAATTTCACAGCATCAACATAAAAAAGAAAAATAAACAAAAAAAAGCAACAGAACTGACTCTGACACCACCACGTAAAGAAAAAAAAACTTCTAAGGGAAAATGATGCCTTTCCTACACAAAGAAGAGCACAACTTGTTCCATCACCCACTTTAAAATGAAGAATTCCTGTGGTATCAAAATGAATAACTTTGTGCATTCCTGATCAGACCATTCTGTGTCACTCTGTAACAGAAACAAACACTATCATCCCATGCTTATGTATCATGTGTCTACAAAGCAAATGTTAGAGTGTAATTGTACAAATTATTTAACTCTTCTCTTCTTTTAGAGTTTTATCAGGCTCATGGTTACTTTCGGAACTGTTTTTTTTCCCTTTCAATCTGTTTCAGTCCACAAAAATCTTTTAATCCTGTATAATGATGTGAGAATGTTGGTGACAAGCAAAATGTGTGAAAGGCTCAGATTAGACAAGGAAGGACGAGCAGCTTTTTCTGTTCTGAAGATGCCAATCATGTCTTTTTATTGGTGCACTATATTGTTAGAGAGTGTGTGTGTGTGTGTATGTGCGCCTGCCTGTGCGTTAGTCATGAGAGTGGCGTAAGATGCTTTGAGTGAAAATGTGCTCATTTATTACTCATTAAATCATGAATAATATTCAAAGGTGATTTGAGTGAAAACTCCAAGCAGCTTTTAACTCCTCACCTTTGTCAACGGTTGCTGAGCCGACAGCAGTTCCTGGGTAAGAACAGCCTTAGTTTTTCTAAAACTGTAATATTTTGTGCATTAGTTTGGTTTTGATGTCAAGTCCAGTCCTTTTGTGCTTAAACCGATTTTTAAGAAATGCCATAAAAATGCCATATCTCCTAAATCTTTTACCTTTTTTAAGTCTGAGGTACTCGCATCATTTATCTCAGAATGGCTGCTTGTAAATACGAGTATCTGACTTGCACGTGAATGCAGCATTATATCCTAGCTACTTTTCTTTCCGGTCTCGTCACAGCTTTGTTTGCACAGTAAGAAACTTGACTAATGTTTTACGTGTTAACTAACCAAGCACATGCCATTAATTGCATCAAATGGAAATTTTTAACAAAGGAAATAAAGTTAATGTTACAACCCAGTCCTGTTTTTAAGGGTTTAACGTTTTGGAACTAATTTCTTCTGTTTCTGTACTGCTCTTACTTTTTGTATGGAGTTTCTTGGTTCATTTGTGACTCAGTTTAGGAACTGATTTGTTATGACATTGGTCTGAATTGACTGTGGCAGGAGGATAATAACTAGCTTTTTCACCCCAACACACACACACACACACATGCACGCATACACAATCCCCCTTTTATTGAAAACCTTTTTTTCTGTTTTGACACCTGAACCCTTTTTGTGCTTGAAATTACATGTAATACTCTGCTCTGTGAATGAAATGTTGTACAAATCAATGTCTGAAAA
The DNA here is from genome assembly GCA_019802435.1 of Corydoras maculifer. Lineage (NCBI taxonomy): Eukaryota > Metazoa > Chordata > Actinopteri > Siluriformes > Callichthyidae > Corydoras > Corydoras maculifer. Next base: position 1,045,115 of record JAFMOD010000297.1, on the reverse strand, counting down.
TAATGATGCTTAACACCTGGAGCGTTATCTTGTTTATTTGTTTTTTTTTTTGTTTTTTTTTTTTTTTTCCTAAATCTTCCAATGAAGTAACTTAGTCGCATGCTGTAGAAATGCTTAAGCAGGTGCTTGTTTTGTTTAGATCCACTGTTTCTGCTAGGATGGTGAAATGTGGTAAGATATTTTGACAGTTAAATCCCAGCCATTTTTTGCCTCGCTGTGAACACGTCATTTATTATTATTGGCAAAGCTATGCACTCAAGTGAAAAGGTGAAAACAAAGAGACCATATTTCCTCCAGATTTCTTCTGTGCTTTTTGTTTTGTTTTTTAGAGAAAATGGCTAAGGGTTTAACGAAACATTTTTTAGATTTTTGTTAAATTTTTAAATGACACACTGGTCCAGCGACACTCTGTTCTGGCTTTTTCCTTGAATTAAAATATTTAAAAATGGCATCTGACAGGGCAGATTTTTATTCTTCTCTCTCCCCACTGTAAACAGATGCACTTTCTTTAATAGTTGTGACTTTTTTATTTTTTATGTCCCCGCCCCCCCATCTCTTTCTCTCTGCGATTATGTACAATACTTGTGATGTATTTGTGTGTGCTGCCACCAGTAAAGATTAATTGCAGTTCAATAACCATGGATTCCACCTTATTTTCTCATTATAAATACTTGTAGAGCCCGACACTCCCTACCTTTTTGTATTTAATTTCAGTCTGTTGGTGTACCACAGAAAGCTGGATGCAAGATAGATACGATATTAAACTGTACTGTTATTTAAGATGTAATAAAGGTTTGAGATGTCTCTCTGTTTGGGTGTTTTGATAGCAATCCCAAATTGAGGTCTATAGACGTTCAGGCTAAGAGGGGTATATAGTGTAACGAGAAAAATCTATGATGTTATTGCATATGATAGTACGTTTTAATCACAGTCCATGTGCATTGGGGGGGGGGGGGGGGGGGGGGGGGGGGGGGGGGGGGGGGGGGGGGGGGGGGGGGGGGGGGGGGGGGGGGGGGGGGGGGGGGGGGGGGGGGGGGGGGGGGTTTTTATAAAATTTTTTTTTTTTTTTTTTTTTTTTTTTTTTTTTACTTTAAAATTTAAAGTGGATCTTATCAAATTTGCACATACCCAGATTAGGTTCAATTCTAAATTCATTAACCAATGACTAAGACCAAAGTGGATATAATGTTATGGTTAAAGTTCAAGTTTATGCATTTAAAGAGTTATCTACAGTCATTTTACTCTTTTTAAAAGGTCTCCTTTGTGTGTTGGGAAAATGAGCCTCCGTTCACTGTCAATTCTCATTTTTTCCATCCTCCTTTGGCATGTAGCACTTCTGTACTACATTCTGTACTGTACTGTACTGTACTGTACACTTCTGTACTGTAAGAGGGATTTCTTACCCGTTTTACTTTGAAAAGGTCCCCACTTTCATCTTGTGGGCATTGCACTTTTAAGGACTCCAGATATTTACTGAGTTTTGAGCTCAGGAGTGTATTTATTTTTATATACAAATAACTGTTTGGGTCCTTTATCCCGCTGTAGAGGCCGGTCTCTTTTTATATTGAGCTTTATTAGTTCTGGTGTGACATTTTTCTTCAGAATTTGCTAGAATTATTACTGGAATACTAGTGTTTTTTTCTCTTGTGTGTTCCAAAGAATGGACCTTTCACACTTGCAGTCAAGTTTTTCAAGACTTATTTTCAAAATGCTTTAGGCTTAAGATGTTTTTTTGCAAACTTCCAAAACTGTTCTCTGGTGGGGACACAGGGACGGTTTTGTTTTCAAGATGCCTTTGTGAAGATCAGAATTGATGTAACTGAACTGAATAGAAAGAAATTTCCGCTTTGAAGATTAAGTTGATCTGTAGGTCTCAGCTTGATTACCACTGTTTTACAAAGTAATACTATTATTGTCTTTGCTCCATTCATTTCAGTACAACAAATCACCATCACATCACGACAGTGCTGAGAATTGCACTACTACTAAAACCTGCTCTGCGGTGGTCCTGACATTAGAGAACTGGGGAAAGGTGGCTACAAGTTTTCAGACAGATTGACCACTGGTCACCAAACTTTGAGCCCTGACCTCTGCCTGATGTACCTCATAAAGCACTGAGAGAAAAATACTATCTATGCAGTACTTACATTGTAAGTTTTTTTGCCTAATCAAATTAAATCAAAGTCTTTGGGACAGCTTTTAAATTGATGTAATGAAGAACACTAAATGACTTAATTTTAGTGCAGTAAACCGTCCACAAAAATATATATATTTGCAGTGAGCAGGTTGGATAAACTACTAGTATTAACAGTTGTATTAATTAACTGAAGTTACAACACAACACTTAAGGTTCTTAGTCAGTGCAGCTATTATGAGTACACTATTAACTTGGTCTTAAAATTGAACCTAATCACAGGTTTGTGAAACGCGACTGTTAAGCCTTCGAGCTCTTTAACTTTGTTAGCACCAATTGCTGGCTTTTAGTAAAATGGACAAGATCATCTTTTAAATAACACGATGCAATGTAATGTGGTTAAATAAACGGGTCCTATAGTCAGTTTAATATCAAAATGGTGTTTTTAATTTTTTTAGTTTTATCGAATTGTGTGAAACAGCATTAGACAAATTTGATGGACGTTATTACTGCAGGTAGTGTGTGAGTGTAAAAGACAGATTGCTTTTAGTGGATATTTACTTAATTTTTAAAACACAAAACAACATCCACATCTTCAGTTCCACTTCTGTCTGTAATAAGTTTTAACAGCGGACTCTCCTGCATGTTTTATTCTCCCATTAACTCACTCCATAATTAAATACCTAGAAAATAAATTAATAATCAGCCATTTCAGAAGATTCTTCTGATATTTCTTGGCATTCTTTTTCTTTTTTTTTTTTTTTTTTTAGAATTCTTCAAACTGTGCAAAGAATCTTCGCCAAGTGGAATCAGGCCTGAAGGTTCTACGTTAACAGAGGTAAGCAAGGTTTGAATTAGGGGTGGTGTAGCCGGAGACACTGCCAAAAACATTCACAAACCTACTGAAAACACTTTACACGTAAGTTTTTGCCACCTGTGTGTCATGGTAAATATAAACTTTATTATTGTCATTAACAGGAACGTTGTATTGGCTTTCAAATGCACGTTTAGCATTTTGTGGAACCCTGTAAGCAGAAGGTTGGAACTTAAGACAAATGCTTTTTAAAGAAACAACCCTAACACAAACCGCTCTGTCCGCCCGAAGCTGAGTAAACATTTAATAACAAATTACAGCGTTTAGCAGACTGGGCAGAACGATACGATTCATATTTTGCTAATTCATTTTTTATATAAATCAGGACAAGTAAACCAAGACACTTGGCTTAGCGGTTAGCACGCTCTCCCCTTAACGCTGGGGAACCTGGTTCGGATGCCAATCTGGTTAAACTTTCCATGTTTTACCCGTGTCCATGTGGGGTTTCACTGGTTTTTATGATTTTCCTCCCACAGGCCAAAAAACACGGGTTCAAGGTGAATTGGCTGCTCTAAATTGCCTCATATACTGTGAGTGTGCCTATAGATGTCCTGGGTGAATCTTACCAGTTCCCAAAACAGTCTCCCCGGCATGAGCATGGAGAACATGTCTCATGTATTTTAACTTTAAGCAGATGTAATAAGTGGAATACTGAATTGTCCTGATGCATTTATTTAATAAACGTGGGTTGGAGTACTGTAACGTTTTTTTTAAGGTCTTTTACATTTTTATTTGAACTGAACAACATTTTTTACAAACCAGAGCACAAAGATGGTTTAGTACATCAGGTAACCAAAGGTGGTTCAATCCTGTCAAGACTAGCTCTTGTAATATTATGTGCTGTTGTTTATTTGGCTTTTTTTTAAATAGATTTAAGTATCTTTTTTTAAAAGTGCTTTACAATATCTTTCTGCGTTTGGTCATCTTCAGTCTCCGCGCTTCTTTTAAATGCTCCCACCAGGGGTCGCCCTCCTATTTTGCAGCTCCATCCTCAGCATCCTACTGCTAGTTTAAATCTCATCACTCTTCTGCACATATCCAAACTTCCAATCTACCTACCATCAAGTGCTTAAACCCATCCACTTTTTTTGCCTTCTAGGTAACAAGACTCAGACTCTGCTAAATGTATTGGATTATCAGTTTATCCTGATTGGATATTCTGCAACATAAGGATTTCTTTGTTAATGAGACTGTGTTAATGGAAATTCGTTCTGCTATATCAGAATATTAAAGGCTGAATATTTGCAATGATTTAAAATGATTAAATCATTTGAAAAATCTAAATATAAGGATTAAGACAGAACTTTAAGATAGTCATTCATTCATTCATTATCTTCCGATTTATCCTATATTAGGGTCGGGGGGGGGGTGTTCCCCATGTCCATCCAGGGGAGAACGTTTCGGGCGCTGGGCAGATACACCCAGGACAGGGCGCCAATCCATCGCTGGGCACACACTCACTCAGAAACATTCTATATGGGGCAATTTTCAGAACTCAATTGACTTTATCCATGTTTTTGGACTGTGGGAGGAAGCCGGAGAACCCGGAGGAAACCCACGCGGACACGGAGAGAACATGGAAACTCCACCCAGATGGGGATTCGAACCGGGAATTCCTTGCGCTGAGAGGCGAACGTGCTAACCACTAAGCCACCGTGCCGCCTGAGATAGTCATATCATTTTTTGTTTCTATGACCAATGAAGAGGGCTGTTTAAATAAGTAACGTTAATGACATTGATCTATTATGTGATCAAATCTAAATCTTCTGTATAAGCAGAAATGAAATTGACTACACTTTTTTTTTCTTTGGGTAGACAGTAAACAAGTAATTCTCTGAATGTAGAATTATAACCGTCAACATTTGTTTTTGTTGTCTGGGTGTAACAGCACTAGTGTGTCATTAGAAACACATGTAAATGTCACTGCTTTTTCTAAAATTGACACCACCTATCTCTGAATGTAATTTATGATGCATATCTCAAAACCGGCCCAACCAGAATTTCCCATGTGATTAAAGGAGAAAAATATTTATATGAGAATCATTCTGCATACATGTGAAACCAAAAATATTTTCCTGAGATTGTTATTTTATGATGAGTGTATTATGTAAACACTGCATTTTTGTATGTACCTTGAAACCATTAATCAATTAATATATCAATGTAAATACAAAAACATAAAACGAGAAACTATTGCACAGATTTTTTTTAACAGTTTCAGCCTTGATAAAATAGTACTGAAAATTAAATACCTGTAGAATCCTCAAGTCTATTAAATAAATTAATTAAATATCATTCAAAATGGTCTCCTTCAAATGTTTTCTTCATTTTCTTGTGAGAACTATGGTACCAAAAAAAAGTTCAGAAGACTTGAGTGATCAAAGACCTAATACCTTCAAGTCATATTTATCAATCAGATGGTTTTAGTTATGTTGTTTCTGGTGTTGGCTTGTTTTTATTTATAACTGGCAAATTTAAGTCAGTTTCTTGGATTTCATCCTGGTCATGTGTATTCACACTCTGACCTCTGGTCGTCCGCCGACTTGATCGATTTTTCCAATCACGAAAGCTTTCATTCAAAGAGCTTCGAGTTAAGAGCTGTGATGCTCTGTGAAAGGATGTCCTGAAGTTCTCTCCCGCAAAGTAATACAGCAGTGGATTGAGGCAGCTGTTGGCTGCAGCCATGCATAGAGTTATGACCAAAACCTTTAGTAAAAATTCCTCCTCTTTTTGTTGTATAATGGTTGGTGTATTGTTTTGTTTTGCAAACAGGTGAATTGTACGGACAACGTGGTACGGCCCAAAGTTGAGCAGGAAGGTACTCAGGATCACGGCGATTAGGTAGGCCGAGCGCCGGCGCTGCTTCTGTCTGCTGATTTTAGCGTTGTTGTCACCAAAAAGTTTATGCATGATGCACCCGTAGCAGCCAAGGATTATTATAAAAGGGATTGAAAAACCCAGGACCAGTGCCACATAGTTGATCTGCAGTAGCCGCATCCAGTTTGTCTTGTCTCCAGGCTCAAAGCAGCTTATTTTTTCATCTTCGCCCTTTTTTATGGTTCCAGTCAAGAGAAAGGGAACTGACAATGCTGCTACCAATACCCAGATACTGTAACATGCCAACTTGGCTCGACGTATAGTGATCAAATACCTGCTGCGCATAGGGTATATCACTGCAACATAGCGCAGCACACTCAAGCATGTAAGAAACAGCACACTGGTGTAAAGGTTTACATAGAATGAGAACACGCACCAGCGGCAAAGCCAGTCCCCGAACTCCCAGTGGCATTCCCTAAAGTAGTAGATCAAACGGAAGGGTAAGGTTGTGGAGAAACAGACATCAGATATAGCAAGGTTGATCATGACCACTTTGTTGGGGGTGTTTTTGGGGGTGAATCTCAGGAACACCAACAGAGCGATCATATTGCTGAACAATCCAAAAGGAAACATGATGCTATAAGTGACGGTGTATGCTATGTATTTAAAATTGTTGCAGGTGTTGGTAGCATTCATAGAGGTGTTCGACCACATGGTCATTGTGGAAAACTGGTCATCTGAAAAGAAAGAAAACAGTATTAAAGTTATTATTCTCCGGTGATAGTTTTTTCATTAATGCCAGCTCTGTGCACCTAAAGTTTATACAGGCGATCATCTTCACATCATCTTTCTTTTTGAAGTTGAAAAACAGAGTCAATGCTTTTAGAAGAAGAAAGCTACACATCAGCGGTGTTAATGTTTGGTAACACAGAGGTGTGCGCTTTCCTCGCAGAAAGGAGTTGAGTCTTTTTGCTATTTGTTTACAGTGCTTACACAAAGAGGAATTTGTCTGTCATATTTAACTCAACAATGCAGTGACATACACATTTACACTGAGTGAAGTGAGCACACATGCCCAGAGCGGTGGGCAGCCCTGTACATGGCACCTAGGGAACAATTGGGGTTAGGTGCCTTACCCAAGGGCACTTCAGCCCTAGTACTCAGTGGGACCGGGAATCGAACCAGGGATCTAGAGATCGCAAAGCTGGTTTCTTAAATGCAACAATATTCTGTTTGTATGTCTGCCTTTGCGACTAACTGGTAATCTCTTTAGAAACTATTTTTATTTCTTATCAAGCAAGGCAGATTAGAAAATAAATTCAAAATTAAGATTTAAATAAATCTTATTGAACATCACTCTATTCTTGGCTCAGCTTTATACATTCACACTCTTTGATATCTCTTTCTGATACAGGAACTCTTAAGTAAAATGCAAGGCTAATTGCTAATAAGATCACATCTTCAGTCTCCAGTGTTTTGGGGTTAAACAAGCTGATTGATGGCAACACATAGACAAAGATCAATGCTACTTACTACACCGGTATAATACCCACTTGCTTCTATGCTAAATAACTATTATTGTTGATTATTAATAACTATTATTGTTGATTTAAATATAGATTATTTTAAGGCATTATTTTAAATTCATTTTGCAGCAGGAATTAACAGGGCATCACTATTACAAAGCCCACATTATATTTTGTCACTTTCACTGGCTGTTTTGTTTTTGCATGAATGCACTGCCCAAGAAATTGGCAACAGATATGCAGTCACACCCAGTCAGTGCTGAAGAAGCTGTGAATGAGAAGAACAACTGCTGTCACAAACAGTTGTTTACTTGGATACGGTTGTATACAAATCCAAGGAAAGTCTCGTGAGGTTATACATCAGGTTTAAAATTGGCAGATTTTTTTTGGGCAGTGACTTGAACACAAACAGTATTTTTTTTATTCATTTGATTCCTTAGATGCTTATCCTTATTAAAGTTCAAGAAAAGCTTATCGGTCGAAAAATAGGGAAACACCCAAAATAGCTGGCTAAACAAACAGTCACTTTTACACTCAATTTAGTATCTCAATTTCACTTGATTTTACAATGTGGAAAGATAGGAGAACGGGCAAACTTTGTACTATTATCCAAACACACAAAACCCCTGACCAGTGAGCATTATAATTATTAGATCATCAAAATGAATGCCTCTTATAGTATTTTTAAAGTACTGTTCAAAACCTATTTTTATTTACATATTAAGTTATGTTGAGTAGAAAAGTAGCAATGAAGCTTTGACAATGACAAAAATAAGTGTTTTAATTAACAAAATAGAATTTTGCTTTTCATATATATATATATATATATATATATATATATATATATATATATATATATATATATATATATATATATATATATATATATATATATGTATATATATCCGAAGCATGTAGCTAACTTAAAAAATTCTCTTCTGGATAAATAGACAACTATTTTTATTTTCTTTTTTTTTTTTACAAATAAGAGTTGAAACATAAAGTAAGGTAATGTGATTGTCATGTGTAATGAAATTATTTCCTGCTGACAAAAAGTACCAGCTGATAAAGAACTTACTGTTCTACATTTTCTTCCTATTCCTGTTTATTTTTTTAATGTATCTCCTCCCACAGTTCTTAAATTAGAATCACAAAATTTCAGCTGTTGGTAGAAACATTTACTTCTCCATGTTGCTTGTGCTCCTCAAAGAATTCATATTATTATAGATACCAATTTAAACTACACTCAGTGTAAAGATAAGGATAAAGGAAACAGGCATAAAACTAATAATGAAGTAAGCACAATACACCAATTTAACTGTGGCCAAAATATTAGGACGCCAACCACCTTTTGACATTTTGACAAGTGCATCACAGAATATTTCTAAATAATATCCTATTCGATTTTATATCACAGGCATTTTTCAATGGATCCAGTTAGTACTTAATAAATATTAATTTAAGCTCAACATTTAACCAGTGCAATCATTTTGTCATGATGACACAAGTAATTATTTTAAAAAAAATCAACTTTATTTTCAGAGCTGCTCCTACTAATCGTTTTATTAACTCCAACAAAATGATAATCTAATAATAAATGAATAAATATCATATGATATAATAAATAATCATTTAAATATAAAAGTATATTTGCTTTTTCAGACAAGCCAACTAAATGAGCACCTGCTTTATTTAAACAAGAAACAGTTTAGCAGATGATTGTGTTCATCTGTGGGATTTGGAAGGTTAATAAATGGATATACATTTTATCATTCCCTTTCACCTTTTTTTTAAACAATGTGGTTGGTCTTATGAATATTTTTTTGTTAGAAACTTCAGACAACACCATTCAAATGTAGTAAATAAAAAATACACTGTCCTGTGCCTATAATCTAATAATGTTCTACTGAACACTATCTGTGTTTCGAAGAAAGAAAAGCTTTGTTGTATGTTGTGCCTGAAATGTAAATATTATGAAAATATAATCTAAGGGAGGAATAACATGTTTAGGAACAGAGGCAGAAAGGAATGCAAATGATTCTTATAAATTCAGGAAAAACAGATCGCTATTGAAATCAAGGTATTCCTATAAAAATCCATTTATAAAAACATTGTTTAAATCTATCTGTTACATATTACTGAAAGCAAAGTTCTAAAATCCTTATTTCTTTTTTTGCCCAAAAGAAAATAAACATTATTAGGCACCCTGAAGCAAACAGTAACATAGAAACAAAGATTTCATTTTAAAAGCTCCTTATGTTCAGGTCACCGCTGCTGTTACTTACCTGGCATTTTCCCTGGATCCTCACCTCATTAGCCGACAGGATCGAGGCACAGACGAAGTGTCAAATCCATGTCCTCAAAGTACGGGTGGACATTTCCATTACATGACTCATTTGCTGTATAAGAATGGAGTCACTTTGTTTTATAGGAACGAGCGTATAGTGTTTACCGTTTGTTTTACACCAGGCTGGAAGTAAGTAGATTATCAGGTTAGGAACTGTATAATACGAGTTAGGTCATGACGAACAGGTTCAGTGGCAGTTCCCTGGAAACACTTTTGAGTCCTCCTCCTTACTTTGCCTTAAACCACCACCCCTTTGTTTCTGGCAGTAAATGGCGGGAGCTTTACTGTAAAGAAATGCCCCATTGCCTGCAATGAACATGGTGATTTTTTTTCACCATGGCACAGTTCATAACAATTTACTATTTTTACTGTAAATAGAATGATTTGTTAGTATTATTGTTTAGTATTTTATTTTTATATGTAAATTAGTTTCCATATTTTTATTAAATTATAAGGTGATACAACAGTAATAAAACATGCATATGTACATACCAACATCTGCATAATTACCGGATTTAAACCCCCCACCACCACCCATTTGGTTACAATCCCCTTTATATGTAAATGAATACAAGTATACACCACTTAGCCACTTAACATTATTTGGCTCGCTCTATAAATCATTTTACATATATAACTTCTGTAGATGCAGGTTGTCCTCAGGACTACCACTGAAAATGTGGTAGCTCAGTGGTTAGGGTGTTGGGCTATCAATCTGAAGGTTGTGGGTTCAAATCCCACTGAAGTTACCAATATGGGTCCTTGAGCAAGACCCTTAACCCTCATTGCTCCAGGGATGGTGTGATTATCCCTGTGCTCACATTGTAAGTCGATTTGGATAAAAGCATCTGCCAAATGTAAATGGAAAAATGGTGCAAGGACCCAATCCAAGTCATATTTATCAATTAGATGGTTTTAGTTTTGTTGTTTCTGGTGTTGGCTTGTTTTTATTTTTAACTGGCAAATTTAAGTCAGTTTCTTGGATTTCATCCTGGTCATGTGTATTTACGCTCTGACCTCTGGTCGTCCGCCGACTTGATCGATTTCTCCAATCACGGAAACTTTTGTTCAAAGAGCTTCGAGTTAAGAGCTGTGATGCTCTGTGAAAGGATGTCCTGAAGTTCCCTACCGCAAAGTAATACAGCAGTGGATTGAGGCAGCTGTTGGCTGCAGCCATGCATAGAGTTATGACAAACACCTTTAGTAAAAATTCCTCCTCTTTTTGTTGTATAATGGTTGGTGTATTGTTTTGTTTTGCAAACAGGTGAATTGTACGGACAACGTGGTACGGCCCAAAGTTGAGCAGGAAGGTACTCAGGATCACGGCGATTAGGTAGGCCGAGCGCCGGAGTCTGCTGATTTTAGTGATTTTAGTGTTGATTTCACCAAAAAGTTTGTGCATGATACATCCGAAGCAGCCAAGGATTATTATAAAAGGGATTAAAAAACCCAGGACCAGTGCCACATAGCTGATCTGCAGTAGCCACATCCAGTTTGTCTTGTCTCCAGGCTCAAAGCAGCTTATTTTTTCATTTTCGCCATTTTTTATGGTTCCAGTCAAGAGAAAGGGAACTGACAATGCTGCTACCAATACCCAGATACTGTAACATGCCAACTTGGCTCGACGTATAGTGATCAAATACTTGCTGCGCATAGGGTATATCACTGCAACATAGCGCAGCACACTCAAGCATGTTAGAAACAGCACACTGGTGTAAAGGTTTACATAGAATGAGAACACGCACCAGCGGCAAAGCCAGTCCCCGAACTCCCAGTGGCATTCCCTAAAGTAGTAGATTAAACGGAAGGGTAAGGTTGTGGAGAAACAGACATCAGATATAGCAAGGTTGATCATGACCACTTTGTTGGGGGTGTTTTTGGGGGTGAATCTCAGAAACACCCACAGAGCGATCATATTGCTGAACAGTCCAAAAGGAAACATGATGCTATAAGTGACGGTGTATGCTATGTATTTAAAATTGTTGCAGGTGTTGGTAACATTCATAGAGGTGTTCGACCACATGGTCATTGTGGAAAACTGGTCATCTGAAAAGAAAGAAAACAGTATTAAAGTTATTATTCTCCGGTGATAGTTTTTCATTAATGCCAGCTCTGTGCACCTTAAGTTTATACAGGTGATCATCTTCACATGTTTCTTTTTTAAGTGGAAAAACAGTCAATGCTTTTAAAAAAGAAAGCTTTCTTTGATGGATCCAGCTAGTATAAATGCATACAATCTAAACTACAATAAAAACGCAAGTTTTTTATTTTATTTTATTTTAAGCTCAACATTTAACCAGTACAATCATTTTATCATGATGACTCAAGTAATTATTTTTAAAAAGCAACCTTATTTTCAGAGCTGCTCCTACTAATAATTTACTATTAGTAACTCCAACAAAGCGATAATCTAATTTTTTAAATAAATAATAAATTAAAAATAAAAGTTTTTTTTTTTCTGCAAGTCAGAAACAGTTTAGCAGATTTTATCAAACTGGTGATTGTGTTCATCTGTGGGATTTGAAAAGTTAATAAATAGGGATGATGAAATGTATATCCATTCACCTTTTTTTTTAAACAATGTGGTTGGTCTTATATTTATTTTTGTTAGAAACTTGGCTTTAGACAACACCATTCAAATGTAGTAAATACAAAGTACACTGTCCTGTGCCTATAATCTAATAATCTTCTACTAAACAGAATCTGTGTTTTGAAGAAAGAAAAGCTTTTTTGTATGTTGTGCCTGAAATGTAAATATTATGAAAATATAATCTAAAGGAGGAAGAACATGTTTAGGAATAGAGGCAGAAAGGAATGCAAATGAAAAACAGTTTGCTATTTTAAGTGGGAAATGAAGGAATTCCTATAAGCATTTATTAAACATTGTTTAAATCTGTTACATATTACTGAAAGCAAAGTTCTAAAATCCATATTTCATATTTTTTGCCAAAAAGAAAATAAGCATTAGGCACCCTGAAGCAGTAACATAGAACCAAAGATTTCATTTTTAAAGCTCCTTATGTTTAGGTTATTGCTGATGTTGCTTACCTGGCATTTTCTCTGGATCCTCACCTCATTAGCTGACAGGATCACTTTGTTTTAGAGGAATAAAATTATAGTGTTTGTTCTACACCAGGCAGAAATTTAGAAGTAGTGAGGATCAGGTTTGAAACTGTATAATATGAGTTTGATCATGATGAGCAGGTTCAGTGGCAGTTCCCTGGAAATACTTCAGAGACCTCCTCCTTACTTTGCCTTAAACCACTCTCTTTGCTTATGGCAGTAAATAGTGGGAGCTTTACTGTAAAGTTTTTTTGTCCTACTCACCATGGCACAGTTTATGATAATTTACTTTTTTTACTGTGAAATGAATAATCTGTTAGTATTATTGTTTAATATTATACTTTTTATATGTAAATTAGTTTCCATATTTTTTATTAAATTATAAGGTGATAACAGTAATAAAACATGCATATGTTCATACATATACATAGAAGAGAAGACAACAAAAAATATAAATACGTAATTATTAAAATATATATATATATTACCTACGTATATACATATCAACATCTGCATAATCACTGGATTTAAACCCTCCATCACCATCCACCTGGTTACAATCCCCTATATATGTAAATGAATACTTTTATTCAAAATATACACCACTTAGCCACAACATTTAAATTATTTGTTTTTTTCTATAATAATTTTAATTATATAAAGAACTTCTGTAGGTGCATGTTGTTGTTCAGCTTTTACAGACTTTAGTCCATCTGTTGCTCTTTATATTCTTTATGCTCTGTTCTTTAATAGTCAGGACTACCACTGAATATGGTGGTAGTGTCCATGTCTTTTAGGGTCGTTGTGAGCTTATCCATTTTGCTGTGACACTGATCTATTTGAAACTCCTGCAAAACTCATTCATGCATGCACAACAGCATGCTCCACCACTCAAAAAGTATGGTAGTCTTTTTCAATATAAAGATATTCTTTACCACTATGAACTTTATTTATTTACATCTTTCTCAGTAAAGATCTTTTTGGCAACATCGTAATATATATGCAGAAGCAAGTTTCTGATATGAAAAAGGTACATGCATTCTACCATCTAATAGAAAACTAGTCAAATAATACCACATAACCTGCTGTATGTACATTTTAGTAGTGAGTCTGATTTGCCTTGTAAAACCCATTCAGTTTGAGATAATATTGAAAATAATAATACATACAAATAAATAATTAGGTTACACAAAGTTTATTACAAACTAATCTCCTCTTGCACAAAGACAAAAAACAGGACAATCTTGACAAACTGAAAATAACTATTTTAGAAGTTCATCTTTATGGTAAAAGGGCCCAAACTTTTTTAACTGGAGCTGTTCATCCTAATAGTAGTTCTGTAATCTTAATTTTTTTAGACATTAGACAAAAATAGACATTAAGTTGTATGACCATTTAATAAAGAATAAATTAGCTTTAGCCTCAGGGCCGTATATACCATTAACTCATGGTATAATTATTGGTTGTCATTGTACTTTTGAAAGCATTTTTTTTCATTATTACATTTAATCCAAAACTAAGCAAATATTTTACCATGATGCAAACTACTACTCCTGTCTCTATTACTTTATTCATGACTCCTTTACCTGAACTGAATACAATACTAACATTTAAATCAAACCACCTTGAGTACAAGTACACCTTCTACTTTTCACTTTAACTCATTAAATATAATACGACTCAGAAATGCAGGAAACAAATTCTAATATCAAACTAGCCATTCGTTTAGGAAACACTCCTTCACCAACTTTAAATAATTGACTGTCATCGTTTGTACTCATAAATGAGTAGCATTTAGCTAGAAATGTACTTTCCTTTGAAAATGAAACAAAACTCTTCTTAGTTCTTAGAGAAATGTATTATTAATTATGAACTTCTCTAAATACATGATCTGAAAAGGCAGTGAATTGATCGTATCTTATAATCCAATAAATGAGCTCTATTCAGAAGGTGATGTCATTCATTTAGTCCCAAAAATACACAAGGTCCCTAGCAGGAAAAGATTGTTTTTTGGCTTTGGAATTTCTGAGTTGGGTTTTAGTGACATTTTGAATGTTTAAAAATAGATCTAAGATTTTTATTTCTTTGAGATTTTAAATTATAGTCTATTCTGAATTGTTTTAATATTAATTAATGCCTATTTTTTTCTTTATCGCTTGTCTTTATTTTCTTTAAATCTGCTTTGTCACAATTCTTTACTAAAATAAATAAATAAATAAAAGTACATTTCGAACAAGGATGTAGTAAACCAATTTGTAAAAAAAAAAAAAAAGAAAAGTAGGACCTTTCAAAGTTATTACTAACGTAATATAAAACTAAGACATTTACAACACATGGTTGTTCTAGCTGTCAAGACATGATGAGAGGTGATGATGGAAGGAACAGTCCAATAATACTTTGTATAACATGTCAACGCTGGAAAAACAGGTCAACACCAGTTCTACAAGATTCCATTTAGCTGAATGCTATTATTGTCTGCATTGTCAGATTAAGAAAGGTACAAAATTGTTTTTTACAAAATAGCCATGCATGTAAACGTTCTACACTTTTTTACCATTGAAATAGGCAAGGAACTACTTAAGAAAATATATATCTGGAAAGTTTTACTATGAAGCTCTGATCTTTTGGAACTCTTACAACTGTCACTTCACACCTCTATAACATGAATCCAATTTTAAGCCACTAATGTTAACCTATTAAAAACAATTAGATTTATAATTTTTAATTCCATTGATTTACAACTATATTAATATTTTGCAGGAAGTTTTGACCCTGTAGACCAATTTCCAATGATGCTGACCCATAGAGTTTTGTGGAGAAGGATTTTGTTTTTGGAAAGAGCAGTAGGTCATCAGGACTTTTCTCACCCGTTGTTTACAAATAATCCAATCGAAAGGGCAATTAGTATTTCCATTTTACATCATTTACCTTTAATAACATTTTTTTTAAATAGCTGTTAGGTGCTGGTCTGTATTTATTCAACCTTACTTTTTGTTTTATTCAGGTGTCTTTGCCATGAAAATAGGATTTTGCCAAATTTGTCAGTTTTCATATGTTACGTAAGAAAAAAAGGTTTAAGGTATTTTTTTGTTTCTGTAAGTGTTTTAAAAGGTGAAGACAGCACGTGCGAAGAAGTTTAAAGATGATTGATCTTAAGAGGAGTCTGATCACTTCTGATCCTATTCTGCAGCGTGATCAACAGATGTGGTGCTAATTAAAATGTGAAGACATTCATTCATTCATTATCTTCCGCTTATCCTCTATTAGGGTCGCGGTGGGGTTTCCCATGCCCATCCAGGGGAGAACATCTCGGGCGCTGGGCAGATAGACCCAGGACAGGGTGCCAATCCATCGCTGGGCACACACTCACTCACTCAGTCACACTTCACACTATAAACGGGGCAATTTTGAGAATTCAATTAACTTGATCCATGTTTTTGGACTGTGGGAGGAAACCGGAGAACCCGGAGGAAACCCACGCAGACACGGGGAGAACATGGAAACTCCACCCAGATGGGGATTCGAACCGGGAATCCCTAGCGCTGAGAGGCGAACGTACTAACCACTAAGCCATCGTGCCGCCAATGTGAAGACAGCACAGAAAATAATACCATAATAGAATAACAAACTATGAAATATTTAGAAATATGTGTACTCTTTATCTACATATTTATGTCAAACAAGCTGTTTTGTGGGGATCATCATTAAGACAAGTGGGAAACTGCAAATTAATGAAGATATATGTTATATGACTTGACGAGTGGGAAAATGGGTCATGGGTGATGTTTGGGAACAGTACCTGTATAATGATTAATAATTGTGGTGGTTGGAAGAGGTTTAATAAATATAATAAAATTGTTTGGTCATACTAATAGATTGACTGTTGGGGTTGTGGAAGACAGCCAAAAAGGGTTCACATGTAGGTAGTGCTGCCATATCGTTACTAGGGACTGCAAATTATGGGTGATTATCTTCTGTTTATCTTTTTGCGTGTTTGTCAACTGAGGGAGGAAACCAGAGCTCCCAGAGGAAACTAATGTTGGTCAGAACAATGCAACAATTTTTTTTTACAGAAAGGATGTGCATACACATTTAACGGTTGAGACGTTATCCACCCAGCCGCGGTTTCTATGCAGCATGATGTACAGAAGCTACAAATATTAAATCTTATTTGTACTGTTTTTCAACCTAGGGAGGAAACCAGAGCTCCCAACGGATACCCATGTTGGTGAGAACAATGATTTTTTTATTTAAAGAAAGGAAGTGGATGTGAATTTGGGACCTTTGGGGTTACAACATTATCCACTAATTCACAATGTGGTCTACAGTGATGTACACACTATTAACAATCTTAAAATTTACATGACCCTTCGCAAAAACAAAAGCTGTCTGTAATTATTAATACCCCTATATTAGCTTCATCTGTTTGTCTGTGTCTGGAAAAAATTTGTAAACGCTATTTCACCCACTTCCCATTATCTGATTAAGCTGGAATTTTGCACAATTGTTCATTGTTCAACACATTACCAAAAATTTACCATTTAACTAATTTGAGGTAATTAATTCATTACTTTTGTTTTCTATGGATAAATTGCCCATTTTCTACTAAATTTAATACTTATATTTATATTTAATTTTTTATGGGGCGGCACGGTGGCCTAGTGGTTAGCACATTCGCCTCTCAGCACTAGAGATTCCCGGTTCGAATCCCCATCTGGGTGGAGTTTCCATGTTCTCCCCGTGTCCGCGTGGGTTTCCTCCGGGTTCTCCGGTTCCCTCCCACAGTCCAAAAATATGGATTAAGTCAATTGAGTTCTCCAAATTGCCCCATATAGGGTGTTTCTGTGTGCGTGAGTGTGTTCCCAGTGATAGATTGGCGCCCTGTCCTGGGTGTATCTGCCCAGCGCCCGAAACGTTCTCCCCTGGATGGGCATCCCCCCGTGACCCCAATATAGGATAAAGCGGAATATAATGAATGAATAATTTTTTATGTTTTACTTGTTATCAGTGTGTAAATGTGGCCTTTAGTTTGCGCTGCTTTTAACCAAATAGCACCAAATTTAGCACCAAAGTGCTAAAATAATGTCCAGCTAAAACTCGACACTACTTGAAAATTTGATAAATTCATATTTAATGAATGACAGCGCTCCTACTGCTACTGCACTCTTTAACTACATTACCCGGGATGCTCAGCAAAGCCAACGTGTGGCTCGTTCTCAATGCATTATGGGAAAGAGAAAGACGAGATTGACCATTTTGGATTCCGATGTTGCAGAGGGAAGTTTTACGCTTTGAAGAATTTTCTTAAAAGCAGTTCATTCGGCAACGTCACTTCTGAATTAGTTTTGAGTTCCAGATTGCACGCTAGTCGGTAAGTTGGTATTATGTAGTTATTAGTTATTTTATGCACGATATTTTATTGTATTTAGTTCAGGCTGCGAGCGCGCGCCCCAAGACTCCATTTTGTTGCTACGCCACAGATTGCGCACAGTTTAGCGTATTAGCAACCAGTTACAAAAGCCAACTGATTATTTTAACCGACTCCCTTGGTGCTTCACGAAACCACATCGTCTCACTCCAAACTAAAAAAAATAAAAATAACTCAATCGGTTTTTTGGCTTGTGTTGGACCGTGTCGAAAAGCTTCGATCCTGTCCTTGTGGCAACTGCATATGCAGTATTTAGAAAACCAATAACACGGCTACTTGTTTTTGAGGAACTCAGTTGAAAACTCAGTTTTTTTGTTCTCCAGTTAATGTCTCGGCTCTATGTGGCGGTGTTAAAACAATCAGATGAGGAGGACTTGTCTTTACGGTTGATGGTAAAGCATTAGCCTACGACTTTTACTGATTGTCGATGCTTTCGTCATTGCTCGATTAGAATGCATTATGACGTTAAGGAGTGTTCGAAAAGTTTAGTAAATTCATATCACACACTTATGGTTCTACATTTTAAACGTTATGACTCCGTACAGCTTCACTGAGGAGGTAATGAGTCACTAAGCTGTTTTTTTCAGCGTTTACATAAGCGTTATTTCAATCTCTCGCCAACACAATTATATATATATATATATATATATATATATATATATATATATATATATATATATATAGTTTGGCAAAAAAATGAATCTATTTAGTCTCACTTTTTAAATGCTCCTTGTGCATTATTACCCAACAAATAATGTTTGTAGAGATCGTAATGATGTTGGGAAGCAACTTTTTGTCCACACACCATTATTAACGTTTTAAAAATAATTTTGTAGTTTTCAAAGTGTAGTAACCTTGTTACTTATAAGTGCGTTTAATTGCTTCTGCTTAACATGGAAGATGAACCCCCAACCTTCGTCCAACACCCTAACCACTTAGCTACTATGTCCTCTGGTACTGGTGGATCAGACAGGTAGTGGTGCTGTGGTTTTTAAACACTGTGTCTAGGCACTGTTACCCTCTTGCTCCACTTTAAAGATCTGAAGTTTTGACAGATTATTTGCTGCTGCTGTTTGGGTTGGTCATTCTGGTTGATCTATTATCTAATTTACTCCAACTAGCATGAGTGTCACTGCGTTGCTGATAATCATCTACCACCCAAATAATAGCTTTGTGGTGGTCCTGTAGGGATCCAGACTGTTAAAGAACAGAGTAAATAGGACTAAAAGTATGCTGGGAAACATAAACTACACACTATAATTGTAGAACGGCTACATCATGTATGTATATGGTTATTGGAACTGATAATGGACAATGTGTCCAGAAACATGGAGGTGTGTTGAGTGTCTACAATTATTTTGCATGTGGTCTTTAGATTTTTCCATCAAACATACAATGCTACTCTCTTTCACTACCTCACACTTTATATTGTGTCCGGACACAATATTTGCTTGTTAAGATTCTATGTCTACACAAAGTCTTTACCCACACAATGTGTCTTACCCACACAATCACAATGTTGTAGAAGAACATTTCACATCTGTGTCCTGATAGGCTTCTTAATCCGTTGCTTGTGTGTGTGTGTTTTTTTTTTTTTTTTTTTTTAAATTCAAAGAGCACTGTAATATTTATATGATATAATAAAGTGTTTATCTTCCCCTCTCCAGACGATACGACAAAGCGCGGTGATGGGTGCAGATAAAAGGTATATAAAATGGCAGCCTCTTCAAAATGCTCCTCGGCTCAAAACTTGGGAATTTATTTTAGCTTGCTTCTTATGAACACGTTTTTTTTTTTTTTTTTTTTTTTACCAGGGTCAGTCGTTCAGAACGAAGCGGTAGATATGGCTCAGAGCAGCCGCGTGACGATGATCGGCGAGACAGACGAGATCGTGATGAACGTGGGTACGACTCACACCGCTGGAGTGATGACCGCCGCAGTGACCGTTACGATGGAGACCGCTATTGGAGTCGCGACAGTCCCGAGGTTTGTGTGATGAAGCCATCATAGTTTCTTTAAAGGTCGCCACTGTCATGATTTCTAGCGGTATCAAGGTTAACATGTGTTTAATAGAGAGGGAGAAAGCGGCGCAGCAGTGATGGGTCGGAGGACGGTCACCATTCGGATGGTGAATACTCGGAGCATGACTACAGGGGTGACGGTGGAGATGAGAAGGAGAGCAAGACCATCATGCTCCGTGGTTTACCTATTAACATTGTGGAAGCTGATGTGTGTAACAGAACCATATGTTTTACATTTAAGGTCAAACATCACTAGGCTATATGTAATATGATCTGTTGGTTGTGTTTAGATTCGAGCAGCCATCGAGCAGTTGGAGGGCCCACAGCCGATGGATGTGCGTTTGATGAAAAAGAGAACAGGTGAGATGGGTGTACCGAGGACATTTCCTTTGCCAAACCTGTGACCACTGGGCCAACCTGCTTCTGCTCTAATGCCTTTTGCCATAGCAAAGTTTTCTGAGTGCTCAGAGTGGCACTTCACTGTCATTTAATTGCAAACAGGAGGACGTTAGTATATCAGGGGTCATTGAGGTAAGTTTGAGTACAAAATGGACATGGACTGAGTTTATAGAGGACTGATGACTTGATTTAGGTACTGCATAAAATGTTAAATGTGCTTTTATATCTGCATCAGGAACCTAATTCAAAAACATTTAATTTTGTGATAGCCCGTAGTTATGTAGCGCAGACCAACTGTTGATTTACCTAGTGTCAGTATGTCTTCTGAATGTATTAGTTACATTTATATGATTTCAGCCCTTGATTTGCTATGGCAAAAGATTTGTGGCACCCTCCCTACTATTTGACCTCTCTGGGTCACTGGAAGGTCATGAAGCAGTTTGTGACAGAGTTTGAATGTTATACGACTGAATCTTTAAGACTAACACGCCTCCCGTCTGTATATTTGAATGCCTCTCTAGGTATAAGCCGAGGTTTCGCCTTCGTGGAGTTTTATCTCTTGCAAGATGCTACCCGATGGATGGAGACCAATCAGGTTGCTTCCTAATCACCAAGTCTAGCTTGTACCCTGGGGAATGATGCCATTTGAATAAAAAACAAGAAAAAGAAATTGCCCTCCATGCAAATAATATTGATTTTATTGAACCATTCCCCTCCTTTTACGAAGGCATGGTGTGACTTTAAGAGGGGCATTTTGTTGGTTTAAAAAAAAAATTAGGAAAGGAAACAGTGAGTGTTATTGATACATGTGCTAGGCATGTGCCGGTTATTACATCTTAGAAGTTATCTTATTTACAAGAAGTAGGAATGAAGTCAATCCCTATAGGGACCCCATCAGCCACCTTTGGTGATTTATTTCTTGTGCACTTGGTGATCAAATGATTAACTGCATTTTTGTTATCCATTTGTTGCACTACTTCAAGATTGAACATCTTTATTAAGAGCTCATGATCCATTTGGCCTGCGAATAGACTTAATTTGATGTTAAGTAGGAATTATTAGCCAGTAAACATTACTTATTGTTCTAAGTGATACCTCAAGGTGGCTGCACTAGACTATTTATAATTGACCTGTGCTTCTGGTATTGAGGTAGAATAAGTGTGACAAAAACATTTTAGATTTAAGGCACCAGAAATTTTTGTATAGGATATACAGCTGCTAGTGATAAACAAAAAAAGCCATAGGTTACCTCTTCCTGGTAGTTACTAAACATGCCGGGTAAGCTAATTCATCTAAAACTGTGTCCGCCATTACCAGTGAGTATTGGTGTAGAAATGCAGTGTATTACTGATAACCAAACTAATTTACTTACTGATTTGCTTATTTTAACCGAAACCCCAACTGTGCTGTTTCACAGTGATGAGCAAACATTCTCTACTCTTGGTATATTTGACCTCATGTCAGACATGAACTGCCAAACTGCTTGCTTTTCTTAAGAATAATCTGAAATAATCGTTAAAATGTCTTGCTAGCATTTTTGCTTTGAAATGAAGAGGTTATTACGGTCATTGTTTATTGTACCTCAATGGTAACATTGACCAGTGATTGGGTAAATACTAAGATGCAAAATCGGTCGGCACATGCCTAACATATGCATACATATAAAAATACTTCGGCTCTAGCAGTAAAATATAATCCATAGTTAGGGTTAGAATACAATTTTTTTTTTTTTTTTTGGTGGTGTTTATTCTTTCTGGACCCAAAAGGGAATAATGGCCAGTTCTGCTTGTTTTTATTTTAAATGTTTAACATTTTATTTACGTTTTCAAATGTGAATAAATCATTTATTTTTAAACACTGAAAAACTATTTAGTTCCCTCAATACTGAAAGACTGAGCATTTACAATGCATTCTTGTTTGGAGGCGAGACGGCGTTTCTCCAGGTTCCCCATCTATCTCACACTGCTCCGGCCCCATCCGGACACTCGGGTCCCAAACAGCTTGAACACAGGCACCCAGCTGACACACTTGTACACTTGAGCCCTCCTGGGCGATCCTCCTTAAACCCCTGTGATTATAGTGCTTGTTCATGGGCTGAGATCAGAATATAATGAAGTAAGCAAAAATAACCCTTAGTTTGTGTTCCTTTTGCAGAAGCTGTTGACCATCCAGGGCAAGAATATTGCAATGCACTACAGTAATACCAGACACAAGTTTGAAGACTGGCTTTGCAACTCTGTGAGTAACACTATTATACTGTTTTATATGCTATTACTTTAGTTTTTCTTTATTTATAAAAAAGTTCTTTGAATGTGGATACATGTGTGCATGATGGAAAGTACAGTACAACAGTACAAATATAGTACAACATTAACAGAGCTACTGGGGAGGCTGTTGCTCAGGGCTTAAACATGTTCTCAAGCTGAAACATGTTAGTGTGGATTTCACCTGATATGCATTGGTGGACAGCTGTTTTAAAAATTTTAAATACTATGACAACCTGCTTGCAGTGCGGATTATACAATTTCCGAAGAAGACTGAAGTGTTTCAGGTGTGGCGCAGCCAAAGCAGGTAGGACACTGCCTGCAGCCATCTAGGTCTTCCATATTACAAGCAACAGAAATCAGTAATTCTGTTTCTTGCAGGAATGAATAATTCTGTTCTCAAGGCGTGATGTATTTTTACAAAAAAAAATTTCTCTTCCTATGCCTGTAATTTTTTGATGGTTCGTATTTTTTTTCCACAGATTCAGAAACTAATATACCTTCAGGAATCATAGAGGCTCAATCCAGTGGAGATTATTATGGAGATAGTAAGAGATCCTGTTTTTCATTTAATAAAATAAAATACAGGTGACAGCACTGTCCTCACCTCCAACAAAAATCAGTAATCAGTTGTTTTTAATGTTCCAGCCATCATTTTAAGAAACATCGCTCCTCACTCCACTGTGGAGGGAATAATGGCAGCACTGGCACCATATGCCAACCTTTCTCCCAACATCATACGGTTAATCAAAGACAAACAAACTGGACAGAACAGAGGATTTGCCTTTGTTCAGCTCTCTTCTCCTTTGGTTTGTTGCCATTATGTTTTGATTGTGTAGTATATGCTTATACTAAAGTAAAGTGACTTATAAATAGGTCTATGGGTCCGATTTAATTTAATCATTTAGCAGTCCGAAGCGGTTTTCAAATGAGAGGATTAAGTTTTGAATTAGAATATGCTAATTATATATTACATTAGTACTTTAAAGAGCAACACGAAATGCATTATAAACTGAAAAAAAAAATCTTAAGACAAATGACCCCAATCTAGTTGACAACAAATTGACTTTGCCTTTGATTATTTTTATCTCCCTAATAAAATGTATTCATTCGGTATTTAAATTTACCACATCAGGCTTCTCTTTGTGTTTGAATTTTTTAGTATTAATTTTTAGCTGGTTTATTTGAATCTTTTTAGTTATTATGTATTGGGACAAAAATGTTTTAGATCTGAATGCAGAAATCAGCAACCTAAATGGCTGCACATTGTTGCAAACCCATGGTGAAATAATCTGTGTTAAACTAAACTTTTTTTTTATTTTTTTTTTAGCACTGATGGACTTTATATTGTCTGAATGTGTAGAAAAGACCATAGAAGTGTACATCAAACCCAACCCACTGTGGTGTTTTAACTAATAGTAGTCTGAATAAATTTTTGCATCTCATGCAGAATAATTACCATTAATTTAAATGTTGTTTAGATAACCTTTAATAGTTTATTATGGATTGGATAATTCTTTAATCCCATGAGCCAATTTAGAGTTTATTTGTCTTAAATACTGACACCTTGTGCTTGTTGTAGGAAGCATCTCAGCTCCTGACCATCTTGCAAGGCCTACAGCCTCCACTCAAACTGGATGGAAAAACCATTGGAGTTGACTATGCGAAAAGTGCACGAAAGTATGTTTTTCTTTCTTTGTTTTCGGACTATTCGATTTTTTCTTTAGTTTCTTTTTTGTTCAGACTAAGATGAGAATGTAAGCGTTGTATTTATTTTTTAATATTTAAAGGGATTTGCTGTTGCCGGATGGAAACCGCATTAGTGCTTTCTCAGTAGCTAGTACTGCTATTGCTGCTGCCCAGTGGTCTTCAAGCCAGGTTACTACAATCACTATGTATCAACTTGTCATGGCACTCTGCTCATAAAACTAGTTTTTACATCTATTGATTTTGATTAACAGCCACAACAAAGTGTGGAAGCAGCATCAGAGTACAGCTACCTTCAGGAAGGCTATGTACCCTATTCACAGGTTAGCAATTTTCACAGTGTTTAGTTCTAAATATCTTTAGCAGTTACCAATATAACCATCTCTCCCCAATTACAGCAATATCAGGCTCAGTACATACAGCCGGCTGTTACAGCAACAGATCCATCTCAAGCTAATGGCATATTAGGAGGTGAGACATTTCTGTGTTTTCGTAGGTGTTTTTAATTAAAACAATAATGCATGATGGTGTTGTGGTCTTCTTCAAAAATTATATAGGTTTACAGACTTGAAATCTGCACAGAGCAATCAATGGCAGATAAATTTGTCAATCAAAAAACAGTTAAAAAAACATTTTTGCAAAAATTTTGCTAAAATCTAATATCTTGTGTGTATGCAGCTGCTCCCGGCCTCAAGGTGCTTCCCACTCCAGGTGCTGTAGTTATTTCTCAGGGTGCTCAGGTTTACCAGCCTCAGATCGTCAGTCAGCCAGTTACACAGGTAGAACTCTTACCCTGAAAACATATTTTTTAAATGAGTGGTGTCCTTTGTTTTCTCAATGATGTGCCCTTTTTTTTAACTTAGAATTTGCAGGCAGCACAAAGTGTGACCATCACAGCAGCTGCCACCATTTCAGCCCCAGCCACCTCTGCAGTCATCCCAGCTGCCACTACGACATCCCCTACTCCTGTTACCCCCACAGCTCCCCCTCCAGAAACTAAAACCTGTAAGTGATAAGCAAGCAAAATGAAGTTTTTTAGGTTCACATATGCCTTTAGTAATCCTGCTCTTTTTGGGTTTTCTCGTAGCTCCCCCTGATCCTTCCACCTACCAGTTTGATGAGTCTTCGGGTTATTACTATGACCCTGTAACGGGTTTTTATTATGACCCTAATACACATGTAGGTTACCTCAAATGATCTTGTAATTATAAACCCACATCTTTCTGCTCTTTTAATAATGTAAAAACCATGTGTATTTTGTCCTGCAGTACTACTTTAACTCCTTCACGCAACAGTACCTGTATTGGGACAGTGACAAACAAATGTACATCCCTGCAGCCGATAACAATGCAACACAGAATCCTGCAAGCTCTTCCTCTGCTAAAGAGGGCAAGGAAAAGAAAGAAAAGCCCAAGAGTAAAACAGCCCAACAGGTAATACTTAACTAGATCTAATAAAAATGTGATTATATGATGATCATATTAGGTTGATGACTTAATTACCTTAGATGTATTTATATATTCTAATGGTCTGTTTTGTAGATTGCAAAAGACATGGAGCGATGGGCAAAGAGTTTAAACAAGCAGAAGGAAAATTTTAAGAGCAGTTTCCAGCCCATCAGTCAAGAAGAGAGGAAGGAGACGGCAGCAGCCGATGCTGGTTTTACACTCTTTGAGAAAAAGGTAATGCTTGCCAAGGTTCGATTTAGTGGGTGTTTTTAATACGCATAGAAACATAATAGTTGATTTGCGTTTTTGTGACTGATGCAGACCACTGGTTTGGAAAGACTTGTATCTGAAGCAATAAAGAATATAGAAGATGAAAGCTCAACTTCAAAGGCAAGTTTAATCTGCTTTATTTAATTTTGTTTATAAATGAAGGGATCTTTGCCTATTTGTACATTTTCGGTTGACTAATTCTCTCCTCGTAATCCAGGTGGGTCTTGTGGCTGCCTATAGTGGCGACAGTGAGCCAGAGGAAGCTCCAGAAAGTGATGAAAAGGACGACAACTTGACGGACTGGAAAAAGATGGCCTGTTTATTATGCCGGAGACAGTTTCCCAACAAAGATGCCCTGATCCGCCATCAGCAGCTGTCAGACCTGCACAAGGTAGTCTTATTGTTATGGTTTTTAGAAAATGGAGTCAATGAATGTGAATGTTTCTCAACCAAAATTTTTGTCTTAGCAAAACTTGGAGGTTCACAGAAGATCCAGGTTAACTGAAGCAGAGCTGGAGGAGCTTGAGAGAAAAGAGACTGAGGTATGAGGCGTTAGCATTAATGTTAATGATACACAGAACACCTGTTCCACATTAAATCTTTATACATGTTGTCACCATTACACAGATGAAGTACAGAGACAGGGCTGCAGAAAGGAGGGAGAAATATGGTATTCCTGAACCTCCTGCACCCAAAAAGAGGAAGTTTACTCAACCTGCTACACCTGTCGTGTAAGTGAAAAAAATTTGTTTCTCCTTCTTTTATAGAGAGATTTTTATTAAAGCACCTCCTATGTAGTATTTGTCAGTTTCCCAATACCGTTGTCCAAGTTGTGTATATTAGATAAATGGAATCTACTGTTGATCAAAGATATTTAATGAAAACCTCAATTCTCTGAACAGAAATTATGAACAGCCTAACAATGATGGGTTGACCAGTGACAACATTGGGAATAAAATGCTGCAGGCGATGGGCTGGAAAGAAGGAAAGGGCCTTGGCCGAAATCAGCAAGGCATAACAACACCTATTGAGGTAAACCTCGTTTTTTTCCGCTGTAGCTGAGAAATAAGTTTAAAGTAGGTTTACGAACTAATAAGATTCTGATCTTCTGCAGGCCCAGATGAGAACGAAGGGTGCAGGTCTAGGTACTAAAGGCAGTAATTATACCCTCTCAGCTTCGGACACCTACAAAGATGCTGTGCGCAAAGCAATGTTTGCACGATTCACAGAAATTGAATGATCCTGTGATGTGTAGATGATGTCAGGCGGGGTGCTCTCACGTTTACTGTGCAGTCTTTAAAAATCAAAAACACAAAGCAATTCAGTAGAATGGCATCAGAGGTGAAATGTACAGGGACTGTGTGTGTATATATGTACAGCATAATTCAGTTTTTTTTTATTTTATTTTTCGGTGGGTTGCTGGTCCTGAAGCATGGCCATGAAGTTGTAAAGTTTGTACACAATGTTCAGTTTTGTACATAAGAAAATAAATGAGATAATGAAATACCTGTTGTGAATGTGTGTCTGTCCTGAGCAGAACTGCTGATTCTTCCATGGTTTTTTTTTTTTTACCTTATAAAATATTTAATGTTAAATTTGCAGATGGAACTTATTTTACAGCTTTTCTAACCTCGAAGTTTTAATTATGAAGTTTTCATAAATATGTATTTTTCAAAACAGTGACTAATATTTTATTTTTTTTATTTTCATTGATCTGCTAAACTGACATTTACTTGCTCATCGTATTAAAACTTATAACAATAAATTCAAACTAAATGATCAGACAAATGACACAAGCTGGAAGGACCTGTCCACTTCGGTGTTACATAAATATGCAAATGAGCTGTTATACTTTTTAAGGTAAACTCTCAACGGGATTGGAAACAACATTATCGTCATAGCATTACGTAATGGATTAAAATTCAAAAAATTGCCGTTGACCCTGACCTTTGATTTTGCATTATTTGACCCTTGTTGTCATGGGGACCACCTTTATGTAACCGCACCCAAACTTTGGCAGATGTTCGTCTTCAGGGGAGCGACGGTATTTGAGGTAAACTGTTCTCTCTCATTTTAGAAATACAACGTATTCAATCTTACTTTTGGCTATTTAGTTCCATGAAGTATATCGAGTGGTAAAGCTCGAATCTCACTTTTTTACTTCATTAAATGTAGTTTTATAAACATTTCTAAAGCAAACAAGCGAATGACCAACAGGTTTACAGAAACTCCACTGTTTAATGCAATACTTTAAACAACGCCACAGCTAATTAAAGTCTTTTTTTCGTTTCTACCACCATATTTGTGGTTTTTATTAAAAAAAAAACAGTTTAAATTTAATTCTTTAATTCGGTCATTATTTTTTATTTTATTCATCCTTTTATTCCAGCTGCAGTTACAACACAAATCAGTCCCAGATCACCTAATACAGACTTTATAATCTGTACAAATCTGACACCCAGTGGTAAAATAACTGCATAGAACAGCTTTAATTATACTCTTCCGTAACTATAAAAAAAAAATCCAACCAATTTCCACTAAATACAGACTTTTATAGATTTATATAATACATATAATATAGAATAAGCAGAGAATAGAACTAATTTAAAGAGATTAGTTAAGGTTTTGACTTAATTTGGAGCTAGTGGTTAGCATGTTCTCTCAGCGCTAGGGATTCCCGGTTTAAATCCCCATCTGGGTGCAGTTTCCATGTTCTCCCTGTGTCCACGTGGGTTTCCTCCGGGTTCTCTGGTTTCCTCCCACTGTCCAAAAAAACATGGATTGAGGTCAATTGAATTCTCCAAATTACCCCATATAGAGTGTGTTTGTGTGTGTGTGTCATTGTGAGTGATAGATTGGTGCCCTGTCCTGGGTGTATCTGCCCAGTGCCCGAAACGTTCTCCCCTGGATGGGCATGGGGAACCCCTCCACAACCCTAGAATAGAAATAAAGCTGAAGATAATGAATGGATGGAGTTGACATTTATAAACGACTTTATGTTGGTGTTCATTATGATTGTTTTCTATGCATGTGTGCTTTTATCAATTACTTTGCATTTAAAACTTAAACTGAGACCACAGTGAATATATTTTGAAGAGGGACTCAGTTATTTTAGAGAAAAATTCACATATTTGAGTTAAACATAATGGAAATGGTCAATGTTTTAAAATTTTTTTTTTTTTTTTTTACAGAACTAAACAAATATGTTTACTGCAACTACCGCTTCAGTCCAGAGTGAGACGTGCTTCTCTTCTGGAGACTGCTGCAGCAAAAACACCATGCTGATCAGCTCAAAGTGGAACAAGGTCCATGCTATTGGTGCAGGGCTGAAGAACATGGGAAACACCTGCTTCCTTAATGCAGCCCTGCAGTGCCTGGCTTACACTCCTCCTCTTAGTAACTACATGTTGAGTGGAGATCATTCAAGATCATGTAAGTCATGAAAGCAATTTTAGATTCAGCTGCAAGTTTCACCAGCTGCTTGATGTTTTTAAATATACAATGAAAATGTAATTTGTAATCATTTACTTTTTCTTCTTTAAGGTAAAAACCTTGAATTCTGTATGGCATGCTCAATGCAGAAACACATTTCCTCTGTATTCTCCAACTCAGGAAATGTCCTAAATCCTACTGTACTTCTGAGTGACCTGAAACGTAAGTGGTCATCTGCTAATAATTTATTATTATTATTATTATTATTATTATTATTATTATTATTGTTTTACTAAAATATATCTGCCTTCAGAAATTGCACCATTTTTTGAGGTGGGAATCCAGGAAGATGCACATGAGTTTTTGGGCTACATCATAAAGGCCATGCAAGAGTCCTGTTCACTTGCTGCAATGTGAGTCTAATGTACACTGATCAGATCAACGTGCTGTAGAATCTTAACTATTTTTTTTTAGTTCATTCTTGTGTGTTGTATCATATGTTCATCTTACAATCATTTTAAATACTTACGTGAAGCTAAATTATACATATACATAGTATTTTGTAAAAACATCTTAGCTCCATATTAATGCAAGATCTATATAATTTTACACAATTTGGATAATCCTTATTCTGTTTTACTTTTATCAGAATGAACCAGCAACCAGAGGAAACAACGCCGATCCAGCAGATCTTTGGAGGTCAACTGAAATCAAGTGGTCAGTTTTGCTTTTAGATCCTAAACATATCATGATTTTTGTCCTGTACAATAAAATGACTAATAATTTCCAACAATGTGCTTGTCTTTCACAGTGTCATGTTTGGAATGTGAGACGACATCAGTTTCGTTTGATCCATATGTTGACATCCCAGTGGTCATTAAAGTAACTACTCAAGTTCAAAACTCTATTCCACTTCAAACTGAGCTCAAATTCCAGATTCCTGATAAGCTGCTTAGGAGCGCTATACGTTTATACAGTTGTTCTTAAGATAATCTTTACATGTGTTCTCTTACAGGACACCACATCCATTACAGAAGCTCTGAATTATTTTGTTAGACCTGAAATACTGGAATTCTACTACTGCTGCAAGTAAGAGTTCCATCCTCTGCTGTTTATCACATTAACATCTTTCTGTCACTACTTTATTATAAGAATATGAACATTTTCAGATCATTTGAAGTTGTTTACAAATTCTGCACTGTTTGTAGATGTATGCAGACAGTTCAGGCAGTTAAGACCGTTAACTTCCACTGCACTTCCAACGTTCTCGTCTTTTATCTAATGAGGTTCACCAATCATTTTGGAGGCAAAATCAATGAGGTATGATCATACAGCTTTTGTACGAGTGTCTATTTGACCAGTTGTTTATCTCTGCATGTTTCATTCTACAAGCAAAGCGAGCCGTACTGTAATAAACAAATGTGATGCTCTATATATTTATCTCCTCTGCGCAGAATGTGATTTACCCAGAATATCTAGACATGAGCTGCTACATGTCTGAGAATCAGGATAAGCTGCAGCTCTACACGCTGTACGCCGTGTTGGTGCACAAGGGCTTTGACTGTTTTTCAGGACATTACTACTGCTATGTTAAGGTATGATCTATTGCACAAACTGCACAGTCAACATCTTTCCATGTTCAACAATGTTTTTTCTGATTGGGCTGATAAATAGATTGATGTGGAAATGTGGAATTTTTTTTTTTTCAGGGTAGTGATGATCAGTGGTACAAGATGAATGATGAATCAGTTTCAGTCAGCAATATCAGAACTGTGCTGAAGCAGCAAGCATACATGTTGTTCTATACCAGGTACAGTTCTGTTCCAATGAATGAAGCTTATATTCACTAAAGTTTCAGTCAATATATTCTGGAAATTCTGATTTCTTTTCAGATCACCAGAACAGAGTGACTGCTTCCTCAAGAATCCTACATCAGACCTTTTATCAGATCTGTGCCCTGAGGTACCACTTCACATTATAAAGCCATTTAATATTGTATGAACATGAAAATTTATCACTGATAAACCAAAAAAACAAAGACTTTAGCTTCTTATTCTGCTCATTATCAAATCATTTATATTAGAACAATTAAGAGTTAATAACCGAGATTAACTGAAAATGTTGATTTCAGTCACTACAGAGACAAGAAGAGGAACAAGTAGCAGAAAAAGACTTGCAGAGCACAAAGAGAAAAAGGAAGAGGAGAAATGTTTATAAAAAATTTGTTTTAGACTGGAGTCGAAAGATCTGAATATTCTTGTTTGAAACACAATAAGCTAAAATGTTTACAAATATTTATTATCTATCAATTGATTCTAATTATTTATTTCATAAATGAACTGGTTCATTTTTATTCTTAAATTTTTGATCATTATGTATAATTTAATGTTCTTGTTTGTATTTACGGATTCAAGCAGCACATGTGGAGGAAAACATTTTTTAGGAGGCTTCATCGACATAAAAAAAGTTAAATTAATTTATTTATATCATTTTATAATCTTCTTAAAATAATTTGATTAATGGAGTATAATGGAGCCTAAATCAAAGTTTGTTCAGTTAAACCAAACACCATGTACAAGTCGCTTACCCATCGTATTATTGCTATAAGTATAAGTATATGGTATATATATACTATAAAAGGGAAGAAAAAAAAAAGAAGAAAAAAAAAAATATATATATATATATATATATATATATATATATATATATATATATATTTTTTTTTTTTTTTTTTTAATGAAGCAATAATCACCACACATCAAGTTATTGATTATTAACACTATTGAAAATTAAGATACAATATTTTAACAATGCAGAATTTTATTATTTACTTAATTAATTTACTTTTAAAAATGATGGCTTCTAATTTACAATGTAAAAAAAAAATGTAACTTATATAGTGATATTTTTTTACAAGGAAAGTGAGATTTTATATTAAAACAGTTTATTCCTCATTTAAATAAAGGTTTAATTGTTGGTAAATACGTGAATAGACTATGATGTATACATGCAATGATATTAAAATACATTTTTTGTTTAAAATTATAACTTGGCTGTTGTGTTTTTTCTTGTATATTTTGTTTGTATAAGTAAAACAATGTGCAATAGATTGGTGTTAATAAATTTGTGTAAAAAATCCAATTTAGATTAAGTAATTTTCCTGTAAAACTTTAAAGTATTAATACTGTTAAGGCTTCTTTAAAATGAAGGTACCACGGATCTGTATAAGGAATTTTTTTGTAAACAGTGAATATATTCAAAAGGGTTAGATTTAATTTTAATACATCTTAATATAATCTGCCGTGTGTTTCATGTTTTATAAAGTCAATAATGATTTCTAGAAGTGGACCGATTTACATGTGTGTGTGTTTTTCATCAGTGTACCATTGTTAAATACTGAAGATGATTATTTCTAATTTATTCCAAATGAATTAAAACAAAGCTGTTGAAGAGGTCAGTTGAATAATAAACACTTTATGTAAAGGTTTTTAAACAACCTTTAAATTAAATAAAATTTTAAGTTTAGTAAAAAAAAGCTTTTGTGTAAAATTCAGGTACAACCAGGATAAGGCAAAAATACAGTAAAATCTTCTTTTAACGTAATAATAATAATAATAATAATAATAATAATAATAATGTTGTTATTGTTATTATTACATATTTTTTTACATGAGTCTTGTCTTTTTACTTTAAAACTTTTTCATTAGCTTTAAAACAGCCTTCAAACTCGTACATTAAAAGTAAACATTTTCCTGGAATATTTATTATAAGTGTTTACCATTTCTCATCGTTGCAGCACTTATTATCTCTTGTATCCAGACACGCCTTTTTTATTGTTTATCTGCTAGCAGCAGCATGTATACATGTATACAATATACAGTACTGTTTTGTTGGTATAATGATGATAACCACTCTAGACAGTGAGATCTGCTGTTGCGCGTCGAGTGACACAATGGATTTCCATGTCTGATGCATTCTGGATCAGTTATTTACATATATGAGCACAGGATATGAAAACACATTAACACTGTACACATTCTCCTAGAAACTTGTTGAATCTATAAATGCTTTAGTGTTGCAAATTACACAGGTTCGAATTCCAATCTGGGTGGAGTTTCCACATTTTCCCTGTACCCCCATGGATTTTCTCTGGGTTCTTCATTTTCCACCCACAGTGCAAGTACATGGATTCGAGGTGAGTTGGCTGCTACAAATTGCCCATATCTGAACTATGTTTGAGTGAGTGGTGCCCTGTCCTGGGTGTATCTGCCCAGCAACCGAAACTGGATGGACATGGGGAAACCCCCAGGCAACCCTAATATAGAATTAAGTGGAAGATAATGAGATGAGATTTCAGTGCAGTCACATCCATAAGGTTATTAATACATTTATCTAGTGTGAAATAGTAAATAGACTTTTCTGAGGTTCTGTTGTTACATCCTTAATGCTGGAAATGCATTATTTTACATATATATATTTTGTTATGACTCAGAAGCAGTTTAATAAACATTGCTTTGAGTAAATTTTTTGGTTTCTGGCTTTTTGAATATTTCAACAATAGAATCACAAGTTTTTATTTCTCCAGCTGATGGTGCTGTTGTAAGGCAGCATGGGGTTGGAGCTCTACATCCTGTACCTGAACTGCTAAAAATGGCAGCTAGTGTGGTTAGTATGCTTGGCCCTGTTCAGTAAGTAAACTGTTTTCATTAATACTGTTTATTATTATTGTTTTAAATGATTGTATTTGATCTATGAGATTTAAAGTTAAAAGTTTTTTGCCTTATGTGATCCTGAGAAAGTGTCTAAACTTAGCCGCTCGACCCTCAGCTTGGTAGTAGAGTATTGTGAATGAAGAGATTCAGCAGTATAAAATTTAGAGCAAAGGAACATGGAGGCTTAGTTTATACTTATAGTTAATAGTCAAATACATGTGTTAGGATGGAGTCAAGCTTGGATCTATAATAACTTCTGTACCCTAGCTGCCTTTTCCAGTCTCAGCAATACATAGTATTATAGTATTATTCATTCATTCATTCATTCATTATCTCCCGCTTTTATCCTTTATTAGGTCCATGCCCATCCAGGGGAGAACGTCTTGGGCACCAACCTATCGCTGGGCACACACTCACTCACACAAACACACTCTACATGGGGCAATTTGGAGAACTCAATTGACTTGATCCATGTTTTTGGGCTGTGGTAGAAAACCGGAGAACCCGGAGGAAACCCACGCGGACACGGGGAGAATATGGAAACTCCACCCAGATGGGGATTTGAACCGGGAATCCCTAGCGCTGAGAGGCGAACGTGCTAACCACTAAGCCACCGTGCCGTTAATATTATTTAAATAATTTCAATTCCTTTATCACCAGAATTTATAAAGAATACTGCAGTTGCAATGCAGAGGTTTCATTGCATTAGTGAAACTATTTTTGGTTTATAATCTGGGTATTTAGTGTCACATTCAGAAGCTGTGTCAAGGCCTCAAGAACTACTGCAATCTCCAACCTTTATTCAGCTTTTTGCAAAAGGATGTGTTTGCTATTGTGTCAGGGTTTGATAAAGAAAATTGGATGACAAAAAATGATTGCACACTTCAGTTGCTTTCAATATTTCTGTTGTGCAACTGTATTATGTAACTTTGTGTCTTCTTTACAAAGAAATCAATTAAGCAGAACTAAATCTTCATGACAACTATGACTAATATAATGACAAAAATAATCATAAAAACTTTGGTAAAAACTTTATTACACTTCCTAACCCTTACAAAATCACTATTATTATTATTATTATTGATTGCTGTAAAATAATGATTTAAACAAAATATTTAAAATGAATAAATTGTCAAATAAATTATTTTTAGGCTTTATTATACTTTAAAGAATGCTTATATACTATACACATTTTGGGCATTAAATATGTTTTTTCTCAAGTAAATAACAAAAGAACTATTTATTTACTTGGTTAATTAGTTTTGTGTTTGGAACTTTTGGATGTGCCAAGTAGGGTGACTTTGAAAGATGCGGGAACCCAGTATGCTCTGACATTCTGGTACAATGCATTCCACTTTTTGTTTGTTACCTTAGAGCTTCTTTCATGTGTGATAGTATCTCTTTAGAACGACTTGCTGTTTAGTCAGAAATAATGTTACAAACAAAAATAATTAAATGGTTTGTAAAGACATGTTAGTTTTAGTTGTAATTACAAGAGATTTGTACACAGAATTTACACATCTTAGAAATATCTGTGGTTAGATTTTAAAGATCCAAACATTCGGCTAAGAGCTAGCCTTTATAATAAAACCCAAATGGTAAAAATGATAATAATTTATTTAAGACAATGTGTGTTGTATTATACTCATAAATTGTGTTGTACTCATATATTGGTTGACCTCATAAGCACTTTTTATACAGGTTAGTCATTTAAATATTACTGTGCCCTCTTGCCTCTACAAATATTACAGTACAAGCAGTAAAAAAACAAATGAGGCACAACTGCATTTTGCAATCCAAATGGGCAGAAGGGTTTGTACTTTTGGGTTCATGCTTATGCAATACCTATGAGGATAACAGGTGAACCTCATTGTTGTCAATGTGAATCACATATCACTTTAAATTTATATTAGACATTAGAATTCATATTAAAATTTCATATACTCAGTGAAATGTTTAAATGTTACATCTTCAGGTTCGTAAAGCAGCACCTATAAGAAAATCTAAATGTGAAAATCAATCCTAAAAAAATAAAATATAAGCAGACTCTAATCTCCAAATTCATTAAGTCCTTCCAGTCAAGCAGCTTACTGGAAAAAAAGCACATTATTTTACCCTACAGCTTCTTTAGCATACTAAACCACAGGTGTCTCATTTTAATACATTTCTTAATCCTAACTGCAGAATACTCTACAGAATTTTTCTTTTAAGCTTGACTGCATAATTCATTCATTCATTCATTCATTATCTTCCGCTTTATCCTTTATTAGGGTCGCGGTGGGGGTTCCCATGCCCATCCAGGGGAGAACATTTCGGGCGCTGGGCAGATACACCCAGGACAGGGCGCCAATCCATTGCTGGGCACACACTCACTCACACAGACACACTCTATATGGGGCAATTTTTGTAGAATTCAATTGACTTGATCCATGTTTTTGGACTGTGGGAGGAAACCGGAAAACCCGGAGGAAACCCACGTGGACACTGGGAGAACATGGAAACTCCACCCAGATGGGGATTCGAACCGGGAACCCCTAGCGCTGAGAGGCGAACGTGCTAACCACTAAGCCACCGTGCTGCCCTGACTGCATAATAAGGTTCATAATTACAGCATGGATTAGTAAAATCTAAACTTAGTACACAAATGCAAAATTGTGTTGTATAGTGTAAATAGCATAGTCATCAGTTATTTTAAATTACATCAGTTTTAAATGTTAAATTACAGCAGTTGCTAGGTGTAAAGATGTGTAATAATAATTAATTTGTGAATAACAAACCAAAATTCTGTCATGCAGCAGACTCAGACAGTTGTGACTTTAGGTACTCTTTCTTGTCCTCGCAATTAGACAGCTTCCCGGTGCTTTAACATGGGCAAACACAGCTGGGGTCATGTAAGCAGTAACAGCTTAATTGCTGAACCAGTTTAATGTTCTGAAATGTTCAATTAAAGCAATTATTACTGAAGTGAGCAGAAGACTTAGACAGTTTAATGTTGCTGTCAGCCTCCGATACAAAGCAAAGCTTTCTCCAATGACCACTGTATTTTTTTTCTCTATAATGGAAAAATAATTGCTTAGGCTTTTAGCTCTGTACGGCCAAGGGTTAGGAGCTAAGAGCTTGGAATCTCTGAATTTAGCATGACAAGTGATTAAACTATTCATTCATTCATTATCTCCCGCTTTGTCCTCTGTTAGGGTCGCGGTGGGGTTCCCCATGCCCATCCAGGGGAGAACGTCTCAGGCGCTGGGCAGATAGACCCAGGACAGGGCGCAAATCCATCGCTGGGCACACACTCACTCACACAGACACACTCTATATGGGGCAATTTTTAGGAATTCAATTGACTTGATCCATGTTTTTGGACTGACTCGGGGAGAACATGGAAACTCCACCCAGATGTGGATTCGAACTGGGAATCCCTAGCACTGAGAGGCGAACGTGCTAACCACTAAGCCACCGTGCCGCCATGATTAAACTATTGGATTTTATCTAAGGGTTTAGGAAGAGTTTATAGACTAGCAGTCAATGACATGACAGTGTCATGGGCAGGTGTGTTCAAATGCTTTATATTATCCTTCAAAATCAGTTTGTGATATTTTTATACAGTATCTACAGGGAGAGATATGCTTGACGAAAAGTCAGTCAGCATTCTTTGGCACAAATAGAATGAAGACAGCTGCATCAGGACAGTATGTGACAGCAAACCCTACTCTATACTCAGAATTGAAATCGGGCCAGGCCTAAAAATATATTATCATACACATAAAACAACTGGAATTACAAAGAACAAATAGAGCTTGGTTAGAGTACAACAGCATAAAGCAGAGACCTGTATAGACACTTTCAAAAATATCTCAGGGGCCATGTGGAAAAGTCAGCAGTCCTTCTTCTATATTAAATGAACACATGACACTGCTGACACTGCTATGCAGTTTTTAAACTATCACCCGCTGGATATTAACATTGCGTTTTAAATACTGAACATTGCATTTTAAATAATGAAACCTTTTAATGTCTTAGTTGGATAGTCATATGGAAAGGATTATAATTAAATAATATTTTGTTTATATGTTTTAAATGTCACTAAAATTTCCTTTTTTGTTATTAAACTTATTAAGGGGGTTGATGACAGTACTACATGCTGCGCAATTGTACCACCTGAGGAAAAAGAACTGGATAAAATAAATCTTATTCTGGAGACAGGGTCGAGCAGCGGGTGGTGTGTCTAAGAAACAAGGAGATCCAAGGTTCAGACAAGGTGCCATTGAAAATAGATTATTTAATAAAATGTTTTCATGTCGGGACTTTGTGTTAGAATATACAAAGGTAATAATAACAGATAATGTTTTAGTAAGTCTTTTGTTAGATTTTTTTTAATAGCAGCAAAACTTCAGTATTCTCACTCATGGCTCCTCTGGGGTATTTTAATAATCTACACATAAGAATCGATGAGGAGACAATATGATTTACTGCAGAGATCATATTTAACAATAATAAGTTTTAGGACAGTTTAAGGTCTTTATATTAATAACAATGAAACATATATTTATGCTGCTTAAGCAATTGCTTATGTTCAAATACTTTTTACTGCAATATGTACCTTTTATCATTCCTATTATCTTTTGCTTACACGCTGATTCTATGTTCTTTTGAAGTCTTACATTTTTTTAAATAGGTAACAAAAAATATAAAAACTTTAAATTTTTAATGATGAATGGTAAACTGGGCGGCATGGTGGCTTAGTGGTTAGCACGTTCGCCTCTCAGCGCTAGGGATTCCCAGTTTGAATCCCCATCTGGGTGGAGTTTCCATGTTCTCCCTGTGTCCGCGTGGGTTTCCTCCGTGTTCTCCGGTTTCCTTCCACAGTCCAAAAACTTGGATCAAGTCAATTGAGTTCTTCAAATTGCCCACCATAGAGTATGTTTGTGTGAGTGTGTGCCCAGCGATAGATTGGCGCCCTGTCCTGGGTGTATCTGCCCAGCGCCCAAGACGTTCTCCCCTAGATGGGCATGGGGAACCCCACCGCAGCCCTAATAGAGGATAAAGCGGAAGATAATGAATGAATGAATGAATGAATGAATGGTAAACTAGCACAACCGTGATAAAATGTAAAACTTTATTTAAATATATATTAAAAAAAGTATATCCCTTTGCCAACATCTGTATGCTTATAATTAACATCGCAATTCTCTTATATATAGCCTCCTGTAATATCCTGCATCCATTTTAAACCAAAGCCTTCCTCTCCATTTTCAGATGAGCTTTTCATTTAGAGTGAACACCATGCATTATTAATTCCATGTTAGATAATTCATCTAGGATTCATAGAAGAGTATTATGTAAATACAGTGGCGTGTATAGCAGTGATTCAAGCTTATTACTAGAAAACCATTTTATTACTAATGTTATTAATAAAATTAATAAATTATTATTAATCAAATCTAATCTCTTTTCTAAAACTTTTCTAAACAAATCAGCTACCATATGTTCAATATTTTTTTCGTTGTATTCCTCTATTGTATGACTGTAAATAGCTGAAAATAAGAAAAATAGAATTTTATCGTGTATATATAGATTTAATTGGCGGCACGGTGGCTTAGTGGTTAGCACATTCGCCTCTCAGCGCTAGGGATTCCCGGTTCGAATCCCCATCTGGGTGGAGTTTCCATGTTCTCCCCGTGTCCGCGTGGGTTTCCTCCGGGTTCTCCGGTTTCCTCCCACAGTCCAAAAACATGGATCAAGTTAATTGAATTCTCCAAATTGCCCAATTTAGAGTGTGTATGTGTGAGTGAGTGTGTGCCCAGCGATGGATTGGCGCCCTGTCCTGGGTCTATCTGCCCAGCGCCCGAATCGTTCTCCCCTGGATGGGCATGGGGAACCCCACCGCGACCCTAATAGAGGATAAGCGGAAGATAATGAATGAATGAATGAATATATAGATTTATAATTCTATTATTAGAAATTTTCCCTAGTTTTTTAATCTCTTTCTAATGACTCAATAGCTTTCTCACATTTCTTCTAATGTAGCTGCTGCTGAGAATGTGAATTTCCCCATTGTGGGACAAATAAAGGTCTATCTTATCTTATCTTATCTTATCTTATCTTATCTTATCTTATACAGACTGCAGTTAATCTTTTTCACTCTATACATTTTTATTCTCCTTTATTTAATGGCCAGGACACTCACAGGTCCATATAAATGAACATGAGTTTAATCTGGAAGTATGTTACTACCTTGCACAGAGTCCTGAGGACCTCAACCCCATCGAATACCTTTGAAATAAACCATTCATTATCTACCGCTTTATCCTCTATTAGGGTCGCAGTGGGGTTCCCCATGCCCATCCAGGGGAGAACGTTTCTGGCGCTGGGCAGATAGACCCAGGACAGGGCGCCAATCCATCGCTGGGCACACACTCACACAAACACACTCTATATGGGGCAATTTGGAGAATTCAATTGACTTGATCCATGTTTTTGGACTGTGGGAGGAAACCGGAAAACCCGGAGGTAACCCACGCAGACACAGGGAGAACCTCACAAGTGCTCTTCTATATGATCTGACAAAGAGTTTAACAGACACACTTCAAAGTTCTGTGAGCAACCCCAGAAGAGCAAAAGCTGTTAAAGCTGTGATGGGGACCAAGTTAAATAGGGCTGTCATAAAAACGTGTGTAGGTCTCCCTTTCATCTTACAATTTTCTTATTATGTCCTATCTATCTTAGTTAGTTTAAACTGATATGTTTAAAAAAACAAGAAGGTAACTACATACTTTACAGACTTAAGTGTAGTATTTTGTTAGAATAGTGTATAGTCACTATAGGTGTTACTATACTGTTACGTTAAAGCGCTGGTCTATTAACATAGAGATATTTGATTGGTTATACGGGGAGGGCGGGGCTATAATAGATCCTCCCCCTAAATACATAGCGGCTCTTAATTCAATTCTTATAAGAAACAGAAACGTTAAGTGTGATGTTCCGGAGGTGCTTTTATACTGTTTTATTTTGACGCACAATAACTAAAAAAAAACCCACACCAAACACGTAGAAACCAGTGTGGAAAAGCTGCGGCGG
Organism: Corydoras maculifer; assembly: GCA_019802435.1. Lineage (NCBI taxonomy): Eukaryota > Metazoa > Chordata > Actinopteri > Siluriformes > Callichthyidae > Corydoras > Corydoras maculifer. Next base: position 1,003,596 of record JAFMOD010000297.1, on the reverse strand, counting down.
GGTTTAACCATAACACTGTGGAAATACCTGGAAGTCAGCGTGTTGATCTGCGCGTTTGCCGAACTGTAAGTTTTTACCTTTTTATCCAACGAACGTGAAATCAGAATTAAACTGGACATAACAGACCCGTTTGTTTGCCACTCTAATATTTAACAAACATATACTGATTTACATTTAACATTCCTATACTTACTTTAACAGTGAGTTTACGTTTTTATATATAAACCACTTTTGTGGGTTAAATGTTCCAGGTTTTCAACGATAAACGTGTCTGATGATTAATTTATTTTGATTTAATGTGTTTTTTTTTACTAACACATGAAGACTGAGAGCCTGGGTCTCTCCACCGTGTAGCTCCGTCTTCCTTTGTATTTTCATTGTCCAACCTGGTCTTTAAACACGTGCACTTTCTGTTAAATAAGAACATGAACATTGTACATGTAACACAGACAGGCTGAAAAGAGACGTGTTTTAAACAAAGCTGTGTTTTCGTCTTAAATAAATGTTTGGTTGATTATTTACATTTGGTGAACGCTTCACGGCTGTGTTTATTGTAGCCACTCCGCGTGGACTCATTCGACAAACCTGCTGCTCCCCTTTCACGTTTTCCTTTTATAACTTAATATAAGATGCATTTTGTTTATATGTAAAAAAACAAGCTTTTTACTGCTTAGTTTTCTGAACCAGCACCCGCGAGCCGTTGTTCGTTCGCTGTTAATGTAATTCAGAGGGTCGTGAGGTTTAGGAGGCAGCGCTCCTAAACCTCAACACCCCCCACCCCCCCAAAATGTTTTTTTATTTTTTATTTTAATTTTTTTTACAGACATTATAAAAAACATCCACTATATATCCAAAGCTACACTTTATGTATTTTGACGCCCCCAATCTACATATACAATATCTTAATTGTAACTTAATTGACATGGCATCATTTCCAATCAGTTTTCTTGGTATTTAAGCTGTTTGTTCAGGGCCCATCAGCTGTTTTTCAGGTTCTCTACACCTGAAAGGGCATGAGAAATCTTAGCTTCATTTAGTACTCATTAATATTAGTCATTTATAAAGTCTTTTATAATTTAAAAGTAAAGATGGAATAACTTTTCTTTGTGGAGAATTGTTGGCTGGACAAACTGTAGGTATTTGTTTTTATGTTTGAAGCTAGGTGCACCAGAAAATTGTTCTGTTTTAACCTGCTGTGTGGTTGTAGTAGGCCTACGTGTATGTTGATGTAAGTAAGATCTCATAGAAAACACTCTGATCTGTGATTTTACAAGTTGAAGTTATACCAAAGTACCGATATAACAGCACTGCTGATCAAATTTTACTTTGTTAAAAAGTTATATCAGAGTACTTTGGCCATCTGATGTGGTCTGTTGGCTCACTTTATAGCCTTTTTTTGGAAATCTGTTTAGCTAAAATAAATGAAAATCTGGTCTGAGATTGGAGGTAAAACAAGTAAGAACTTAACAAATACAGTGGGATACTAAAAAAAAAAGAATGTTCAGGCCAGTTATCTATTAAAAATTAAATATAGCTTATGTATATTACCAAAATAATGCTAATTTACTGGCAGGTTTTCATGGGTATGAGGGTTGCAGCTATGTGTTCACATTTTTTAAAGTGGATTTGGTGTGAATCATTTTGTACCATGAGTTTTTTGCTAAAATCTTTTGTTTTACACATGTCTTACCACTGTGTGAAAAAATACCCTGTACAAACTACATTTTGTGCATATTGTTTATTTAAATTTTTAACAAGTTTCAAATATAATAATCAAACATTAATTTGGTTAAGGCAGTACTTTCATTGCATCAAAATAAAGTATATTAAAAAATCCTTGTTTTTATCCAGGGTCAATAGTTTTGCTTCTCTTTACAAACAGTGACAAACAGTCCGGTTCTTTGTGAGCCTATCTGCCGTGGAGTGGTTGTGCAAACATCAGTAAAGCGCTCACGTGTCTGGTTGGCATTCACAACTTTTGCCGTCATGTGTATTGCACAAATTGTCTTCATAGTGATAAGACCGTTCATCTTTGACACTGTGTACATTTATTTTTTAATAATTATTCACATGGAGATGGAAAGTCTATGTGTATATCAGCTGTCCAGCACAGGGTACACCCACACAACATGCATAGCATGCCAAAAAAACATCAGGTGCTTGAGAATTCTAATTTTAGCTTTGTATTTATGTTATGAGCCTGGTGTCAGCAGTGTGCTGCAATTGCAATGAGAGTTCTATGATTTTTTTTAAGTCAGTATATAACATTTACCAATGTACTTCACAAATTTTATTACTAAAAAGTTAAAATTGTGACACTTTATCCCCCCCGCCCTTCCTAAATTGAAAGTGTAATAAAAGGTATATTAAAAATTAAAATTACAATTTATCATTTGTGAGTAAAATGGCTTCAGGACAGATTAATTCACAAGAGTAACTTTATAATCTCTGCTAAATAAACACTAAATCAGACATTACAAAACCTAATATGCAGCTGTGTTACTTAGTACTTTAAAAGGTTTAATTCGGGACACGGATAATCCACCTGTAGTGAGTGTGTGGTTGGTTTGCATTTTGTGGAACATAGAACATAGATTTCATTTTACATTCACATTACATTTAGTCATTCAGCAGATGCTTTTATTTACTACTTACAAATGAGGGAACAACTCAACTGGAACCAGCAAGGAACCAGTCATTGTATTATTCTTGATCATTTTTTATTCTGGTGTCAATGCCTAGATTTAACCTTTGCAGTTTTTTAAAGAAAATTATTAGTATTGAATGTCTTTGTGTCATGGACAGAGTTGGGAAGGTCATTGCACTATGTAGCAGTGGTGAACAATGCAGAGTAATAATTAGCACCATGGTGAGGTTGTGTCAACAGGCCACATTCATCACTAGAACACATTGAAAAATTTGGAGTGTACCTTAGAAAAATAGATTTAAGGAATGAGGGAGCAAATCCAGTGATTGTTCTGTAGATCTGAGTCAGTGCCTTGTTCAGCTACATGAAGCCAATGGCAAAAATCCAATATTATCTACATTTCTGTTATAGTTTAAGCTGCTATAGCAACAGTCCAGACATCAACAACAGTTTAGTTTAGGTTCTTTTTTTTTCTAACAGAGATACGAGGAATTTGTTAAAGTTATGAAGATGACGGGAATAGTTTTAGCTTTTAGACTAGAAGGTCTGTGACTTTAATACTATTCCGAAATAATAGCATCTAAACCACTTGCTGTTTTTTTAGTTGTTTGTACACTCTGTTAAACTGAAATGTACTGAACAAATCTGTTTAGGAAAACACATGCTTTAGAGATATTGTAGATATTATATATTGTATGTAGCAGTCAGGGAGATAGAAATGGCAAACAAAATAAAATTAAACTGCTGTAACTGTAATGTTGATGTTAATAAATACTTTATCAGCAAGTACCAAAAGTACTTATTTAGTATAACAAAATGTGATCTAATTGTATTTCCAGAATAAAGACGAAATTCAAATCCTAGCTGTTAGCAATTAAATATAAATATCTAGTGCTAATAACTAGTAAGAGAACATAATTGCATTAAAGAAACAAAATAATGCTTAGTAATCTCTAGGGTCAAGTTTAAATGAGAGCTCCAGTGTGTTTAAAAATGTAATGTTAAAAATGTTAAATGTAAATAGAATTCTACTGGTAGACAGCCATTTTATTTATATATTTAGTTTCACTTTGTCCCCAGTTCCACTTACAGTGTAGATGTATGATGTGGTTGTACATTTATAGATTAGTCAACCTGCTTCTCTGCCTTACACTCAGCACCCCCAACAAGACCACAGTTAAAGTACTGTTTAAGTAGTGGATGAATCTTAGCTCTGTAATTACACTTGTGTGGATGCAGTTGTGCTAATACACTTTCATAAGCCCAACACACATTAACACACCACCACCATGTCAATGTCACTGCAGTGATTAAAATAATCCACTACACAAACAATACCTGCTCTCTGGTGGTCCTAAACATTTCAGAACAGAGTAAAGGGGACCAACTAATGTGAAGGGTACATAATGTGCATGGAGCTAATAAAATGAATGAGTGTTATAAACACCTTGTTTTGACAAAGTGACTGGTGAATGTGTGGTCACCCCCCCCCCCCTTTACACACATAGTCCTATTTTCATCATTCATATCATTCATTCATTTATTATCTTCCGCTTTATCCTATATTAGGGTCGCGGGGGTCCCCATGCCCATCCAGGGGAGAACGTTTTGGACGCTGGGCAGATACACCCAGGACAGGGTGCCAATCAATCGCTGGGCACACACTCACAGACACGCACACAAACACACTCTACATGGGGCAATTTGGAGAACTCCATTGCCTTGATCCATGTTTTTGGACTGTGGCGGGAAACCGGTGAACACGGAGGAAACCCACGCGGACACGGGGAGAACATGGAAACTCCACCCAGATGGGGATTCGAACCGGCAATCCCTAATGCTGAGCGTCCTAATGCTATTTTCATATATATATTTTATTTTAGAGATGGTAATTGTTTATTGTTCCCTCATTTGTTTATTTTAATTAACTGTTATCAGTCATCCAATAAATTTTTTTCCTTCATCTACAGACCTTAATTCCACAACCGTTGTTCATTTCACCTGACATTTCATCATGAACTGAGGAAGCACATCTTGAACACGTCTTCTTGTGATCTTTAGCTGTACAGTCTGTAAACATTATAAAATAGTGATGATGAGCTGTTTAAAAACAATGTAGTCCTAATAAAAGTGGTAGTTTTTTAGTAATAAAACAATCAAATTATCAAATTTGATTAAAGAAATAGATGTTTATACATTTAGCTCCTGGTTCTTTTTAGGCATCCATTCTCAAGAAATAATAACTGCTGGTCTGAATGTGAGGGCAACATTTCTGAGGTGACAGCTGGCTCCAGCTGCATAGAATAGTAGAGATTTGGGGAGAATGAAACGAAATAAATAATGGACTTCATTTTGCTTCACTTTTACTTTTTAAAAGGCTGATGTTACCAGACTAATGAATGCATTCATTTATATGATCGAACTAATCATAGTAATTAGTCATTCTGTTTTACCAGCTGAGCCTCAGATGTACTGTCTGCGTGTTCTGAAACTGAGATAGGTGAAGGTCAGTCAGCTTAGTTCTCAGAAGTTTCCCATGGGAGTAATGGCACTCGCTCACGTGTCACTTCTCAATGGGTGGACCCTGGCACCCACAATCTTGTGCCTGTGTGCAAACTGACCCTGGTGCGTTGGTGTGGTGGTGGGTGTTGTACACGTGAATGCTGAATGTTGACTGTTTGGCTCCACTTTATAAGCCATGCACTTGATTTCTGTTTGAGGATTGAACTTCAGTCTCTGCCAAGAGTAGACAGTATTTATCATACCCTTCCTAAGCTTTTAGAGTACTAAATTTATCGGTCTGGATCACTTCGGTTATATGTTTTCATTTCTTTGCTCTTCTGCATCTATCAGCCTGTCCAAAAAATGAGTGTTTTTTAAAAAATAACTCTCAAAGGTCCAAAGCAAACACTTGAAATGCAAGAGCATGTTACAAACCACTCATGGATTTACCTAGCTTTCATGCAAAATATATTTTATACTTTTGCATTAATGTTTAAATTTTTTTGACATTTGTTTTGCACTGTCTGCACAACTTTAGATGGCTCTTTTCTTCAGTATTGTACATGTGCGCTGCAATGCATTCTGCATATAAATACTTTTGTGCTCAGTTTCACACAACACGCATGCTGGCACAACAGCCAGAATCCAAATTCTTGAAGGTACAAGTGACATTTAGTCTTGTGAGCTGGAGAAATAAGTCTTACACTGTGTCTATGCTAAAATTGGCTGGTCTCCACATTACCACAGTATTTTCCAGACCCTAAAACAGACACATTTTAAAATGCTGCAGAACTTGTTTTAGACTAAAATGTTTTAGTATGGACACAGGAAATTACATATTAAAAAAAAATCTAAAGCAGGCGCTCTTTTGCTTCCTGATTGGGCCTGATCACTTATGACATAGACTTTTCTGATTTGTTTCTCAGTCATTCATTATTTTGTCACTAAGCAACCATCTGCAGCCCCTTATGTTCATCCAGCACCCACATGCCCGGTATATGTAATTGGCCATATCATTTGTGTTTCTGATGTTTTATTCTGGGCATAGGTTAATTCTGCTACAGCGCTACACCACACATGTAATTTCATTTTAGAAGGCTATTTTCACACATTAACACCAGTCAGTAACTATAGAATCAGTAGTAGGTGTTTTTCTTTGTCATATTTTCAGACATGCAGCAAATCAGACATGTTTTCACTTTCCTTAGAAGCATGTCAGATGTGTAGTATTGTTAATAACTTAAAAGTAATACAATATGGGACATGCAAGCTTTTTAAAATGTTAAACTATCCTTTTTTCATTCGATGTCAACATTTGACATTTCTAAGTTGGGGCAGCCTTTCTTAGTCTGCATGTCCTCAATGTGCCTGCATAAGTGTCTTTCATTGGCTCGGATTATCTATCACATTCTTATGACATGCCATCAGGTAAATTGAAGATCTAAGATTGACCTCCTATGATGGTATCACCTGTAACCTGTTCTGTCAAGAAATACAGTCCAGATGGTCAACTCTCTTAACAAACAAACAGTACATTTTTAAGTCTATTAACATGATGCATTTTGACTTGGCTCAGAAGTGTTCGAAATGTTTGGTTTTGCGGGTATTTTTGGTGGGCTATCCTTTTTAGGCAACACCACAAATTTTATATTGGATTGGGGTTTAAATTTTGGCTGAATTCTTTTAACTTTCCATAAGAGTGAAAGTTATTATCACTATTGCTAGACCAACCTATAATCAATTGTTTGTTGTCATTTTTACGTGTAGTGTTACTTTATGTAGAGTACCTTAATGTATAACATCCACTCTTACATTATTTAGTTAACAACCAAGTTCTCACAGCCTCATTCAAATATTTTTCCTTACATTTTAGCAAAAAGAATGGCATTAGTTTTGGATAGAAAAAGAAGTAAGAACATAAAACACATGATCTGTTCAGTAATGTAATTTATTCTTAGACTTACATTTCATTAGACTTACACAACCTTAATTTCATTTAGGAATGATTCATTCCGATCTCATGTTGAGGGACAACAGACTGCTGACTATATTTTTAAATACCAGTTTGCAAATAATCTTGCAAAAAATTTCCAGGTCACTCAAAGTTACCATAGACACTTTTTTGGCAAGTTTTTGAATCAGATAGTGACAGAAAAAAGGTTTTGGTGTTTTTTTTTATATATATTTTCTAATTATAATAATATAAAACAAATTTTGTGCTCTGCTACGCAAAAAGTACAGCAGTATATAAAAAACAAAACAAACAAACAAACAAAAAAAAAACAAGTTCCATGCATCTGTAAGCCCAGCATGTGTTTCCTGTCTTTTAAATAACTAAAATGAGCTACTGAGAACTCTACAAGGTTTCCGAATAGAATCAGTGTATGGCTTTGTCCATTTGTAATGGTTTCAAATATCAGTTATTAGTGCAGGAAAAAACATTGGGAGATAATGGTCCCCCCCCCCCCACACCATGTGCCGCAGGACCTTTTCTTATGCAGTGATATCTGAGAGCTGAAAGATTATGCACATTCAACAATGGATTCTGACTTTGCTGCACGAACTAAGACTTCCCCACATGTCCAGTTTTTCTCAATCTCTTTATTATGATTCTTGGCAGAACATTGTGAGCCATGCCCCATCTTTGCTTGCAAGACTTTTTTGCCAGATGATCCTGTCATATCATCGATGATGCCCGCCCTCACCTGTTACAATTATTGTGACATTTTTAAATAGTGTAATTTAAATATTTCATAGACTTGTAAACCCTTTTTGAAATTGCTGAAAAAAAATTCACAAAATAAACAAATACATCCCAGTTAATTAGAAAAGCATGTGATACCTTGTTTTTATCAAAATCCAAACTTTTTTATATGTGGAATATGTATCTTAAGCTTGTTTATAAACAATAAATTTATTTCATTGTTTCTTTTTAAACAATATAAATAATCAGATCACATATAAGGGAATTTTTTTCAAGGTATATTATGTGGTATAAATATAATTTATATGTAATACAATATATATATAGGGCGGCACCGTGGCTTAGTGGTTAGCACATTCGCCTCTCAGCGCTAGGGATTCCCGGTTCGAATCCCCATCTGGGTGGAGTTTCCATGTTCTCCCCGTGTCTGCGTGGGTTTCCTCCGGGTTCTCCGGTTTCCTCCCACAGTCCAAAAACATGGATCAAGTTAATTGAATTCTGAAAATTGCCCCCTGTAGAGTGTCTCTGTGTGAGTGAGTGTGTGTCCAGCGATGGATTGGCGCCCTGTCCTGGGTGTATCTGCCCAGCGCCCGAGACGTTCTCCCCTGGATGGGCATGGGGAACCCCACCATGACCCTAATAGAGGATAAGCGGGAGATAATGAATGAATGAATGAACAATATATATAATTGATTGTTTTGAGAGGAAAAAAAAACATTAAAAACAACGTATCCTATTTTAAAACCTAGGAAGGTATTACACACTATTTTGTGGAAATAAGTAACCGGTTATAATTCTTGTACAGATCATAGGGTTCATGTTTGGGTCATATTCAGTTTACTGATCTGGTCATACTAAGGCTTGCATTGTATCATATTTAAAGACCTGTATATGTATGCAAGAGCTTTATGTTTATAAAGTGGAAAATTTTGTGCATCTCCCACATGAATAAAACCTGCTATGGTCATAATATATGCTAATCTCATAATTTGGAAGTGATGTGGAATTGCTGACACATGATTTAATTTTGCACTGTTTGGAAATAAGCAATCAAAATGTAATCGTAAGTGTAGAGCTTAGCTTTAATTGAAATTTAATTATTATCTTTTTGGATGATTAAAAACAATAAGAAGGTTCATTTGTGTCTGACCCTTTGCAACCAAATGGAGTGTTTTAGAACATCCTTTTTTTCTGCTTGGGTCTTCAGGCATCTTTTTTGTATATTTATATTTTATGTATTTTTTGTTTTAGGCCCTAGCAGTTGTCCAGTGGTTGTTAAGGTGCAAACCTTTTTGACATCCATGTTGACAGTAAAAGCTTCTTCATTTATAATGTGTTTATTTTCTAAGTAGTAGACTATATTATTCAGAGTAATTATTCAAGTGTTTAAATAAAGTCCATTTTTAATATATTGATGTGATTGTGTGGATTGAGCATTCCCATTCATCTTTCAATATGTGTTAACAGATAAGTTAAGCTAAGCTTTCTACCATGGGCAGCCCTGACAGAAAGTAAAAACCCTGAAAGCATAGCACTCCACTTTCTTGATGCTTGCATGCATACCCCCTCCCTTGACAAAGCACTATACCATGAGAAGTTCATTCATTCATTATCTTCCGCTTTATCCTATATTGAGGTCGCGGGGGGGTTCCCCATGCCCATCCAGGGGAGAACGTTTTGTGCGCTGGGCAGATACACCCAGTACAGGGCGCCAATCTATCACACACTCACTCACACAGACACACACTATATGGGGCAATTTGAAGAACTCAATTGACTTAATCCATGTACTGTGGAAGGAAACCGGAAAACCCGGAGGAAACCCACACAGACACGGGGAGAACATGGAAACTCCACCAAGATGGGGATTCGAACCGGGAATCCCTAGTGCTGAGAGGCGAACGTGCTAGCCACTAAGCCACCGTGCTGCCCCATGAGAAGTTTACAAAGATATTTCCTGTGCAAATACTCATGGAGCTGGTTGTACCTAAGATTTTCTGCAAACCATTATTATTTCAAATATGATGACTTAATTTTACTTTAAGAATGACATAATAATTGGAACTTAAATAAAGTTTTTAATTCAGTGTAAATACAATAACATAATACATGGGAAAATTATGTCAAAGAATTTAACACTTGGCACTTCTACATTCTTTAGCAAACAAACTGTTAAATTTCTTCAGCTGTTTAAAAAAAAAAAAAAAGCTAAAGTTAAATATGACACAACAGCTGGATGATGCTTCATCAATAGTAGGAGTGTTGTACTTCTCCCAGAGCACTCTTAAGCACCCTACCCTACATTGTTTTGTACATATCTAGGGAATACGGATAGTATGGCTTATTTAATTGTTAAATTGCTTTTCAGGAATGCTTTTAGGGTTCAAAATACATAGTGATGATTGTTACAGTACTGTTTTGCAAGTGCAGTAAATAGCAATGTCTCTTGTAGGTTGTTTAGAGAACAAATCAAGTTGTTAGGATTCCAGAAATTAAATGTTGTGGGATTTAGTGTACACAGGAATTATTCTGATTAATTGGCCATATGCTGGATTTTAAACTTTATTAGGTTCAGAATTGCACTAATAAATTTCTGTTGCATGTCTGGCATAACTTATTGGGTTTATTTTTCATTTGAGTGGTAAGAGTACTTATCTGTGCAAACAAAACATCTAGACAAGCACATTGCTGTTAGTGCTAAAGAAAACTGAGAAGAAAAAAATTCTGAGGTTTCTAGATGTTTAAGATTAATTTAGTACAAAGCTGTTGACATAATGAAAGTACTTTGGAACTTGATCACCTGTATTAACTGTTTGAGACCCAAGCACATGCTCTAATATGTGGCATGTATACATACATCTGTCAGACAAAGTATCTGGTCATGCTGGTAATTTTATATACAGTAGTGTAAATGCTTTGCAACCAAATCATAAGTATGGTGTTTAGCACCAGCTAATGTGCAAGACACTTAAGTTAGTGCTGAATCTTTTAGTGGTGCCACAAGAACACATAAACAGCTTTTCAAAAGAACCATGATTTTTGTCAAGACAAGTGTTTTAGCTTCGTTTCAAAACAAAGAAAACACCCGTCAGTGAACGTGGAAAAGGTTGGACTGCTGTTGGTTGCTTGGTTACAGAAAACACAACAAACAAAAAAAGAAATCAGAGACGTATATGTCAAAGGAGGGATTTAGCGTGAGAACTACAGTAGTACAGACACCAGGCTTAAAAGTAGTCAAACTGAGTGAGGAGTGACTGAAGAGTAAACTTAAGGGAGCTTTGTATCATCAAGCATTAGGGTTCTATTAATATCTTTCCAATACCTTCTATAATCACTTTTTAAAAAATCCAATCATGTTATTTGCTTTATGATGCATATTTACAGAGGACTGTATGTGTATCAAAATAATATTTACACGTGCACAATAGAAAGCCATGTGCTGCATTCATATGTCAAAGAATAGTACCCAAGATAAAATCTCAAGTTGGCATGATGACAATTATACAGCATCTTCTTATAGCTGATTTAGTTTTGTTTTTTTAACCTACCTGATAGACATTTAGCAAAATATTAAAATGTGTTCATGCTTCTGGGTTTAATATAATAATTAAATGTACCTTTCCATGAAACAGCACCTCATGGGTTTTTTCCTGCCATGCACTAGGTCAAATGTATACTTACTGAACCTTAATACTTTAAGTGGATTCTATTGTCTATTTTTTAAATAAATAACAGTAAAATATGACTTATTTGCACATCAGTAATGAAGGCTGCCCGCTGTTTTACAGACGAAAAGGACTAAAGACTGAAAACTTGCATATACAAAACTGCTGCTAATTCTTGCATGGAGCCTGTCCAATCAGAAATGAGCATCCTGGTAAATGGAAAAAGTCATGACTTGGGGGACGACATGAATGTGCCCATGAAAACATTGATGGAAGAAGATCAGTAAGCATGTTTTTTTTTTTTTTTTTTTTTTGCATTGATACAACACAGGACACATACTATGTCAAAGATAAATAAAAAAAGACAAATTAGTGCATTATTGCATTAAGACTGGGTTTTTACACTGATATTTGTGTCTTGGCAAACATCTACGTAATTAAAAATCATTAAAAAAACGAGCAGCATAATGTTACCTAGTTTAAAATACATTACTTGTTGCCCTGGTGCCATCCAGCCTTTTAAATAAATATGTACCTCATGGGTGTTTGGAAAGACCAACACCTGAATCATGGCTTTTGTATTGCAGTGATGTAAATGCAGAAGTACACTCAACAGAAGTGGCCTAGATTTTAGTCTGTATTTAATTTAATAAAACAAAAAAAAAATCTATGTTCTTTTTTTTTTAGTTTTCACACATTTTTTTATACAGGCTACAGTGTTCCTCTCTACTGTGTGAAAAACTGCTACCGTGTATTTTTGAAGAGGTCAGCCTGTAGGAACTGTTTATTCAAAGGGTCTTTTGTTCTGGTTATTTTGCCTGATTTGAAAACAAAGCCAAAAAGTATTAAATGTGGTCTGATGAGATTTTCTCTGTACCATACTTTTTGTTACACAATGATTTGGAATTAAGTCTTAATTCCTTCATAACAATGCATTAATAAAATATCTACCAATAATTTAATATTAATGTTATCATTATCATGTCTACTATGATTGTAAATAATATGCAAAATGTAATACATGACGGGCGGCACGGTGGCTTAGTGGTTAGCACGTTCGCCTCTCAGCGCTGGGGATTCCCGGTTCGAATCCCCATCTGGGTGGAGTTTCCATGTTCTCCCCGTGTTTGCGTGGGTTTCCTCCGGGTTCTCCGGTTTCCTCCCACAGTCTAAAAACATGGATCAAGTTAATTGAATTCTCAAAATTGCCCCATATAGAGTGTGTCTGTGTGAGTGAGTGTGTGCCCAGCGATGGTTTGGCGCCCTGTCCTGGGTCTATCTGCCCAGCGCCCGAGACGTTCTCCCCTGGATGGGCATGGGGAATCCCACCGCGACCCTAATAGAGGATAAGTGGGAGATAATGAATGAATGAATAATACATGACATTTTAATAAATCAGTTTTATTGCCATTTTATTTCATATTTATTTCATAATATTTTATTAAAAACTTGTGTGCAACTTTAACAGATTTCCATTTTTAAACTTTGTGTGTTTGCTTTAATTTGTATTAAAAACACAGATGTCTGTCATCACCACAGTGAATTTTCTAAAATAACTAAAATATTGTTTAGAACATTTTTACTATTTGTTTATAGAACTATAAAAAATAGCAGACCTATGAGCTTTTTTCAGTAACTACTGTTTGTGTGTTTGGTCTAACAATATATTGAAGTGTGTTCATTGTGTCGTGTTTTCTAACTGCATGTTCGTGTTGTTTCTGTGCTTGCTTTGGATGATGGTTCCTGTATTCACATCGACTAAGAAATGGCATTCAAAACAGGTATGATTTGAAAATTAATTAGTTATGTTCTAGATTAAAATAACTAATGCAATCTCTACCATATGTGTTTTAAAATGGCTGTTTTCAATAAAACATTCAATCTTGTTCCCTAATAGATTTGATGATCCTGATGGAAATCTGGCTGAGAATGTGGAGTTCCTGCCTGGTGGGGAGGGTAAAAAGCCCCGTTTTACAGATGTAAGTTTGTGTTCTCGTAAATAACAAAATCTTGACACCTGGTCAAAATATCAGAAAATGTTTATATATAACCGAGGAATATCTATTCATTCATTATCTTCCGCTTTTTCCTATATTAGGGTCGCGGGGGGGTTCCCCATGCCAATCCAGGGGAGAACATTTCGGGCGCTGGGCAGATACACCCAGGACAGGGCGCCAATCTATCGCTGGGCACACACTCACACACACAGACACGCACTCTATATGGGGCAATTTGGAAAACTCAATTGATTTTATCCATGTTTTTGGACTGTGGGAGGAAACAGAAGAACCCGGAGGAAACCCACGCAGACTCGGGGAGAACATGGAAACTCCACCCAGATAGGGATTTGAACCGGGAATCCCTAGTGCTGAGAGGCGAACGTGCTAACCACTAAGCCACTGTGCCGCCGAGGAATATCCAAAAAAGTATATTTACTGTAGGAATAGCATATAAATAAATTTTAAAATTGAGCAAATTTCTATCGCATTTTCATTTCTTGTAGTATTACAGTTAAGTACATTGATTTTTTTTTTTTTTTATTAGTTTGAAGGAAAAACTTCTTTTGGGATGTCTGTCTTCAATCTGGGAAACGCCATTATGGGCAGTGGAATCCTGGGCTTGGCATATGCGATGTCGAATACTGGCATTCTCCTGTTTTTGTAAGTTTCATTCTATTTCTTTTATTCCCAAATTTTTTATATTCACTGTTTACATCAAAATTCTTGTTAATTTTTTTTTTTTGAATTTACAAACATAACGTTACAAACTTTACTTTGTTACAAATCAAAGCCTTAAAGCTGACGTGTGCTTGCGCAGTAGGGTAATATTGCCTTTTTTACACGTCTTTTCAGTTAATGTGTAATATGTGATCACTGCGGTTTTATGGATGTGTGTGAACTAATAATAATAATAATAATAATTATACTGTCAAAAAAGTTATACTTGTATTTTTTATGTTGATTGGTTGGCACATTTTATATAATCACTTTTATAATCTCATATTTGCTACCACGCTTGGGCAAAATCAAAGTCTGTTAATAACTAGGTGTAGTCCTTGCATAACTACACACTTGAATGCCATAAATATTCATCAACCTAGTCTCCTAAAGAGGAAAGGAAAAGGCAGCGGTAGTATATCCATCCTTTAGGATGTCAAGATGACATGTTTTCAGAAGTAGGCTTTGCCTCACAACACTAACTCAAGTTCCTCCCTCTAAAAAGTTTCCATGACTTAGCCTCTGTCATCCCTTTTGGTCTTTTCTCCTCCTCCTACAAAACTTTCCATCTGTTGGTCCCGCCCCTCCTGTGCCTATTAAGTCCAACATCTGAAATGGACCCCTCCCACCTCTGATGTAGAAACCCCTACTTTTATTAATGTCTCCCCCCTTTTCCCAATACGGCAATCAGGTTTGGTTGCATGTGGCCTGATTCAGCGTGTCTGACCCATTTTCCACGAGGCTGTGGGGTGAAACTTCAAGAAAGATTGGGTGTCCCTAATATCACTTGTTACTGAACACCATAGATCTGGTTACCTGGAAGGCTGTGTCTCTAAGAATAGTCTAGTGCAACACTTCTTAGGAGCAAACATGACCTGTAGTTACCCTATTTAGAGGTTACACTTTCTGTTCTACATCGAATGGGAGAAAATGGGTAAAATGTGTGAGACATGCAACTTTTTTCTGATTTCCAATCATTTTACTTGAATTTGATTGGTGGAGTCTTTATTAGTTGCACATTTCAGCTATAGGTATACAAGTGATTGGACACCTACACTTTTATATAGATACACAGGGGCTTTAGGTTCCACCACATGTAGATTGCCCATTTGCAACCATAACAATTGACACTCATGTGAAAGGGTTTCTTTTTGACTGTGGGGAATTTTCAGATCAGACATTGATGTTGGAACAGCTGACCTGACTCTTTATCTCTAGTTTATCCCTAAAGTTGAGGTCAGGGTTCTGTGTGGGCATGTTAGTTTGAGTTAAAAAAAAAAAAAAAAAACTCAGCCATGCCTTTTATGAACTTAAATCTTGGATCGACCTATTGGGTACTAATTATAGCAAACATTTTCCTATGGTTTGTCTTTTTAGCCAAAGCTTTTGATTTAATGTGAGCAATGTTTACTTTGCTAAAGTGATGAATGCAGTAGAAATGCCTTCTTGACAAATGTGCAGATCTGTTTGACCATTTAGATGTGTAATTGTTACATAATTCACTTAGAAATGTGATCTGCTACCATCTGCACTACAGCTGAAATAATTCTGAGCCTGACCTGTTCAGCAGTTCCAACACCAGTTTGTATACTGGGGCGGTGGGATTTAAATAAAATTATCAACATTCCTTTTCTCTCATACCTTTTAATGTGATGCAAATCAGAGGAAGTAGTTATATGTTGATTCAGCTTTAACTTATAAGTAGTCATTAAAAAATCTGATCTCTTTTAAAGTTTAACTTTTCAGTAAATTCAATTTCAGTTATCAGCCTTTGAGCTCAGTGATGGCGTCACAGGCTTTTGATGACAAATTGTAACCTTTAACATGAATACTATGTAATGGGCCACTCTGCTTCTGGCCTGTGGGTCATTGTGGATAAGCCATGTCTTCATGGGGCCTGGGAATGTTCATAGCGTGCTATTTGCATTTTAAGGACAAAGCAAATTATTTAAATACTATTTATTAAAAACTTAAAACAACTCCTCTATTGGTTTGCTAAGCTCTAGTAAGAAAACTTTAGTTTAGTTAACTTTAAACCAGTTAAATAAATAATTCTATGTTGATGAATAGTTGCTCTTAGATGTTGTACTTTGATGAATGTTCGTAACATTGATCTTTATGGATCTGACATGATCTAATACAAATCTAAAGTTTAATTTCAAGCAGCGATGCAGTGATTTCTCCCACCATTTTGGTGGTCATATTGGTTTGTTTGAAATGGTATGGTTTGTTTGGTATGTTTTGAAATAATTATTGTTTTTTTACTTTGGTGGCAAGTTACTTAATTATTTATTGAAATAGTATATAATTAAATTATATGACACATTAAATATGTCACAACTAACTTTTAAAATAATGTAATGTATCCAAGTGAGTGACCCTGAATGTTTGCAAATGGAGAAAGGTGGTAGGAGGAGGAAAGTAAAACTTTACAGAGATTCATCTCAAATCTGACATGGATTGGGGTGGATGGGCAGAATGGGCCTCAAATGGACAGATGTAACATGAATGAGTTATTTTTGTAATACAGTTAAGTTACAATGGTACAGTGGGAGTTGTGTTTAGACGACAAATAGAAGACAAGTGACCATGTTAGTTTATTGATCCAGCCAGTCTCTCAAAGATCTAGACTTGGATTTATTTAAACTCTACTGTCGCTTTACTAGGTTCCTCCTTACGGCAGTTGCTGTTCTTTCATCGTACTCCATTCACCTCATGTTAAAAGCCTCTGGAGTTGTTGGTAAGCTTCTTCTAACATTTGAACATGTATGTCCTGTCATGGTTTTATAAAAGCTTAATACATTCAGAGAATTTAACATTTTATCTGTTATATATTTATTGCACAGTCAACACCTAAACTTATTAATTTTATTTATTAATTTATAAAAACATTATTTTAGGGATACGAGCATATGAACAGCTGGGTTTCCGGGCTTTTGGCACTCCTGGAAAAATGGCAGCAGGCATTGCAATAACCTTACAAAACATTGGCGGTAAGAGTCGACTGCTGCTTTTTAATAATTGTCTGTCATTAAACATAAAGTAGTACATGGCAACTTTTATCAAGTGACAGCAAAGGGGCAATTTTCCATGATGTTTAATCAGTTTTAATATTTACACTGTTTAGATGAATATATTGGTATGCTGTTAGTGATGGTGATTTTTTTTTATAGATTGTCTTAATTATGAATTGTGGTTAAAGTTTGGTAAACTCCATATGAGCACCTGCTGAAGTACTGCTGGTACCTTATTTATCTTCTGAAGTTTCCAATTTTTTTCTGCTTAAATATTTTCCTCATTAAAACATCTACAAAATATCTCATTTTTTAAACTTTTTTAATTTATTTGTTTTACAAATTCTGCGCACCTGAAGATATTCATTACTTGAATGTAGGTTTTTTTTTTTCTATTCATCTATTCAATACATTATTATAGGAGTGTGTATTAATTTAACTGTTTTTGCTGAAGTATTTTTAAAAATCATCTATTTTTAATGAGCTGGACTTTGTCCATTGAAATCGCTCTTTAAAACCCCACCCTTTGCAAGCAACCTGTGTAAATAACTGGCCTTGCACATATAACTACATTCTGGATATGACCCAAAACAAACTGTCTCCAAAATAATCTGTACATGTGAAATAGAATTCAGAAAAAACAAATACTAATAACATCTATGAATTCAGTATACAAAACTACAGAGTTTAGTATTAATCTAGATTAAATATTATTCAGCACAGTTCCAAAAGCCTTTAAGCCCTTGTTAAAACTTTTCATTTTTATACTTTTTTATTTTTATTTTATTTATTTTTTTTGTTCTTGTGCTTCAGTTCTTCAAAAATCAACCATTTCCTTTCACTATCTGGCAAGTTTCCAGCATAGCCCCCAGATACTCCAGTTAGTTCTATCTTGTCTGCTGTTGATCAATACAAATCTAGTGCTTGCATTGTAATGGGTCTAAGCTTAAATGCTCTGTTATTTTCACATGCACTTAGCTTCACATCAGTTTAAAGAAAAAGCCAGTCAGTCATTCCATAATAATGCAGCATTCTCTTTACAAGCTTTAAAAGCTGCATAATTCTGACCTCTGTTTGTGCATTCCTTACAGCCATGTCCAGCTACCTGTTTATTGTAAAATCTGAATTTCCTCTGGTCATCCAAGCTTTCCTGAAGACAGACAACTCTGGGTAAATACAATGCAATGCTTGTTTACCAGTGTTAAGGGAATATGCACGTTTTAAAATATGTCTGCCTTTAACATTTTTATAAATTTATTGTTTATTTAAAAGTTATTTTTATTGGAATATATTTGTCATTATTTAAAAAGTAGATTACAAAAACACACAAATTCCATGCCAAACTTTGTGTGTTTAAAAAATGAAAGGAAAAACAAAGTGTATGGTCTAAATGAATTAATGAATTTTAAAACAAGCTATGATGAAACTAGTTTCTTTATGTTGCTCATATTAAGTAATATTTTGATTAGTGTGATTGGGTACTTAAAAAAATGACAACAGACATTGTTTAAGGTTCCTTTTCTTAATCAAAACACTGAAACATCTGTCACGCTCTGTCACAGAGGCGATAACTGTTCAATTTGAAGTTCTGTTACTTTTGTAGATTTGTTTTGTAATGCATCCCTTTATTATCCTTTGACCTCTGTAACTACAAAGGGTAGATAGATGACAGCTGTCTTGGATCCCAGTTTGAAGTCTAAAACAATCCTCAAGAGTAGGGGGGTGTGGCAGGAACATTTAGCTGCGACAGGTCAGTTAGTTGAAGCAAAGCACCTGATTGGCTTCTGCTGTCATGTTTCAGACACAACCCACTGATGACAACTGCCATACCAGAGGTGATAACTGCTTTTAAAAATGGATCCTGACCTGTCCATACACTTACATGCCTTCCATTTATTTATTTCAAAGTTATGGCCACAGCATATTCTTTGTTGATCATTGACAAAGGCATGTGCCTTTTCGTTTATATATCGGTGTTCGTGTTACAACAATACACCGTTTAAGTAGCTCTTTTTTTTTTATCCATTCCAATCACCTAGAAATTCTAAACACACGAATATAGGAATAGAGACAGAAAAACCAAATACCAAAAACATCTCATGGTTGTGAGCTCTACAGTTTATTATTACCAGTATGTGCCAAAATGCTTGCTTCTAATTGTCACTCCTGGCATTTACAAAAGACCAGTTGGATCAATCACTTTTTAATCATTAAAATTATTCTTATGTCAGTGCCAATGTTGTATTGATTGACTAAGCACCCAATATACAGGATAGTTACACAGCAATCTGTGTCTCATGTTTTTGCATCAGTCTGTCAGGCTTTATTTAGTCATAATGTTTAGCCCGTTGTACAGAATATTATTATCTGTAATACATTTGAGTGTAATTTCACCTGATTGTGGGCTTGTTTACAGCTTGGAAAGAAAAAATTGCTGCAGAGTCAAATAATTCATTATAAAAATAAAATGAAAGTGATTTTTTTTTTTTCTTGTTTTCTCAAGCCACTTATAAATTATATGACATAAGTCTTAAATTGCTGTCCAGAAATATGAATTGTAGTTCGTAAGTGTAGGATTGGAGGGTTCTGTGTGATATCTGTTTTTCTGTATTTTTCTTAGAGAGTGGTATTTAAATGGAAATTATCTGGTGATTCTGGTTTCACTCACTGTCATTTTACCACTGGCCCTCATGAAGCAGCTGGGTAAGTGGAGCTTAAGCAGAAATAATTTTTGAAACAATGTTTTTTCTCTTTAATAAATGAAATAAAAACAATTACTTCGTATGAATACATACATAGTATGTAGGTACATTAAATAATTATATATGATTTGTAGTACAGTATAAATGACTATTAATTAAATATAATGTGTATAATATAAAACGTCATTTTGTATTTAATTAAGGAGTTCATGTTAACTCCAACAGGTTACCTTGGCTATACCAGTGGCTTCTCCCTTAGTTGCATGGTCTTCTTTCTTACTGCGGTATGTCATTTCTTTATTTTTGAATTTTGGCATGGGCATCTGTTCAACTGCTTGTTAACGCAATGATCTAATCAGTTTATCACAAACCCACCGCATGTAGACTTGGGTTAGACAACTTGCTGAAGCATCGAAATGGGGAAGAAATATGGTTTAAGTGACGAGACATGGTTGTTGATGCCAGAAATTTATATTCCCAATTCACCCCTTTTTAGGTTATCTACAAGAAGTTTCACATCCCGTGCCCATTTGAAGAGTTTTCTGCTAATGGCACAGTTGAGCATCTGCATTCGACAGTTTCTACACTGGTTGACCACACCCACCACGATGAACATTTTACAGAAGATGCTCACTGTACTGCTCGATTATTCACCATTAATTCCCAGGTACTAATTACTTTTTTTGTATTTAACAGCAACAAAATATTAGCAGAAGTTTTTATCCAAAGTGACTTACAAGTATCCCTACTTGATGTTTGGTATCATAACCCCCCAGGGTTAGGGTTTATGATACAGGGTTTAGAGCCTCTCTTAAGAATGCATCTGCTGGGATTTGATCCCAAAACTTGAGATTAATCACCCAACAAATATATACACATGTATAATCTGTACACTATTACTTTTTTTTATATATACATGTTAACACTACCCGACTGCACAAGAAGGATGGATCTTGGTCCTCACAAGGTCATTTCCTGTATAAAAAAAAAGGAATTATGTATAGCCAAAAGGTTTTTGGTTTATTTATTGTTAGTTTGTTGTTTTGGGGGTTCAGGCATAGACAATAATGTTGCTGTTTTGGGACAATGCATCATTCTAAAAATCACAATTAATCAATATTCTTTATATTTATTTTGTTTACTTTTACTGCACAGACAGCATACACGATTCCTATTCTGGCCTTTGCATTTGTGTGTCACCCTGAAGTACTTCCCATCTACACTGAGCTCCGCAAGTGAGTTTTAAATTGCTACTTTTAATTTTTAAATCTGTCTGTAATCCTGTGCACTGTGTCTCCTTGTTTCATAATCAGTATGTGTCTCACATTCTGCCTGTCTGTTATTTTATGTTCTGTATATCTACACATTTATCAACCCCATTTATCAAAAAATAAAGTTTTTTATTATTTTTTTTTTAATATTTTATTTTTAGCCAAGGTCTTGTAAAGACAAGTAAGGAGTTGAATCCCTCTATAATGTTATCTTTTGCACATACTAGCACTCATTGACGGCAAAAAAATTTGTTTCATGCTCTTTGAACCCCTATTTCACAATTTGAACCTCATTATTATACTGTTGTGTAATATGCCCTTGCTATCAACATGTCTATTGATATCCTGGTAATTTCAGTACTTGCAACTACTTTACTTAAGCCACCCCACTTTAACTTTCAGTAGTTCTGATGGGCTATATAAACATATACCTCTCAGGCCATCTGTGCACATTAGGCTGTTCATCCTCCTGAAGGTTCCTTTTTCCTCTCTGTTCATTCATCTGCCTGTCCACCCATTTTATGTTTCTACATTATTTAAATGGCAATTCTTTGATTACAGCCCTTCTAAGAAGAAAATGCAGCATGTCTCCAACATCTCCATCTTCATTATGTATGTCATGTACTTCCTTGCAGCCCTCTTTGGATATCTGACTTTCAATGGTGAGGCCTGTTTTACTTCTGATTCCAAAATCACAGTGCTGCGTTCCTTGCCTCACATTCTTGCTCCCTTGGTACATTAAATAGTAAGAATCACAATTCATGTAAATGTATATGATACTTTGTCGATGTGATTAGTTGTCTTTATTTCTTGGCTTTAGTGACACAGTGAAGGTACTTGCTTTCTTGCAAGACTTTTGTGTGTTTCGAATGAAGTTTGAGTTGGTTGACCTTTAGAATTACAGGAGGATCACATTTGTTTTTGTTTTTTATTTAATACCAGCCATGAGTCCAATATTATTTAATGTCCCAATATAAATTTTAATGTGTCATTGTGGAATTTCTGTCTTGGCTATGCCTTTCCATTAAGTGGATACGTAACAAAAATGTTTTTAATTTTTTAAGAAACAAAAAGGTAAATGTGGGCATATTAATCATAGTTTATCTTCTGCTTACAGAAACAGTGGAAGCAGAACTACTGCACACCTACAGCAGAATTGACCCCTATGATACACTGATCCTCTGTGTGCGGCTGGCTGTACTCACGGCTGTCACTCTGACTGTACCGATTGTCCTGTTCCCAGTGAGTTTTCACACTGTGAAGACACCTCATTTATTTAGCATAATGTGGATGTTCTATTGCATGTTATTCAATTCCTAGGCTATATCACATATATCATGTTCTTTTTGCATTTTTAAATGGCTATTAACTTGTGTGGTCACCAGGTCCGCAGGGCCATTCAGCAGATGGTGTTCCCCAATAAGACTTTCAACTGGATCCGCCATATTGCCATCGCTATGCTCCTTCTCACCTTGATCAACATGCTTGTCATCTTTGCTCCAAACATCCTTGGCATCTTTGGAATTATAGGCAAGTCATCCAATCATCATCAGGAATAAAAGTCCAAACTCTTTGCACACTGAACAAACTGCCTTCTCATTTGCACTGTTGTTTCTGCAGATGTTTTTACTGAGTCCCCAAAAACATAATGAGCCAGTTTAGCCAGTGTTTTTCAGCTCTTTTTTTTTGGCAAATTCTGTTGAACTCAGTGTGTGCTTATGGGTTAATGATCCTAAAGTTGCCTCTCTGTTTAATCTATCTCTGGCCTTGAGGATAAACCAGAATACTAAGTCAATATTTTCTCTGTTGTTCCATTAAAATGATCTGTGAGTCAGGGTGCAAAAGATAGCTTTTAAAAAACATCCCTGGTTGTTTTCTGAAAACGAAAAATAATAACTAGCCTTTAAAAAAAATTCTTTAGAAAATATACATTTTTAAAAACATTATTTCATCCACTGTCTTATAGCTGTGTTTTGTGTAGAGATGATTCTTAATGTAGATTTGCTTTTGATTATCATCATGAGAAGAGAATCTCTAGTACATTGTTCTTATGTCAGTGGTCTGGATCCTTTAGCTGAGAGAACATTAATGCTACAAACAACCATTCTTACCATGTGTGTCTTCAGATTTCTAATCGAACCAAAAATGCCTTTTATGATATAGTTACAGATCCCATGAATCCAAAGCCCAGAAGTGGGGGTTAAACCTAATGCAATACAAAATAAATCTAGTATCGTTATATAGTACTTTTTAAAATATATAATTGTGCACTGTAGCTTTACACAAATCTCACACATAACAAAAGTTAGCAAGACTGAACAAGTATTGTAGCAAGCAAGCTTTATCACATTCCTCAGTAGAGCTACTGACCATGGTCTGTTTACACAATTTTACTGCTGAATTCCTGTACATGAAAATTTTAACTGCTCTTGTCAAATAGCACTGGTTTGTAAAATAATTTCTGCTCATAAAAAGTTCAGGCACTTGTGCTGACCCTCACCTGCTCCTCTAATGTTAACACAGACAGTTATATAATTTGGTTTAATAAGTTCCTTTGGCAAAACAAATGTAAATAATTTAGTAAAAAACAATGTTTTTTTTTTGCAGTTGCTTAAGCAATGTATTGTTGCATGTAAACATACTGTTTTTCTTAACTTGGTACAAAGTGAATCAAAATCTGTCTAGTTTTAAATTAGAATGCAAAGTGTCTGAAAACTTGTAAAAGGTCTTTAAAGACTAATGTGTGTTTCAGTAAATGTATCATCCTTTATCTCTTTGGGGTAAAGAGCCCATCTGCTAAAATACTAGTCTTTTGGAGATCCTTTTTATGAAGAAAGTGATTTAAGTCTGTGAAACTCAGTTATGAAACTTGTCAATGCCATAAAATAGCCAATATGCTGCTAATATGGCGCTAAACACAAACAAACTCTTTGTAATATTATTAATAACTCTTAGGGTCATAGTTAAAACTACTTTTCAAAGTTGCAATCTACATAGTTATCAATCTGCTCTTATCTTTCTGTTTCAGGTGCTACATCTGCTCCCTGTCTCATCTTTATTTTTCCAGCCGTTTTCTACATCCGCATTGTCCCCAAAGAGGATGAGCCCATGCGTTCAACACCCAAAATTCTGGTTAGATGTTTTTCTTAAAGCTGTTTTAAGAGTTTTATTGCTCATCACTGCATGTTTTTTGGGGTTTCCTTGACCTTTTGCTAAAGTTAAACCTTTGTTGTTTTTTATTTTTTGTACATTTTTTAAAAATGTATTTTTGTTTTGAATTTTTTTTCCCCCTACATATTAAGCATTTACACTATTACACTATTTTCAAAGAGTACCACATTTTGTGTAACTGCACTAGCACCACAATAAATGTAATCTATACAAAATGTTAATACAGATTGCTTGTTATTTTAAGCTGCTTTTCTGTTTCTTTTCTCAGGCTGCCTGCTTTGCTGGTCTGGGAGTGCTCTTTATGATCATGAGTTTAGGTTTCATAATCATTGACTGGACAACAGGGAGCAGCAATTCTGGTGGTGGCCACTAGAGAGCAGACCTAGAAGAAAGTGTGTGTGTGCATCTGCTTGTATGTAACAGTGGCAATATCATTTAACTGATTAAGGGAGGTTAGGTAATGTATTTTATTGTTTTTTTTTTTAATCTATATAAGTAAGAAGCAGAGCAAAGCATCTGAGGTTGGTGTTTTGCTCTGATCCTTTAATTTTACACTTGAATCAGGTAACGAAAACGGACAACCAATTAACAAACTAACTTTACTGAGGTGAGAATTTTCATGGACTGGCTTTGGAACTTTGTGTAACAGATGTGCTACCTCTCTAAAGATAAACTACGCAACAGTGAAGCTTTATCTAGTAATTTGCCTTGATATATGAAAGAAATATTATTTGCCATTTAAATCTTCATTTTAAATATTGTCAGTCTGATTATTTAGATGGCTGGTGCATCATTATGTTCAGTCCCCTCCGTAAATATTAGTTTACCTGGAACTGGCTGTAAACATTTGATTGCTTATCCTTTTCTTTAAAATGGAAAATGGAAAAATGGTTCATTTCGATTTTTACACGAATTTACCAAAATCAGCTTTGATCTTTACTGAAATATATTGTTTTAAACATTTTTTTAATTAACATGCTTCTTATTTTAGATCATTGTTATTATTTTAAAAGCATGAAGAATGAGTAATATTATTTTCAGCAGGTTGGTATGTGTCTCCGTAGAGGCTGAGCTACCTACATATATTTAACCATTGTGTAATTTTTTTTTTTTTTTTGTTCATTTCTTTTACTTTGTCTTTCTTAGCCTTGCAGACCTACAGCCAGCTCTGTAGTTGGTCAAGAACCACCAGCTTTTGTAATCATTTGTAAATAAAATAATGTGCTTTTTTTTTTGTTAACAATGCATACTTTTAAAGATTTTTAGTATCTGGCCTTGCTTGGAGAAGCATGTTGTATTATAGGTATTAACACGTTCTATTTTTTTATTTTATTTTTGAGCCATGGATACATTGCTGAACAGGTTTATTTATATATATATATATATATATATATATATATATATATATATATATATATATATATATATGGAATTTAACTCATGTAACCTGGTTTCTCATTAACATAGTGATTTGTTGTTATAAGTTGAATGAGAGCAATTGATTTAAAAGATATCACACGGATGACTGTGGATGCACCTGTTGTCGTCCCGCCACAAATTTAGGATGAAGCGTTTGCTGATTACTGACACTGATCTGTGGTTTGCCCTTAAACTGAAATATTTACAACCTTGCTTTCGAGCCAGTTGGGAAACCCTTGAAATTAATGAGTTTTAATCAAATTAATGTATTAATTAAGTAGATAAATAGAGTAAACTTCTGCACATGCAAATCCATTAAAAGATAAGTTAAATCCCTTTTCTCGTCATTTAAACTTGTTAGTCATTTAAACTTATGTGGCTATGATTGAATAATGAGTTTTTGCATATCCAGATTAATTGGTCACCTTAATTTGCAAGTTTCACTTTATCTTTCTCTGTATCTGTGCTATTTGTTTTATGTGGATTGTTAATATTTTTAATAAGTGATAGTATTTAAGTGTTGGATATTTGTAATTTTTTGCTAAACTTCCCAGAAATGTAGTTAGTGTCTGTGGGTCTACATGATCTGGGCACTGTAATGACCTCTACCTGTCTCACTGTGTATTTTTGGTGCCATTTCAGTGCATTTTCAGACCCAGGGTGGGGAATTCAGAGCTATTTATAAGCAAGGTATAAATAATTCTCGAGGGGAAAAGATGTCTCCCAAATCAACATTGTGGCTTTACACCATTACTTTACTTTTACACCACTACTTTAAAACATCCTGCTGCAAATGAATGTTTCAGCAGTCACAGTTTGTTCTTCCTAAATGAAGACACATCTTAAACCATAAGAAGAAATTTACTTTAAAAAAAAGCACAGTTCAGTGTTATATTCATACAATATTTTAAATTTGTTGTAAAGATGCAGTTTTTGTATTATTTATTATGTAAACAGATCATTGAAAATGGTCAGATTTTAAGTTCTTTACAATCAGGCCACTTAGATTTTGACAGGAGTCTCCTGTTTAAGTATTAAATGGGTCAAAAAAATTGATGTGAAAAAATTGTTTGAATTGCTGGATCAAATTTATGTTTTGGAAATATAATTCTACCACAAACCATTAAAGGACTAATAATGAAAACTGATTAACTGCTGCTGGTTTATCTTATACATTTAATAAATTTTAATTTAAACAAAGAACATGCAAAGGATGATTTTTATTATGTTTTAGTGTGTATTAATATTGACCCAGTAGTTGTCTAATTGAAGTTGATTATTTTAGACTGACCATCAAATGGTAACTGTTGTATAATAACAAATTAAGAAAAAATGCAGTATAAAGTTAAGTACATTTAAAAAGATGCATAAAAAATATTATACATTTTACTGTGTTAAAAAATTTAAAAATAATCAGTGGGAGGAATTAATTCACCTAAGAGGCTACTGTTATGTATATGAAACAGTTGAAAAAGAGTTAGTTTTATGAATTAAAGAAAAGTTATACTGGCAGATTACATTACTGAACCAAGTTTTATTTACATATATGCTCTGTGGGTTTTTATGCTGTACATTTAAAAGAAATTAAATCTGCACAGAACTAAAAATACAGAATGTTTCTAGTGCACAAACTATTAGTAACATATAACCATACATTGGACCCTTCATATCACGCTCATAATTTTTGCTAAAACATTTGAAAATGTTTGTATTAGTATTTTTTTTTTCTAACCTAGTGATTTTTGCTTGTTTTGTCAGTTGACTAAAATACATAATTTACATACAAATGTACATAAGTGTGTTAACCCATTTATATCTGTTATGCATATTTAGCTTGTATAGTGTAAATAGCAGAACTGGGTTTTAGTTTTACAAAAAGACATTAAATATGTATATAAATGTTTACGTACCTGTGTCTGTGTTTGACTCATATGAAATGCTTTTGTATATTGTATTTTATAGAAAAACTGCAAATCAAAAACTTGGATTTCAGTGTAGAGTTCAGATGTCTTTATATTATACATATAGGGAGTTAAAACTGACTTAATGGGTCATGCCACTATAAAAATGGGTGTTTCGGAGTAGTTTTCTTATTGTAGAGTTAAATGATCCTTATATACATTGTATAGAATACACAATATTTCCAAATCTTGTTATTCCATTTGTTTACAGTCTGTTTATAAACTACAGAAGAGCTTTAATAATTTGACAAAAAGCAGTTTATTATACATAAAGTAATCTGACATAGTTTCAAATAAAGTTTCATAGTTTGCCTGAAGTTTTATATTTCCCATCCTTTTGTCCAGTGAGTGCAAAGAAATGCTCCTGCATCCCTGCTCTAAGACAATTATTAAACTTGGCAATTAGATATTCATAATTGGTTCATCAAAGAAGTTGTAAACTGATGGAAACTTGTTCTTAGATCAAATCTGTACCACTCAGCAGATGGCATGGTGACATAGTTGACAGTGTTTCCACCTCAGAGCAAGAAGGTTCAGGTTTAGGTAATGAAATGTTCAGTCTGCATATCCTCTCTGTGCCAATGTAGGTTTCCTTTAGGCTTTGTTGTATTCTACAGACTTGCTGACTGTTAGGTTGGATAAATGAATTGATTCTATTTTATCAATATAAATTCATGTTAAAATTTTATTCAGTTTGGTAAAAATCTCTGAATATCTGAATATACACAATGGTCATCGCAGCAACATCCTAGCAGGACTACAAACCCAATAGTCCAATAAGTCTAGGTTCTCTCTATTACATCTGTGTGGTCAAACAAAATGAATTTAATAATCAACCTCTGTGAAGATGAAAGTCCTCCAAGTTCACTGCTGTAGTGTTCTGGATAAAGAGTCAGTAATACCTGAAAGGAAAACATATGATAAGCAAATGGAGAAATTAAAGCACAGTGATAAAATAATGGACAGAGCCTGATTGTTATCAGGTCAGAAATAAGCAGCAATTATGTGGTACATTTGAATCAACCAGATAGACTCAGCTCTTCAAGGAATGCCTCCAGAGTAAGCAGCATCTATGGTTTAATAGATGATAATACAAAGTCTGAGGTACAACTGTGAAAGTGCAATGTGTTTCTGCTGAGCTGTAACCTTTAGTAATCACTCATTCTAGCATCAGCTGAGTATTGCTTATTGGCTGCAGCTTTAATAGAGATGTATGGGACTCTGCTGCTAAAAAGTGATGATTTGTGCAACATTTTTACATAAATATTAGATTCTACTGTGAATGCAGCAAATCAATAACAAGCTAACAAAACTGTGCACTCCCACAGCATAATTATTGTCAGAGCTGTGATTCATTATGGTATGATTAATTTCAAATTCAATTACCAAAATCAAATGCATATTTTTCAAAAACAAAAAAGACCCTTTTTATCAGAATCAAGATTCTGTTTCATTGCTCAAACTTTTAATGTCTCAGGAGACTCATTTTGGTTCTCACTTTTGTCACAGACATCTGAGATACAACTGAGATTAAAGAAGCCAAAACTCTAAATCTAGTATCATTGTTAATTACAGTCTTTATATCAAAAGATTCATGCTAAACTCTCCTTTATCATGCTGTTTGATCTCATTGTTGTCTATCAGAAACTACAGAGAAACAAATGAGATCTTCTTTTGATTTTTCTTTACTCTGGGTATTGCTTTTTCATTATTTAGACTCTTATTAACATTATATTTTAAATGCTTATTATAGTTAACTGTTAGATCAACTTAGATCAGCAAATTTTTTTTCATGTCAGCACATAGGAATTTCTCTGGGTTGTTTATTATGGAGTGTAATACCATTGCTTAAGAGTGCAAACTATCAAGTATCATTAGAATAGAAATAATAGCATGAGGTTAAGAATTATAACTGTCACCTGGGTCTGTACTTTGGTTTTCTATTAATTCCTCCTGCTAATACCTCCACTCACGGGCCAATTAATTAGATAACACATTGTTTCTACACTTATTCTCCATTTGATCATTTTCTAAACAACTATATTTATGTACGAGTTTGTAGGGCAGCCTTTTTCTGGCTTTATTTTAGATTAATTTCACATTGCTGCTATAATTAACTTCATCCTTCTGCAAAGAGTACCTACGTCGTTTGGAGTGTATCTGTCGCCACTGTAACCTATTAACATTCATGCTGTAGCAGTTAAGTTGGGACAGGGTTCTGTGCTGATCACTGAATATCCTCCAAACAAACAAGAGGCACATACTAGAATTAAAACGCCTTTAGTGTAAGTGTATAAATGTTTTAAACGAGAGATTATGTTAATGTATTCTTCACAGATTACACGAGTTTTTGTGATTTTGTTCTCTCATTTGTATGTCGCTTTGAATAAATGTGTCTGCTAAATGACATTTATTCATTCATTAATTCATTATCTCCCGCTTTATCCTCTATTAGGGTCGCGGTGGGGTTCCTCATGCCCATCCAGGGGAGAACGTCTCGGGCGCTGGCGGATAGACCCAGGACAGGGCGCCAATCCATCGCTGGGCACACACTCACTCACACAGACACACTTTTATATGGGGCAATTTTGAGAATTCAATTGACTTGATGCATGTTTTTGGACTGTGGGAGGAAACCGGAGAACCCGGAGGAAACCCACGCGGACACGGGGAGAACAAGGAAATTCCACTAGGATGGGAATTCGAACCGGGAATCACAAGCGCTTAGTGCTAACCACTGAGCCACCGTGCCGCCTGTTAAATGACAATTTAAATATAATGTAATGTAAATGTATAGTTGCAATGGCTGCTTTAAACAGAAGATGGCGCTCAATCATGCCACATGATTTCTCTGGTGTTTAGATATTTGATCTAATGCTTAATCATATCTTGCCTCTCTCTGTCAGTTTTTTATTGTTGTGATTACTTCTGCGCCCGTATATGAATCGGTTGTAATATTAGTTATATATTAATGGGTCTGAATGAGGAATGAAGATGAGGATTTTGTAAACAAACAGTTTTTTGGGTTTTACCTTCCACCAGCGGCGAGCAGAGTGACGCATGCGCAGTGGGCGGTTCTGTGCGCCGAAGATTTTGCGGGCTCTTTATTCCGCATAAATTCAGAGCCCTGCTGCGGGCGTGGCAGCCCACATTATTACGTCAACGATTACATTTTCCTCCTCCTTCTTCGCGTTACGCACAGTCCGTGATTATAGCTGTGTTTTGAACTGAGTGGAAGCAAAAGCGCGTCCGGCTGCTTTTCTGCGGTTTGACTGATTCTTGAGCCGACGCGCTCCAGACGCACGCAGGCGCACTGAGAGTCGGTTCAGTGCTGTAACTTTTCGCTCGGCTCCCCGACTCTCGGCTCCGCTGATGACAGCCCGTTGATGGAGCCCCGCGGGCCTCTCGATTGCCGTTTCCCACGTGAAACTTTTTAGATTCGGCGTCCGATCTCGTTGGCGTCCCGAGTTACCGTCGTTGCTCCCCGCAGCTTCATAGTAGCGCCGCCGCGCCGTCGGTTTGCTCGAGAATTGGGGCTGAAAACGCGCAGCTTCTCCCACAAGCGGCCACCTGGTGTTCTTGGGCCGGAGCG
Source organism: Corydoras maculifer (assembly GCA_019802435.1). Classification (NCBI taxonomy): domain Eukaryota; kingdom Metazoa; phylum Chordata; class Actinopteri; order Siluriformes; family Callichthyidae; genus Corydoras; species Corydoras maculifer. Next base: position 972,231 of record JAFMOD010000297.1, on the reverse strand, counting down.
ATGGGCTGCACGGTGAGTGCCGAGGACAAGGCGGCCTCTGAGAGGTCCAAAATGATCGACAAGAACCTGCGTGAAGATGGCGAGAAAGCGGCGAGGGAGGTGAAGCTGCTCCTGCTCGGTAAGTCACGGCACGCACAGCTGATCTCCCAATCAACCCCAGCAGCGACGATCACAATTCACCTCTAAACTTAATCAGGCGAAAAAAAACTCGTAGAAAACGATCGATTTACCGCAGAATCATTTTCATGCGAAGCGTCTGTATGCTGTCTGTCGTGAAGTCCACCTCCAGTGCCAGTTTGTAATTAAACTTAACTCTGACTCTTCTTTATGATCATAACCATTATTCGACCATCAAAAAATCTCAGTAAAATGCATTAGATTAATCGAGGATTCACTTGTATATTTAATTTAGGCGGAAAAAACTTATACAAAACGATCAAACGACAAATTGCTGTCGTGAAGTCCACCTCCAGTGCCGGTTTGTAATTAAACTTAACTCTGGTTCGTCTTTATGATCCTAATGGTTATTCGACTATCCAAAAAATCTCAGTAAATGCATTATATTAATCAAGGATTCACTTCTAAACTTAATTTAGGCAAAAAAAAAAAACCTACAAAACGACCAATTGCCCACAGAAATGTTTTTATGCGACACGTCTGTATGCTGTCTGTCGTGAAGTCCCACCTCCATTGCCAGTTTGTAATTAAACTTAACTCTGACTCATCGTAATGATCCTAACTGTTATTCAACTATCCAGAAAACCTCAGTAAAATGCACTAGATTAATCGAGAATTCACTTGTACACATAATTTATTTGGAAAAAACCTGGTGAAGTCAACCTCCAATGCCAGTTTGTAATTGAGCGTAACTCTGACTCGTCTTAATGATCCTAACTGTTATTCGACCATCAAAAAAATCTCAGTAAAATGCATTAGATGAATTGAGGATTCATCTAATGCATGTCACTGTTTAAAGTACAGGAAATACCCTATTTCCAGTAAAAAAACTTCTATAACATTTTCATTCCTTTACCATTTGCTAAAAGCTGCCTCTTGCTGATGTGGAACGTTGGTAAATAAGTTGATTGCATTACTCTTTAAATGAATCAGTTATGGGAGAATCCACACCTGTCACATCTCTTAATACACAATGCTAATGCTGTTCAGCCTCAGGCTGAATGGTTTCCTGCTTTTTTGGTGGTGTGCTATCTGTGTTGGATGACTGAGTGAGCATGTCAAAGATTTGGAGGTAGAGCTCAAATGTGAGCCTTATTTACATGTGAATTGACTAATTGGCAAAGAGTTGAAATGTGATCAAGCATGTCTTTTGCCTGTAGTTTTTGTGATCTGGCAAAACACAGTATTGTTCACACACAAGGCTCTGACCACCTAATTAACCGTGTAAAGTGGGGTTTTATTAATTTGGTTATTACAATTGCCCTGTGAAATCACAAAGGTCAAAGTAAAGGTCGATTAAATGTTAATGTTTAAATCTAGATCAAAACTAAGACAAGGTTAAGTATGCTCTCAAAAATATAGAGCCATCAGCCTATTCTTAGGATTGCCATGGATGTTCAAGTAGATTGTTGAACAGAACATCTGACCTGAAACTAATAAGGTGTCCAATGTAGCTATTAAACATGGACCCTTGCCCTTATTACTAAAGCCATTTAATGGTAATACTGGCTGAAAGCAGCCACCCCTCCCTTCCTTTCTTTCTTTCAAACATACACACAATCAGGATGCATGTGACAGGAAAACCACAAAATTGTTTTTTTTGCATTGCAGAACTATTTAAAAAAAAATGTGCACCCTTATTTAAGAAAGAAACAAGGCATGCCCTCTTAAAGTCGTTGAATGAACAGCACACAGAATTTATATCTAGCTCAAGTGTAAAGGGTTTAGAAATATCCGTTGGAATATCCCTTGCACAAACGCCTGTCAATAATTAATTTTTATGACACTTTTATGACTTCAGAGCTTTATTTTTGCCCTGCTTTGCCAAGTACTCACCCACCAAGCAAGTTACTTGCTTTTCCGTCCTCCTTTAATGTGCTATTTTTTATACCTTGTCATTAGGTCATGATAATAGGCCATGCTGTGGTACCAGAGACCACTGTTTTCAGTCAGACAGGAGGGAAATGAAGGAAACTGTACCCGTTCAGAAATGACTGGCTGTAATGTGCCACACTTCTCTTACATGCTTCAATGGTGAACATTAACCTAAATTAATATTTAGCTGAATGTGACCTTTTTTCGGTTATGAACTTAATCAGAGCTAAGTGCTCTTGTTGTGTCAGTGTTGCCTTAATAGCCATGTAGAGATTGAAAATAAGTGCATGCTACAAGTTAAAGTGTAATATTTCTGGGTTATTTATTGACCCTCAGGAAGAATTGGTTTTAAAAACACCAAATAGACCTAATGGCTCTCTTGAAAAACTGCACATGTAACTGTGTTCCCTTTATACAGAAATGTTGCCCTTATGGCCCATTGAGTGTATTGCAGTGTCTAAAATTATACTGCCGAGCATGCCCATTTTAACTTTGGGTGGTTTCCTTCTCTGTGGTGGGGTGTAATTACTTGTGCAGGGTCAAGAGTATTTGTGCAAGTCACTTCAGAAACTATGGTTAAAAATGACTTTTTAATAAGAATGAAACATAAGTCATGATGTACAAAATGAGTCTGATGTTAATCATAACTTTGGTCGGAATGGTGGATATTGCATTAACCAATGAAGTTGTCTTATATAATTTCCTTAAGGGCTACTTTGCTTTGTGGTTGCTGTAGTAGCATGGGGAGTGTTTATTATTGCATATTAATGCTTATCTCTCAGAAACCACTAATTTATGATGCATCTTGTTTCAAATAATCGATTCGTGTATCTAAGATGTGAACCTTTGACTCTGTTTTACTGCTAATGTGCTGGTCAAAATATCCTTTGATGGTCCATAGTTTTAACCATAATTTTCTACCATAAACCGTTTTAAGCAGCCTCTGAGGGCATTTGTCCACATTAACATGTTTTCTAGTTTGCTCTACAGAGAAAAATCACAGAGTTGCTAAAGAGTATGCTTACACTATATGGACATAAGCATTGAGACACCCACATATTGCACCTACAAAAGCTTTTATGACATCCTGTTCTGCTGGTTCCTTTTTTTTTGGCATTTCTACCAGCTTCCACTCTTATTTGGAGTGTGTCTAGGGAACTCTTTGCTGATTTATCCAGAAGAGCATTTACAGGGTCAGACATCGATGTTGGACAAGAGGGCCTGACTCACAGTTTATATTCCAGTTCATCCCAAAGGTGTTCAATAGAGTTGGAGGCAGGGCTCTGTGTAGGCTGGTTCTCTCACAGTAAACTCACAGTCTTGCCTTTGTAGATCTTACTTGGTGCACACTCATAGTGGAACATAAGGGCCTTCCCCAAACTGTTCCAACAAAGATGTAGATATATGCTCATCCAAAATGCAAGGCATTTTTTGCTATTACACCCATGCCAATGGAACTAAGTAAAACACCTAAATGTAATGAATGATGCTTTATAAAGTTAATTAATTCTTTTTTTTTATTATTTAAATTGCAGCTCTTGCAACAAAATTGAGAATACAATTCATTTGCAATAAGGATATTTTGAACGTCATTTATTCCCAATCAGATTTCTTTTACATGTTTTACTATATATAAGTTTATAGATGCTTATATTTATAACTGTCTGGCCAGTAATTGTTCTTATCTAGTTATTATTTTTATGTTTATCAGGCTGGTGAATTTTAGAAACAGTTTCTTGATTTAAAAAAGGGTCACAGATCACCTTGTATGAACTGAATATGTAACTGTGTGATTCTTGCTTGAGTGAAACATGAACCATACACAAAGAGACGAAAAGCTTCCTAAACAATGTATAAGGAAGTGGTGTATGCCATTATTGTTGTAGCAACATAAAGTTAGAAAATATTCAGCCTAGAAACATCACTGCTCACAAGTTTCAGATCTGTGGTTGCACTTTAAATGCTTGTTAATCTAGTAAATGGCGTTGAACATATTAACTAGTTAACTCTTTTAAGACCTTGACCTCAAATAATTGTCAGTATATAAAAAGCACAGACAATTAATCTAAATCTAATAACTGATGCCAATGTTACTGTTTTTTCTCATTGAAATTGACATCCATAATCATTTGTTAACTCATGAGCAGCTGTTAACCCATGAGGCCATCATTTTTAAAATGATTTTAAAAATAATTTTTACATTTGAGGAAAAATACTAAATCATTGACAGTTACTAAAGTTTATTTCTGCAACTAAAGCTTTAACAATATTTTCAGACACATTGTGTTTGCTACACCGACTATAGACTATCCAGCCGTCCATTATCTTCCGCTTTATTCTCTACTAGGTTTGCGGGGGGTTCCCCATTTCCATCCAGGGGAGAACGTTTTGGTAGACACAACCAGGACAGGGCACACACACACTCTCTATATGGGGCAATTTGGAGAATTCAATTTACCTTGATCCATGTTTTTGGACTGTGGGAGGAAACCGGGGAACCCGGAGGAAATCCACGTGGACACAGGGAGAACATTGAAACTCCACCCAGATTGGGATTCGAACCGGGAATCCCCAGCGCTGATCGGCGAACGTGCTAACCACTAAGCCACCCCACGCCCGACTAGTAATAAATATAATTTAAGGAGGTTACAGGCATTTTGCAGGGTTTCATTAGTATTGAGAAATATTTGGTTTCTTGTAGTCATGTAGCCCAATGGCAACATGGCTGTGAGGTCAGGTGTTGTTCTTGCCTTTAGGTTTGTGGGTTTTCAGGCAGGTAGGGCTAATTGTGGGCTGGGTTAAAAAAAAAAAAAAGGAAAAAAAAGTCTTCTCAGTATGAGGGAACTGAGTCAGAGTGACCAGCCCTGTGAGTTTGTAACCAAACTTGTCAGTAGACCGTCATGTCTTTTTGCGTGCCTGCTGGTAATTTCCCCACTCAACCAAATAAATCTTGTTAATCACATTTCTACAGAGAGTGAGATAGGGAAATTATGAATTCAGGGAAGAGAATGGTCTGTGTTGCAGTTTAATAAAGATATGGGAAAATTAGGTCATCTTCCTGTGATGTGTATATCCCAGAGAAACAGAGGGCTGTGCTTTGTTTTTAGTTGTCTTAAGAAATACACCCACATTGCCAGCAACTGTTGTTTGTCAAAACAGTTGATATGTCAAGGTTATGACCCAGAGACAAGAGATGTTGTGGGCTGTTTTAAAAGAAAGCTTAATGTTTTTCAGGTTACACTCTTGTCATTTTATGTTATGCAGGTTAATAAATTAAATAGTTTTATGACTAATAATTTAGATTTTGGTATTGGATATCCTTTGCCTCAGTTTGTTGCGTCGTGGTAAAGCTGCACTCTCATTTTATTTGCATTGTGCTGACACATTGTGAATTTGAATAAAATTTAATTCAATTAAAAACATTTTTACCATAATGTTTTAAAAGCAAGCCTAATGTACTGGGAAAGTGGTAACCACACTTAGCTGAATGTCCACATCAACACAAAAGTGAGATTCAAGACCGAATCTAAATCGCTAAAATTAGTTTTCTGAAAAGTGTATAATAACTTTATGATGTAAATTCTATAATGCACGATCATATAGTCACTGTGTATTTTCTGAGCTACATACACTGAACATTTTGTTTGTTCTATAATAAACCAATAGTGTGTCTCAAACTCAAAGGACATTGAACGCTGAAGACATAATCCGCACACATCAGTGATGGCTCTCTGCCCTGTGGATCGCTTTTAAAGCAGTCTATATGAATATAGTGGTATCATTATGCAGTTCATTACCATTTAGTGGAATCCAGTATACTAAACGATCTGACTTCTAATCGAACATTAACTACAGTGTTGTCCATGTTGGGTGGGTTTTGGGAGGGTCACTATTAAGACTTTAAAAATAGATTTTGTTTAATACAAACAGCTGAGCAAATCACACCCTTAATTGTATTGTTATTTTAAATAATTGTATCTTTTTTTTCTTCGGTCTTCTTTGTAATGTTAAACGTACATCAAGTTAAACCGGACTACAAATAAAACAGTTATTGATGATGGGCTTAATTTGCCTTAGCATGTGATTTATTTATTTATTGATTTGCCCTCAAAAAGAGCTGGAGTATTATTGGATTTATTATTTCTGTTGTACATTTGATCTTTTAGTGGTGTCTGTGTTAGTACTCTGTTTAAATTCCTTATTAAAAAAAAGTCTTATTACTGAATCTGCCCCCTGGAATTTAATATGGTTTTCCAGTCAAATGTTAATTGTTGTCTTGAACAAAATATATGTAGCCCTGTGATTTTAACAGACAATAAAATTTGTCGTTCTGGGTCATTAAAACGTCTATGATGATTTATATACTAATTGATTAAAAATTGCAGCTGCACTGTAACTCTCTGAATGTGTGTCTATAGAAAGGGCTTATGAAGGTGGCAGCTCATTAGCAAGTGATAACTTTTTCTGATCATAATACACATGATTGTGCAGTTTACTGGAATGGATACAGAAGTGGTACATTTTGTAGCAATCTTGGAGAAAAAACACTTGCACTTCCCAAACGACAACAAATTTTGATCATATAAAGTAAACATCTGACATCTATCTTCTATTAATATAATGCAAGGTTAATGTTTAGACTTCTTACATTGCATATCGTATAAAGGAGTAACCACAACCTCTGCAGCAAACCTATTACAGATTTACTTTACTTTTTTTTTTTTTACTTTTAACTGATGGTATACTTTCTGTATTTATTTCGGCGAGCTTGCAGACTTGTCCTTGGTTTGCTTTTCAGTGATTATTAATAGGCTGTTACTTTTAGTTTATTTAAGGCAAAGTCAGGTATCTTGTCAGATATTCAAGTCAGATGACCTTGAACATGTTTTGTTTGCTGAAATTAAGTTGTGGTGAACTTTGAGGTGTTTAAGCGGGCTTTGTCCCGTTTTAGAGATTTTGAGCATTGGATTTTTGACCAGATCTCATTCCATGTATGACCTAAGTCTTAATTAATTAATTTTTAATCGTTTAATTGATAAGTTGGCATCTTTGGTTCCTTGAGCTCAATGTACTGTCCTTTAATATAGTCTGGGTTTTATAAAATGTTGGCAGTTATTATTGGTTATAGCAACAGACAGATTTAACTTTGTGAATATGAAAGAGAGAGAGAGTTAGCGAGGACAAAGTAAGCCCCATGGTGCTCTGTGGAAATCCAACCCTCTATTATTGAGCCACCCCAAGTTTGATTTTCTCTGTATAATTAATTCATAGCTCAGCCCTGAATAAAGCGGTAGGCTAATCGAGTCCTTCAATTACGATCTTATCATTCTTTTCTTTTACACATCAGTCTAGAACATTTACCCATGCCTTTTCTTTTTCCACTGAGAAGTGGTTTCGAAAAATAGTTTGAGCAATACATTCTACTTCCCTTTAATGGGCATTCAGTCTAGGGCATTGTTTTTTTAATATAACATTTTCTGTACATTTCTTTATGTACATATGTACTTATTATTTTATCAGCCAATTTTATTCAAATCTTTGCAAAACATTACAAAAATATATAAGACTGCCCCTAAATAAAATATTTTTCTTGTTGTACATGGATGGATTTTGATGGGTGGGGTGAATCAAGCTGCAAATTTATTAAATTTATATTATATTTATTGTACTGTACTGAAGCATCAGAAACTCGTTTGGGTTCAAATATATATTTAAGCAGAATCATGCCTGTGCTACCTTACAGAAATGTAAAACTTAGGGAATGACCCCTTATAACACAAGTGTGCACATGCATCATTTTTCAACACTGATAACAGCAAAAGCTGGCCTTTTTTTGTCTACTTAATTTGTTTATCTTCGCAGTTATCATGTTAGCAAACAACCTATTGCCTTTTTTGTTAATGTCTTATTTTATCATTGGCTATATAAACACCTCTAATAGTGCAATGAACCTTTAAATATTTTGCTTTAGTAGAGCATTAATTTTGCTACTACTTTATTTCATAATGTATTAAAATAAATATTTTAGCCCCAAGAAATATAATAATTCATTTTAAGTAAGACATGCTGTACTTTCTTGGTATATGAAAGTATATATAATATTTTAGCAGTTGCTTGATAAATACTTGCTGCTACTTAAGCAATGCATCTTTTAATGCCAATATAAAACATTTTTCAAACTACAAGGGAGCTAATGTCCTTAGCATTTAAGGTATGAACTCTATGAAAACCTATGCCAACAGTGACTTATTAGCTGGAGCACAAGCATGTCATACATTCAAAAATGGCATAAATTAATTTATATATAACATCTTACGTTTAACCCAACTGGCTCTGTCCATTTACAATATAAAATAAAACAACTTGTAAATAGCTTGATGGACGATTTATTTGCAAGACAAGTTACACTGAAATCCCAGACCCAAATATGTGTTTTTACATTTTCATTTGCATTCATTAGTATTTGTTATTATTATTCATTTAAATAAAATGTTGAAAAGTTGTCTCACTAGGCCCAAGGTCAGGAACAGGATTTTTTTGATTGCATAATGTTTTACCAAGAGACCAAAAAAGATGGATTGCAAGAGATTACATAATGTATGCAGCAACACGAAAATTCCTGAAGCATAAGAAGTTATATAAAATAAATTCCTGTATGCAGACAATTTTAGTTTTATGTATTGGTAAATTAATGCATCAAGCTATGTTATCATGAAAGTTTATGTTTTCAGTGCTTTTGCACAGACATTTCTCGATCTTGATCCTTATTGTGTAATTATCTCACAGAAAAAGGCTAAAACATTTCAGTTTTCTAGGTCACTAGTCTTCTGTTTGAATAGTACTGCCCTCGTCATCAAAGTGTGTCCACCAAAATGTTTGATTAGTGCACAACGATTGCTTTCCACAGAGTTTACCACAGTCTCATGCTTTGCAGATGGCAAAGGCTTAACCTTCAACACGTCAGGCAAGTGTGACATTACTGGATTGGATCTGATTTATCACAGCTTGCCAGGGAAAGGTTCACTTGTGTAGGAGAAAGGCACCCAGGATTTTTAAACCACTTCAGTCCTTAAAGTATCGAATGATGAAATGGATCTCTAAAAGTTTGGACTAATTGGTAACCTTTAAAAGGTGCAAAACAAGGTGGAATACATGGAGCAAGTACTGTATATAGTATGATATAATGTTTGCATAGATAGTACTTTAACCTGTCATTTTTCTTATGACCAGAAGTATAATAATTAAAAGATCTATGCATGCTACGTTTCAAATGTTTAATGGACAAGTTTCTGCATCATGATGGCAAAAAAACCTTAAAAGTACCAGACTGCAGAGAAATAATGCAGATTTTGATTTTTGCTTATACAGTTTATAGCCTCTATCCTTTCCCTGCATTCGCTTACCTTCAGTACCAGCATATTAATGTAAATATCTGACATCCAATGCCAGCTTAATGCAAACTCCCTTAAAATGAATTCTCTGTTGGCATCATGGTCACTTCTTTTGGACAACAGATTTATCAAATAAAAATATGTAAAAGCATAGTGTGCCCTGTGCATCAATTTATCAGCTTCCTGTTGGCAACAACAGGAAGATCTGAGTGGTTTCAGTGAGGATCTGCAAAATTTTTTTACAGCGTGTTTACCGCCTGAATCAGCTTTAACTTCCTCTGTGGTTTTGATACACTTAAACCTTTTAATGCCACCTGAATCTTAAACTTAAATGACTTGTGGACTCTAGAGAGGCAAGCTCACATGGACATGTCCTACTATAGTCTAATACATTCAGTGTTAATGCAACAGATTTATGTCTTAAAGTTTCCTTTGGGGGACTGTTGACTTGTTCACCCTAAAAATGTCTTGGAGCAGCATCTGGCTGTAGTTTAATAATGGACTGTGAGAAGATGACTAATCAGTGGGATTGGATTTGATGTGGCCTCAGGATCATTTATGCACGCGTTCACGAAGAAATTATGTTCTGGGATGTTAGGTCAGTCAAAAGCATCCATCAAGAGGATTTGTCTGCACAAGGTATTTGCCAAATCCTATGACCTTGTGCGTGGGTACACCTCACCTGCTGCAGCCCTGCAATATTGTCATTAGAGCTCTATATATACTGAAATCGAAAATTTATTTTGATTGGGTAAAGGAAATACAATTAGTATTTTTTTATTATAAAGCTACATGATTGAACACATGAAAGACATGTTCTTATGAATGAGTAAGCCAAGCAACCTGACGTGCAACTGCACAAGTGTGCCTGTGTGTTCGTGGTTAAGAATGCTGTGAACGTATAACGGTCAGGATGTTGGTGTCTGACTCAATTTCAATTTGACTGTGTTCTACCAACAGATTACAAACTGTTAATATGATGAAAAAAAGGTCCAGGTCCCCATTATTACATTCAAACTGCTGTGCAATTATAGTCTACTTGAAAAATAAAGAAACTTTAGATCAGACTTGGATCTGACCACAAATGGAAAATATTGCTAATGTACCTCAAAACGTGCCCAGTGATAGATTGGTGTCCTGTCCTGGGTGTATCTGCCCAGCGCCCGAAACGTTCTTCCCTGGATGGGCACGGGGAACCCCTCCCCACTGCTACCTTAGTAAAAGAATAAAGCGGAAGATAATGGATGGATAAACTTAAAACGAACTGTGATACAATCTCTTGAACCACATTCAGAAATGATTCAGAACTAAAATGGCTAACGTTGTTTTAAAAAATATTCAAACCAGATTAAGGCCTTACCTTCACCCAACTTTGTACTAGTTCTTATGAAAACAAAATTTTTAATCAATATGAAAGCTTTTTGTTTGTTTAAAATTACCACTGAGAAGACACGGTGGATTTTTATTAACCTGATTATTAATCTGACAAATAATTTTTACGTATTAATTAAGATTGTTGTGCAGTTTACACTTCCATCCATCCATTATCTTCCGCTTTATCCCCTATTAGGGTCGCAGGGGAGTTCATGCCCATCCAGGGGAGAACGTCTTGGGCGCTGGGCAGATACACCCAGGACAGGGCACTAATCTATCGCTGGGCACACACTCACTCACACAGACATACAAGCACACTCTATACGGGGCAATTTGGAGAATTCAACTGACTTGATCCATGTTTTTGGACTGTAGGAGGAAACCACTAAGCCAACGTGCCGCCCCAGTTTACACTTTAATTGGCTAAATATTAAAGTTAATATTAATATTAAAGGCTCTGGCTTATTTAGCAACTTCTTTGGACTATGCTTTATATACAGATTTGTTAAGCTTACTGAAATGTTATTTATTACGTTTGTGAAATACTGCAGCTTGCTTCATATTTCTAGGATTATTCCTCATGGCAAAACAAATTTTTTTGTTTGTTTTGTTTCCTTAAAATTAATGGCTGTTTCTTTCCATGTAAAAAAAGTAAGATCAAGAACCAAGCTCATTTACGATGCATTTTCAATTCCAGGTACACTCAGAATTAATGTTACCACAAGATGCATATAAAGCCATGAATTCACGAGGAAATGCAGTACATCATCTTGAAGCTTTCACCTGCTGCCCCTGAGCTGATGCCTTCAGAAGGCGTTGTTCAAGCTCAAGTAAATCCTCAATCCCGCTTCCTATCAATTCAGTTGTGCCAGTAGAGTGTTTCATGAACTAGGAACCACTAAAGGCTTAGACATGGCTACGCCCTGCATTAATGCCTCTTGCTAATTTAATTTCTTATCCACCAAGAAGTCTATCTAATTTGTGCTTTTGTTTATGACCATTAAGCCATTATATGGTTTTTAAAAATGTTTAATTTGATTAGTTATGGAGAAAGTGTTTAGTAATCCTCAGCATGGCCGACAGATTAGCTTCCTTTTATAAAAATGTGCTGTTAAAAATGCATACATTTAAAATATTTGATATTTCTCTGTACACAGATGACTTCACTAATTATTATTTTTTGTCACCATATTCAAACCATAGTTCTCAAAGTGAATTAGGCCTCTGTATATGCTAAGGCTGGGGCAACGCACCGACTATGTCAATGTAATCGATTCTGAAAATGCATCGATTTGCGAGCATTTAAAGCGCAAGCATCCGCGCCGGGATATCTGTGCAGCAAAACATCCACATGGCAGCAAAACAGCGACATAGGTTTGGTTTTTAAAAAGTTATCTTAATTCCAAACACAATGACATTAGAGTAATAGTTTTTAGATTAATCTGGAACAAAAAAAATCGTTAGATTAATCGATAGAAAATTAATCGTTAGGTGCAGCTCTAGTGTATACAAAACAGCATGTTAGTGCTTAACACGTCGCAGGATTGAAGTCTGCATAATTTGAAATAAGCCTCTGGGAGTTTTTCATTATACCTGATAAATTACAAAGATTTATCTTATCTTAAGTTTGCACAGATCCGAGCCTGGAAAGTATTACAGTTGATATGACCTTTCCTGCATTTTGTATTTTGGCTTGGAGTTTTTTTTTTCGACATTGAAAATGATAAATTGATGGATGTTGTATGCATTTTTATCCAATTACATATTAAACAGGCAGCAATCCAGCACTCTATTACACCAACTCTTTTTCTTCCTTACTTGTCAGTGTTTTTTATAACTTTACCATCCTCTTCGAATACCTTTACAAGCACCAGTCAGTTAAATTTTCTGGGGTAAATTTTGCTTCAAACATTGAAGAGGATAAAATATAGCCCTGTCAGTGATGACTCTCAAGCAGTAAACACACCACTGCATTTTCATTGAGCTGCAATTTAGAGCCTGAAGTAGTCGAGAGGTGCCAAGCTGCTTCGTGCTGCAGTGCAGCAGTGATGAATACTGGCCAGCCCTGCAATTCTGACCCACTTTTATTTTCTCAATCATTTGTTCCACTTCAGCATTCATTCCACCCACATGCTGTTGCTCAGGCATTGGAGATGTACAACGATGGTAACAAAAACACACAATTGAATTCAAAAGAGCTTATCTTTTTTTTTTTTTTTTTTTAATAAATGCCAGTTTTCAGTATAGTGTAGCATAATTATCATATTGCGATTTTCTGTTTATATTAAACATATCATTGAGCATGAAATTCAATGCTATAGAAACTGTTCAATATCAAAAATATAGATAATGTAATATAGAAAATATAAAGCAAGACTTCTTAATTGATATATAAATAGATAAAGACACCAAATATAACTGTTTTTTAAAGATGTCTGTAAAAGATATTTGACCATTTCAACTAGTTTTGTATAATACAGTGCTTTATACTGTAGTCAGATGGTACCGCAGTACTGCCTTAAGTGTCATTTTGCTGATATCTGCCGTCTGCTCTGTACTGAAATGAACAGATGGTTAAATTTGGTCTGTCTAAGGAATCTGCTGCCTGCAGGTCTTTCCGAATAACTAATCAAGAAGCTGCCACAAACTTTATCATGAAACTAGCATAAAAACTGCAAGGTTGTTTAAATAGCAAAACAATAAATCATTTGAGGCATTAAATGTCTTCAAAGGGTTCATTTTAAAGCTTCTATAGTGCTTATGTGAATATGCACACTTACCTAAACAGTTTTTAGGATATTGTGAATAGAGGACATGCATGTGGTTGGGGTAAGTATTCACTTTGTGTATAATTTTTGGTTTGGGGAATTCTTGCCCATTTCTTAATAACAATTAATTACATTTTAGTAACTCATGCACGGCCACATGTATTTAATTGTTTTTAGTCTGCCGTGCCATATTCATCCGGCCATAATCACTTTAAATGCTGTTGATTGTGCTGACAAGTCTGTTGCAGATGGAATATTTGGAGCAATTCTCTGTCCTTTTATCCATCATGTAAATTCAAATGATTATTATTTCATGTGATGCTTATCCTCTCATAGAGCAATGAACAATGAAGATTGTTTCAAGTGGGTTTGTTTCTTCTGTCTTGAACTCAGTTCTTGCCAAATCAAAGAGATTGAATGAATATATTTTTCTTCTCACCAGCACTTCTTGTCACTAAAATCTTGGTTTCTTCTCAGACATGCTGTCCATCAAGAACAACAGAAAGAAAAATGGTGGGGTAGAAACATCCTTTGTGTGTTGAGAGTTGATTCTAAGACTTTTCTTGTAAAGGATTTGAAGCTAATGTCAGTCGGGTGAAAAAAAAAATCTTTTCATAGTTCTATAAGTCATTAGAATTATTCAAATGCACAATTTTACCCAGTGATAACTACACATTTTTTCCCCTGAATTAATACTTGTCTTTTTGTCACCTCATGGATCTGTATGGGAGAGTAACAGTTACACTGTGTGAACAGCTAGTAGAAGCAGCTGGGCTGCATGATTTTATTATTTGGATGCATTCTCCAGACCTTAGTCAGGTCGAATATTGTTGTTTGCTTTTGTAAATCTTGGTTCTTTCGAAGCTCTGTTTTTTGCTAGATATTAATCATTTTGGTTTCCTATTTTACTTGTATTAGTCCTAAATGATAAAATTTATACATTCTAATACCCTGCATGCTGTTTGTGTGGCACACTAATTTAAATGAATATGGGCACGTCCCCGTGTGTGTTCATATGCATGGTTAAGTGTATATTTTTAACTTTTAATTGAACACTTGCTGGTACTGACGTCAAGATAAACCTGTTTTAAACTTTTTAATGTTGATGTGAAAGGTATGCATCCTACAACTATTAAGCAAGTCTTAAGATGCAGAGTAATTGATTACACATGACCTAAGAAAGGTTTTATTTATTTATTTTTTTTAAAATCTGTTACAAGATGGAGAAAGCTAGGCAATACGGTTATGAGATAGATAATGTACTATTTAAGATAACCGTATCACCAGGGATAAAGTCAGAGCAACCAAAGCTTTAATTACAAATTCTCTGCAGGCTTGATTGAATAGGTTGATTTAAGGAATCGGGAGATGTGGTTGTCTTTGTTCATGCTCTGCAGACATCATTACAATTGCAATCTTTTTTAACATTTAAAAGAAACCGAGCAAGAAGTGGCTATTACTATATTCAAACCACAGGTTCTGCAAAATCTTACACACAAAATCAGAATCTGATCAGACTACTGTATACCGGCTAATGATCTCATTTATTCAACTTTTTTTTAATTGGCTGTGAGTGTCAGCCAGAAGATGTAGCACAAATAATAGTTGTGCTCAGTGTGAGTTCTGCTTGCAAACTATGTTTAGAGAGATGTCACTGTGAGCACATGAAGGATTTAAAGTTCTGGCTCGCTTAAGATCATTCTGAGAATGCGTGCATGCTTAATGGAGTACAGATTAAATGCTTTGCTCTCAGATTATTAAAGTTCAAATAGGAAAGTTCAGCCCATCAACAAAGTAGCCGGCTTAATCTAGCTCACCTTATGCACCGCAGTAGGAGTCGAAATTATGTCCTTTGCCTTCCTTTCCTTTTAAATGTCTTCTTAAATGCTAAGCTTACTCATAAGGTCCATGACATCAGACATTACATACCTGTTATTTAGTAAGTAAAATTATAATTAATCCTCCTGGTCAGCAAAACATAAGCTTAACTTATTCAATCACTTGCTAAATCAGCAATGTTTAACCCGCTAAAGCATAATTAACTGATGCATTTAAAACAAACACAGACTCTAAAGTAATTTTATACTGCAGCTTATTAAAACAATTGTTCTATAGATTTCAGTTAGTAGAGCCAACTAATTATTTAAAAATGCGCAGTTATCCGCTTTAACTATTAATTTTAAATTAACCAAATATCTTCACACTTATCCTAAAGATTAATCATGCTTAATATTGGAAGCAACTGGGATATTCAGTACACTTTATTTTTACACTTATTGTCAATTTTATCACTTTCATTTATAGTCCCATTTTGTAGGTCTGCTGTTTCAGACTGTAATCTGCAAAGCAATAACTGAGTGGGGGGTTAATGACTCAAGTTTACCAAAGCTTTAGCAAGACTCTTAACTCTATTTACTACAGAAGTGGTGTTTCATGACTATATAAAGAATATATAAGTAAAAAGGTGGAGAGGCAAAGGAATAGATAAATAGAATTGGGAAAAGACCATACATACCTGTCAAGTAAAAGATCAAGAAGTGGGTAGTGTGGGGCAATTTGTGTGGATTTGCATGTACTCCCTTTGTCTGTGTGGGTTTCATCCTAGCGCTTCAGTTCCTCTTCCAGCACAAAAACATTCTAGGAAGTGACATTTTAAAATTGTGTTGGAGATGTTTGGCTTCTCTGTAATAGGTTGGTGACGTCATCGGGTTGTTTCCTCTTCTTTTGACATGAAAATATTATTGTTCTCACTAAAGAAAGTAGTCTTCGTAAAAACTTTGTTTACCTTCTAACATCACTTATGATCTAGATTTCTCAAGGAGAGCAATTGGAAAATGTGTGGTAATGGAACACTTGCATGTTTTTCTTTTTTAGTCACCTTTGTGTGAATTCCTGCATCACTGCACTTTTATTTGATCAAATTTTATCTGATATGACAGGCATGCTTGATAAAAGGCCATATGAATAAGGGTTTGTGGCTGTGTTTCTTCAGGGAGTAAGGAAACGGGGTGAAAGAGGAAAAAAAGCATTAGGTTGGCTGGGTGAGAGGAACTCCTCGAATGATATCATAATTTGCAAGGCAGCTGTTAAAAGGTTAGTCACTACGACAACCGTAACCCGCTGCTTGTCACCATCCCTTCAGTCTACCTGCAATATTTTGCTAATGTTAACTGATAGTGTAGTGAGTGTAGATCTGGTGCCAGAGCTTATTGTTTTAATTAAGTTTGGATGTTACCGCTACACATTTGTTCTCTTTAAAGATAAAACCATTATTAACAAACAGGCCTAATGTACGACCTGAAATGACACTGAACACAGTTTGCCTCTGAGGCGTTTTATGTTTTTACTCCCATCTTAGTAAGGTTTTGTCTGGACAGGTGCAAATTATTAAAAATAATAATATTTAAATTTAAAATTTTGTTTTTATATGAGCATTTCATTTTAATATAACATTTTTAAATTTATAGACATGACATTATTATTCATTGCAAGAGTTTTATGAAGCTTTTTCATGCCAATTGAGGGTTTAGTAAAATACATTGTTGTTGTGGTTGTTAATAATAATAATATAGGCAATAGGAAAAGAAAACATTTATGTTCCATGTATAGAAGAGCTTCCTGTACAAAACCTTTTATATACATTAATTAACAAGTGGCTATTTTAATCCTACACTAACCTGATCATGCTTCTGCTTTTACAGATCAGTTGTCTGTCAGTAAGCCAGTTAAATACACTTCTCATGTAATTGGGAGGAAAATCAAGCTAATGCCCATTCAAGCAGGATTGTGTGCAAACATCAGCTAATCTTAATAAATGAGAAAAACATGATACATAATGCATGATTTTCTTTTCTTTACATACCGTACTCTGATTCTGAACATGTTTACTCAGTTAAGGTTTTGTCATGTGGTCTTGTCATTTCTTTTCTTTTTCCTAATTTATTTATTTATTTAACACAAATGATTTAAGGGTTGAATGTGGAAGCTACCGTAGCTGCCCTAAAACATTAGATTAGCAACTGTTATGAAAGTAAATCAATATTGTCCTTTCCTTTTTTTTTTTTTTTTTTTTTGCTTTTCTTCTTTTGCCCTTCGTGACTGTTATACTTTCTTACACTTATATCCACCTCCATCCATATATTAATAAGCACTGGACTGCATTTCAGCAAGAATATATTCTGTTTTAATTTACTTTTTTATCACTTTCATTTTCTATTAAATAAGTGTGGCACTGAGGCATGTTAGAACATGTTTATTAGTCTAATAGGGGCAGTTGAATTGGGAAGATCGCAGTCCTCGGCAGAAGATTATTAAACCAAGCACAGAGAGGGAATTCCCTTAATAATTATTTTACTTTATTCTGTGGCTTACACTATGTTAAACATGCCTTGGTGCTATATTAAAGAAGTTGAAAGAGTTGTTAGAAGCATAATTGTAATCTTGCATGTTCCTGGAAAGTATTAATGCTTACTGTAACTAGATCTTTAAAATGTTATTAAATTGCATTACCAATTACTGTTTATAAGTTATAATTATGAAAATAATAAATGCAGACCTAACTTGATGCTCATACCTGCACAGGTCTTTTGAACTGCTTCAGCAGAGCCATGTTTTGTTTGCACCAAAATAACTATCTAAAAATAGAAATTTTAAAAATAATTTGGTTTTAAAATAATTGAATTAAACGGTCCAGGTGCTCGATGAAGGATGGATGGTCTAGGTGCTCTGTAAGATCATGTCATTTCATATTGGAATTTGTAAACATGTCAAAATGCAATTCATTTTAAATTTCAGGAATTAAAATTGGTTTATTAATTTAAAAAGGTTTTTCAGTTTGCAGTGCAATCGTTGCAATATCATAATTGACAGCAACTCAATGTCTTATAATCCCAATAGACAATAGGACCCAGACTTCAGGACTTATATTTATTATTTAGAATTATGTTTTCTGTCCCTAATACAATTCAAAACTGTTGGCTCATTCTAGATTTTTGTTATATGAATTCAGACTTAAAGCCACATGCTTTATTTAGTTGTGAGCGGTGATAGTGGAATAGTTTTAAAAGCTGTTGTAACATACAGAGACACATGTACTGACAGAAATATTGGCGCACTTCGCTTTGTTTGATGTTTAGGATTAAGAGCTTGAGTCAGCTCAGTGATGGCCCTCTAGGGCAATTGAATTCTGGCTGTGAATGGCAAACAGCTTGCTGAAGCCACCTTAATGACATTCTGCTGCTTTAAATACATTAGCTTATTACATTATAATGAATAGCCTCTGTGAAAATGTCTTGTCTACATTAATATTGGTCAGATTATAATAAGTGTGTATGAGACTATTGAAGTGGGCTTTAACAGATGTTCACATCTTAAACCATTAAAATGTTGTGTTTTGGAAAGTGATGCTTTAGTAAAGAGGTTTATTATATTGAAGAATCAAAATAGTTATTTGAAGCCTTAATGCTGTGTTGCAGTTGGCTTTAAAAAGAGGTGAAAACCATGGTAGTCTCTGTGCACTAATTGCCATGTGGCTGATCAGGATCTCATTTAGATGCTTATTGTCGGTCATCCAAATGACACTAAACAGAAGCGGCCTGTCCACATTGCCAAGCAAGTTCACAGAGGCCTTTGTGAGCAAGGAGGCAAACGTACAATCAGCCCTCTCTCCAAGCCTCTGTTCCATCCCATCCCTTTTTTAATTTAGAAAGGATTTCAATGTATGTCAGTGTCAGTAGTAAGTGTGTGTGTATATATATTTGTGTATCTATATATGTGTGTATGTATGTGTATGTGAACATTGCAATAGTTCCTCTCCTAATTTATATTTATATTTATATATATATATATATATATATATATATATATATATATATATATATATATATATATATATATAAATTAGGAGAGGAACTATTGCAATGTTCACATACACACATATATATATATATATATATATATATATATACACACACATATTTACTACTGAAAATAGCACATTATACAAAAATTATATGCATATAAAATTCAAAATTTTTACAATTAACATTTCAAACTAGTTAATTAGATCAGGCAGATTTAGCAAATCGTGTTTTCCCCTCACCTGTGCTTAATTATCCACCTCCGTTACACCTGCGCTCACTGGACAGTTAAGTAATAAAACAAAGGATACTTTTTCAGTTTTAATTAAATGGTCGTACATATGCAATAACACACTGATCACATCCAATTAAACCCTAGTTTGTCTTTCCTGAGGGACCTAGAATTGTGTATAAATAAGGCTTTGTTTCCATAGCATCCCAAGAGATCAATTATTGCTTCTGTAGGTTGGTCATTATTGAAATATTAGTCTTGTAGATTAGGCCTCTGGAGAGGTGTTAGTGAGCTTAAAGGGTTAATGTTTGTTCTCACAGGTGAGTGCAATGGGAGTTAAATATTTAGCATAACAGAATTAGCAATCCGAATCACCTTTGTAAGAAGTGATTTTACACATGCTTTTTTAAAATAATATAGCAAATATTAAAACCATTAGTTTAGAAATAGGTTTTTTGTAATATTTTGTATATGAGGTCATAACGTATGAGGTCATAAAAGGAAAATTTGTTTTCCTTGTCTTAAACTCACTTGGGCCTTTATTCACTTTGTACCAATTATTTTGGTAAACACATTCAAAACAGGCTGGTTTCCCATGGGGACATGTACATTGCACTGCTTCTCTC
This sequence comes from Corydoras maculifer, assembly GCA_019802435.1. Taxonomy (NCBI): domain Eukaryota; kingdom Metazoa; phylum Chordata; class Actinopteri; order Siluriformes; family Callichthyidae; genus Corydoras; species Corydoras maculifer. The sequence goes on along the minus strand of JAFMOD010000297.1, from coordinate 951,930 downwards.
CTACTGTGTATAGGAAACAAATTTTGGTTTTAAATAGTGCATTCATAATCAGTGTGGGGGCCAAAAGTTTGCACATTTAGCATACTATTTGTACTTAATAAACTGAATCCTTTTTAGTGACCTATTAATATAACTAGATAAAATTACACTTACTTTAAATCATTTTCACTGTAAATGTCTGGTAATTAATAATCTGAATGTTTGGTGATTAGAAACAATAAAATAACAGTTGTTAAAGTATAAGCACATTTGTATTTAAAAATTTAAAAGTTTTTAAAAGTTTCAGGTTTACTTGGAGAGGTTATTAGTGTCTTGTGACATATTTCTGTCATTGTCTTTAACTGATTTTTAACATGATTTGAAAGAAAAAGCTAGCCTTTATGTAGTGTTTGGGGTGGAAATAAATTATTGGTTTGATTTTAATTAAAAACGGGATGAAGCATTTTATTTCCAAACCAATAAACCTGTTTTTAGTACATGTGACTTTAGGATCCTTTCCCAATCTGTGGCTGAGTATAGGCTTCTGTTGTCCAAGGCAGAACTCAGTAACTTAACACAGCGTATTCTCAATACAAAAATTTTTGACTTTAACTTCGTCGGTGTATGTAATCTTCTTCTTTGCTAATGGCAATCAGCAAGGAGAAAATGGACCAATAAGATTTGTAAAGAGCGAGTTGGTGGATCACTTATAAATTTCTCGATTGCATTATTAAAGCTGAATGGGGTTATTTAAAACAATAAAGGAGATTTTATCATTATCATATAACATTATCACTAGGGCAGAATTAAGTCTGTCAGATACTTTTCAAACATAGCAAAAGGTCAAATGAGGGAAGTATGTGTGCATCACAGAATGCTGGTTTAAGACCACAGTTTTAATTTGCCTGTGCTTTTCTAGATACGCTTTGATGTTTTTAATTAGCTGATTTCCTGTACTCTCTATGGGCAAATGAAGAGTTTCTCAGCATCATGTAGGATGAAATGGCATTTGGTTGGTCCTTGTTACTCTGATTTACCAGATGGCTGTGAACGAGGGGTGCATTTCTCACACTGACTCAGGAGAGCTTTGACAGCAGCATTATGCAAGCACAGAATATCAGACATGCTCGTGTTCTCATTCATCACTAGCACTGAATTGTAAAATTACTGGGTGCGATAATAAAATTGGAAACTCAAACTGTGTTATCATTAAGCTTTTTTGTTTGATATTGTCGTGGGTGGTACTATATGTTTTCAGTTTATCTTAATATTTGTATTGACACAGTTCATCTCTGTTCAAGGTGAAAATGATATAGATTAAGTGGGATCTACAATTCAAGTAAGGTTTTGACAGGCATGCCTGATGCCCTGTGCTGTTGGCACTATGACTGATAAGCCTGACTGATCTGCAGTGACACAGCAGGGGCAGGTGGTCACCAGAGACAGATTACAAATACCCATTTTCTATCTTCACTCTGCATTCTTTCCCACTCGGTTTTGCACCCACTCAACCCTCAAGCATGTAGTGAAGAGCGTTGGTTCTACGATGCCATTATGTTATACTATTAGATGCTAGAAGAACAGACATTTTTTGTAACTAAAATATATGTTTTTATTGGGATGTTATAGGCGTGAGATTTTCAGAACCTGCATAATGCATCATAAATATGTGACAGTACAGCTGTATTATGAGGTTGTTGTCCACAAGGGCAGTTTAAAAGCTTGTCTTAAACACCTCTCTAATGCTCTATTTTACTTTAAACCTGTCATGTGATGTCAGATTTACACATTTATTTCATTTCTATAAACCTGTTAAGTCTTGTCCTGTTTAAGAATTTAAAATGGGTTCCGTATGATGTAAACCTTTATATCACCTTCCTGAATATTAATAAAAAATAAAGTTTTAGAATTTCAGAATTAATTTTATAGGTTTCATAATCAATTTCTTTATAATGAATAAAATTCTATAGTTGCTATTTGTAAAACATTTTATATGATGTAGTTCTAATGTGCACTAATAACAGTAGGCTGTTCTGTTCAGTTGATGCTACCTGCTAATATGATGTATGAAAATCTACATTTAGACATTACATTTAGTCATTTAGCTACTATCTACAATGTAATAATAAACTAATAAACATGCAAATCTTAACTCTTAGCTGAGTACTCTTACCTTTCATTTATAAGGTAGTTTATAACAGTTTTTTTAACCATATAGAATTTTAGTTAGTGATTTGCGACATATGTTGCAAATGTAAAGTTTCCAGAATGCATTAAAAAGTATGACTAATCTACTGTTTTGCCCTGTATCTTAATTCATAATGATATTGACGTGCAGTAATAGTAAAATGAATGAATAACTAAAAGCAAAAATGTTTGCTTACTAATCTAAATGAATTAGTTAGTAAACAGTCTGTGCATGATGCTTTGCAATTCATGCCATTCAAGGTGAGCTGTCATCTTTTGTTTCCAGGATAGGCTCCAACCCCGTTGTGACCGTGAATTGGATAAGTGGTTATTCATAGTGAATGAATGCAATGCAAACAGTTTTTTGACATTAAAAAATCACTGTTTGTCTGTTGTGGCTAATTAAATGAATGTGGAGAATTGAAACATTGCTTAGTGCATTAATAAACCTTAAAGTATTTAATAAAGTATTTTGTATTTTTAGAGTGTTTGTATCATTGTTGTATGTCACAAACTGGTAATGATTTAATGATCTCATGAGTCTTAGAAAACTTAGTTTGGTTATAAATAAAAATATCTTAAAGTTGACCGTAACAAAAAACAGAAAAAAATCCATGATTTTTAGCAGACACCTCGAGAGACCCACTGAAGTGGAGACATAACACAACCTTAGCACTTAAAGAAATAACAGTTTTAGTCAACCCTGGTGTCTGGGGCAGCTTTTCAGTGCTGGAACCTAAGGCCTTTCAACCCTTTTGGTCCATAATCCTGTACTTTAACCACTTAGACAGCATTGCCCCTCACAGGCAACAAGCCCTGCACATGTACACAGACTGTTTTTTTGGTCCAGAGCTTTAAAATTAAGCTGCAATGTTTTATTGCATTTTTAAAAAATATTCATATTAAATAGTCATAAATGTACTTTCTTGTTACCGATAAAATATTTAAAACACAAAAACAAAGTAAATCATATTTATCATTAACTAAATTATCTCAAATAACAAGCCCCCATTGTATATATACAAACAACTACAGCTAGCAAGCTACTGTAATCAACAATTACGATGCTACGGAAAGCAAATTATTAAAATTATATATTCTTTATTTTTGTGGATTAAAAAAAAATAAATGGCACCCTTTTGTAATAGATCACTTTAATTTATTTAGGCCTGTAAGTTTCCCAAGTTGCTGTAAGATTAATGCAAACGGCCTTTTCTGTCACACTTCCAAGAAATAAATGAACCAACTCAAGCGTGTTGGTTTAACTGACATATCGGGTACAAATTTAAATGTTAAGCTGTAGAAGTCAAAAAGCCCAGAGCTCTTCTGTGGTTAAATGAAAGGATTTTAAAAGGCAGGCAGTATGCATACCCTATAGGTCTGATAACAAGTAAAAATGTGGAGAAAAAAATATTTCCCTGGGTTGTTTATATGTCTTATTTCTGCTTTAGTATTCACACGTTTCCACCAATTACCAAATAATATAACTTTTTTAATTAAATGTGACCATTTTATTATGCTTGTTTCTAATTTAATTTGTTAATCCTGTGAATTAGCTGTTATTTTAAAATACGTAAGTGCTGAATAATTAATTTATTTACCTCAGCTGTGTCATTATTCTGTCTTTGTGCCACCTGGCATTGTTGCATTGTAACCTACAATTAATGGGTGTTTTGGTGTCTAAATAACAGCCATTATTTTGTGACTGAAATAATGGTGCAATAAATTGGTGCTTTATATTTAACAGATAAATATTAGTGTTTGAGATGAGTAATTGGTGAACTGTGTGCTGCCTATGTATCAGTATGAGGTACTCCAGGACACTGGTAGACCTAATAACACTTACATGAGGCTATTAACAAAAGGCAGATTTAGATAACACACGAACAGGTGGTTTCTGCAATCCCCTGCATACCTATTTAGTATAAACAGCTTAAAAAAGGACGAAATTAATGTTAAGTTTAAGGAAGAACACAGCATTGTTGTCTATAAAAAAAGTACTTAACTGCAGGTCTAAGAATGCAACGTAAAAAGATTAACATAAGCAAAACATTGTAATGAAAGTTCACTGTCCCAGTCGTCTGGTTTGTAGAACCTGTTTTTTTTATGTGTAACTTGAGTAAATTTTTATATATATAAAGTATAAGTATTAAGAAGTTCATTCATTCAGCTTCTGTATCAGTAAAAACAAAATTCTGTATTTTAATTGAAATATAACCTTTGTGTTTTCATTGTTTTAGGTGCAGGAGAGTCCGGGAAGAGTACCATTGTAAAACAGATGAAGTGAGTAAAACATTGCTTATTTCTTTCCCTCTTCTGTAATTTCTAAGTTCATCACTTTCACAATGCCATTGAAGGGGTGGAATTGTGGCACAGTCATCTGTGCTTTTGTCTTACAGGAAGAAGGTCCTGGGTCATTTCCTTTATCCACTCAAGTTTTGTAATGACACATTTAAAAAAATACAATGAAACAATAAAATGTCTGTGTTTTTAAAATTAATATTTAAAATTTTAATTAAAAAATCATGTTTATCCTTCAGAGGGCTTCTTTAATTGCCTTAACCCAACAGCATTGGCCATAGACTCACGGTCCTAATTCAGCAAAAGTATATTACCGGCAAATCAAATAAAAAAAAAAACATTTTAAGTGCCTCGTAGTGACTCAGCGGCTCCAAAGGATTTATTTTTTTTAAATCAAATTAGACCCAGATGAATCAGATAACCACCTTCTCTATTAAACTGAGGTAAACGAAAAAGCATCCCAGAATTCTCCAGTCATATCTTGACGCAACTTGTTTTTAAATCAGTGGAAGATCCAACCTAGTATTCATGTTGTACTTTTAAAAAATTTAACCACCAATTTTATTGCATGGATGGAATAAGCCATTGCTGTCATTAAAAAAAAATTTATACATTTTTATAGAATTGTGTTATGTTCACCTCAGCATTTTATTCCTCATCCGTAGTACCTTCAGCTTTAAACTTTCATCAGGCTAAATTCATAGACTCACCAAAGAAAGCAAATGCCCTAAATTTTACTAAATTTTGGCTCTATTGTAACCTGTTTGACATTACATGGTGACCTTTCCTGTTGCTGCACTTTACGGAGAAAACTGACTGGGCTTCGTTCATGTGTCTGTTCAGAGTCAACAGAAGGTTTTGCATTTGTGGTATAACTGATTAAAACATCACACTGCAAATAAACCCATTATTCTTCACTATAAATAACTAAGTATGGATTTTTGTATATCTAAAGGCAAATATTAATGTTTTATTTGCATGCTGTGATACAGTAGTTTTGAAAGTGGTGCAAAGATGCTAATTATTCCTACCGTTAAATACATTTTTAAAATAAATATTTATTTTTCTGTGACGATCAGAATTAAAAATCTTTGCCCCACATTTAAACTATGGAACCATCTCACATTTTCTCTGGTTAATTTTTGCACCTAAGGCTTTAAGCGTTATTTGAAATGCAATAGAAATGCCGTGATTATTTAGAAACACACACACACACACACACACACACACGTGCAGGCAAGCATGCACATGGCCTTGAATGGTTTAATAATTCACATTTCTCTGAGGCAGTCAGGCTGCAGATCCATTTTTCATGAGAAGAGACAGTAGAAAGCTCTAAAGCAAGATTATTATGACGAAAGGTAAACAACCATAATGCAGCTTTTATAAACATACACTTATGCTTGATTTGCTTCAAGCTATGTGTTTTAGAAGCAAAGTAAGAGCTTACTGATCGTCTCTTAGGTTTTCAGGCTGTATTGTACACATGTTTAAAGAGCGCACAAAGATATATAAAGTATCAAGTATCATGATCTCTCTCTTCTGTTTTAGCACAAACACAAATCAGACTTGGAAAAATGTTTGTTTAAACCTGAGTAGGTCTTATTTTGTGATTGTTGACCCAAACCACTAAAGCAGCCTCTTTAAAAAGTTCTACGTTTACTCTTCGTTTTACTTCATTTTACGTCTTTTTTTAAACCCTTATTTTACTGTTTAATTTTTTTATAATCAGTTCTGCACTGTGTAAAATGCTGTTTATAAAATCGTTAGTTTTGGTTTTAAAACTTGCTGAGCTGTGGTTTGGTACATAACAGGATCAGCGATGACCACTAACGTTTAATTTTCATATTAATGTGCCATCTGTTATCAATATGTGCAACTGGCTGTGTGATGACCTAAGCTATGTTCAATCTTGTTTACTCATTCCCTCATTTCCTCGCTAAATAGCATTTAACACATAATAAAATGCTGGCATCCTGAACTAAACTAAATATTTCATCCAACAGACATTTTAGAGGCTAATGCAGCAGATAATTGCAATACCATTATATATATTTTTTTTCTCTCACATATACAAATCAGTCGGCACGGAGGCTTAGTGGTTAGCACGTTCGCCTTTCAGCACTAGGGATTCCCGGTTCGAATCCCCATCTGGGTGGAGTTTCCATGTTCTCCCCATGTCTGCGTGGGTTTCCTCCGGGCTCTCCGGTTTCCTCCCACTGTCCAAAAACATGGATCAAGTCAATTGAATTCTCCAGAAATTGCCCCATATAGAGTGTGTGTGAGTGAGTGTGTGTTTGTGCCCAGCGATGGATTGGCACAATGTCCTGGCTGTATCTGCCCAGCGCCCGAAACGTTCTCCCTTGGATGGGCATGGGGAACCCCACCGCGACCCTAATAGAGGATAAAGCGGAAGATAATGGATGAATGAATGAATATACAAATCAATAAACCATGAACACACAACAACATAAAAAAACATGACAATCTTGCATCTTTGCTCTGTGGTCGGTATAGTGTTTTTTTTTTTTTTTGGTAAGTCATTTGCATAGTTCAAATCCAGGTGTGTTTTGAGATTTTGGTTGGGAAAAATTTACACTTCTGACATTCTATACATTTCAATTTATCTCCAATAGGGATTAATTACACTGTAAATGCAGCCATAGTGGGGTTAAACTACCAAATGGAAATCATCTAATTTTGGCCGCAATTTCTGCTTACATACAGGACTGAATAAGTATAATGAAGTGCACGTTAAGTGTACTGGAACTCTCTCTCATGTGTTTTGCATAACTTAAACTCACTTCACCTTTTAGGAGTTGTTGACTGTTTTTTAAGAAATACCAAAAAATTCCAAATCTGACAAATTGTGTCAATTTCCAGAATTATCCACGAAGATGGCTACTCAGAAGATGAGTGTAAGCAGTACAGAGCAGTGGTCTACAGCAACACCATCCAATCTATTATGGCTATCATTAAGGCAATGAGCAACCTTAAGATTGAATATGGAGATTCAGCCAGAGCGGTAAGAATACTGTCATAATTAAAACGATTTCTCTTCTCTTAAATTTTCTGTGTGAACATGTACATATGCAAGTACAATAATGACATTAGTAATACACTGTATTTGCTTATTATAACATTTTGTCTCACCTTTCTAGTTCTTATTTTCATTGATGCTATTAAATAAAGTTATTGAGTAAATATGATAAACTTTAACTTTAAATAAAATTCTCTTATTCTCAATGCAGGTGTGTTATTATTACAATATCATGCAATTTTTTTAATGTTGCATTTTAATATACGAAGGCGTTGTCTTTTGGAATCTGTCAAAAATTTTACATCAACAAAAAAAATTCCTTTTTTTATTTGTACATAGACTTTTAGCGACGCACATGAAGATGTTATGTTTTTAGGATTGTATGTGTGTACATACACACACATACTTACACACCCATGCATATATACACATATACATGTGAAGGTGTTGTGTTTTTTGAGATGTATGTATGTATGTATGTATGTATATGTATGTGTATATATATATATATATATATATATATATATATATATATATATATATATATATATATATATATATATATATAATGAAGTGCATGCTCAGTTTGCATGTTTGGTCTGAGGGCTTAATGGTTTAAGCTCCTTACTCACCTCGCTCCTCTGCAGTGACTCTGTAAATTGAAGCATATTGTATGGGGTTTTTCAGAAATCTGACACCAGTAATTAGGAAGTAGTACTGTGGTGGTAAGCCGAGAAATACAAAACCTGATTTGTCTGTGAAAAGGTGTCTAATGATGTAATGATGAAACTATAATCCTTTAAATTCCCTTTTAAAGCTGTGAATGTACATAATTAGTTTTTTTAGTGAAGTGTGTTTGTGTGTGTGTAGGATGATTCACAGCAGCTCTTTGCACTATATGCTACAGCAGAGGAACAGGGAATTCTCCCAGATGAATTGTCCAATGTGATTCGCAGACTGTGGGCTGACAGCGGGGTTCAGGGCTGCTTCAGTCGTTCCAGAGAATACCAGCTAAACGACTCCGCTGCCTAGTTAGTACACATCAGCACCAAGTGCTTTTTTATTTTTTTTATTTATTTATTTTTTTTTAAATGTCTAATGTCAGTATTTTAGAAGGTAACACTGTGCTAAAACTTACATGTTATTTAAGATGTAGCAAAGGTTTTATTGATCAACAAATAGTCTAAGTAGGAGAATACATTGTTTCCTTAGTGTGCAATCATAATAAAGTGGAGTTAAAGAAAGGAAAATAAATAGAAACTGCACAGTCTGCTTCATTAATAAGCTGTTAGTTAAAATTGGAAAACATACTACATCCTGTCCACAAACGGGTATACATACATATCCAGTTGTCAGCATGAGAGTTTTCATTTTCCATTAAGGCCCTTTTTTTGTATGATGTTTGAATGTTCTCTCCGGTTAAGTGCATGATGTAGTGGTTAGACCTCTTTCAGCAACATCGTTTAACTTAATTCTTTATTGAATAATGTGTTATATAAATTAAATTTTTATTTTCAAAAATCAGCTTTTACCAGGAGTATAAAAATCAATACTGAAAAACTAACTCTGCAATGTCCCACTGACATTACAAGACTTACATGTAGCTAAATCAAACCTGTTGTGTGTTTTTATTGTAAATTCAGGTCCTGGGTTTAATTTCCAGATGTGAAAATGTTTTTTTTTTTGTGCAGTCTGCATGTCCTCCTTGTGTCTGTGTGGGTTTTCTTCCTCTTCCATCGGAATGCTTGTAGGAGGATTGGAGAAAATAAAGACACTAAACCTCACTGTGTCTTTCATAAGTGATATTACTAGGAATATGGCCAGGTGTTAAATTATCTTTTAAATAATTAATGAGATGCAACAGTTACTCTAAAAGAAAACCTCTAAAAACAAAAATAATTGTGTCCACAGTTTGTTGGCTTAAGACACTGAGGTCTCCATCATGTTAACTCTCCATCTGCCTGTGTTAGCGCGGGGACTAGCCATGAGAGTCATTAGAGTCATGATATGGACACATGCCCTAAAGCTTTCAGCAGCTACACACAATATGAGCTCAGTGAAAGGCTACTTTCATGTGTAGAATATAGGTAATCTGAGCAGGGCTATTATTTTAAGAGGGGTGTGTCTTTTTGAAGTAATACATGGGGATTGTTTGTGGAATTTACATTCATTACATTTAAAATGTTTGTACTGACATGTAGACTTTAAAACCAAACACAAGTGTGGTATAATTGTTCTCTAGATTGTTGAGATGTCATGCAAAAATACTTTTAATTATTACCTTTTTTTTTCTTAAATCATAATATTTCTGGTCGGAAGAAAAATAAATGTCATATCTCAGCTGTAAAGCATGGATTCACTGAAATCTGTTCTTGCAACGGCAAGTGGTGTAATGCTAACGGCAGTTCACAAATGGAACCCAGTGTTTATCGTCATCCTCAAGGCTCCTCACTCACCATGCCGCAGTGATGCAGGTGTTTTCTTTACAGTTCTGTAAATGGATGCTTAGTAAGAACAAGGGATTTGTAAAGCCCCTTTCACACTCCTAGTCCGAGAATTTATTAGGTTTCCATAACTGTTAATGTTCTTGGCTTTGTGTCATTTACACAGGCGGTCATGAAATAAGCTACCAGGAAGTCTTTAAAATGTTCAGAAAACTTCTAGTTTTTATACTATTTACATTTTTATTTTAATTTTACCTAAAATGTTTTACTGAAGACAATTTTTGGATTTAAAAAAATTGCATCACTTGTTACATAAAGCTAGCGACCAGTTTTTAAAAATATTAAGCTAAAGTAGCAGGCCAGAATTCAGCTGTAAGGGCAGGTCTTATTTTGCATGCACCTGAAGATCTGCACTTCAAGCTGCATTTATGCTTTTCACTCAACCATTGCATTTAATGCAAGTTATTACATTTTAAAATTAATATTAATCCCAAAATTTTGGAAGCATGATCTTGTATGTCGTCTTTAATGACAGAAGAATCATGTGTAAAAAGCGAGTGTGATCAACAAGAAAGGGCACAAAGGGAGAGGGAGCACGACAACGTTGCCATAGAAATAGTCTCACTTAACAAAGTGTACAGGACTGTTAGCATGTCTGTTAGAGATGGCTCACTGAGCTTACAGGGTTATTTTTGGCCTACAAGAGAGAACGGGTAAGCTTCTGTCATCTGCAGCAGGGCAAAAACGCCTCATCACTAAGATTTCGAATTAAATTGCTTTTTGAATAATGAATCAGTTATCAAAATAGTTTGGGACATTGCAGAGTCCATTTCAAAACCAGATGGCCTAAAAAGTAAGATAACCCAATTTTAGTTATGGAAGATTTTGCCTTTGTCAATCCTTGTTATTATAGATGGGTTTGGAAGTTCATAATGACGCTGCATTAACTGTAATTAAAACCTCTGTCTGTGTTTAGTTATCTGAATGATCTTGAGAGGATAGCACGCTCAGACTACATTCCCACTCAGCAGGATGTATTGAGGACTAGAGTGAAGACCACTGGCATCGTTGAGACACACTTCACATTTAAGGACTTGCACTTCAAGTGAGACCATGTTACCTATACCTCTTATAACTGTCATGCCTAGTTATCCTTTCTGGTGTTTTTCTGTTGGGTTAATTTTTTTATAATTCACTTTAATGTGTTTAATCTTAACATGCATATATTTTATAAATTTTAACTAATTTATGCACACATGCTCATACTTGTATATATTTTTTTTGCAAGTCCTCAGATTTTTAAACAAGTCTTTAAAGTAGGTCAAAATTATGGAGGTATATCGAAAGTTCTTAAGGGTTCCCAGACTTTCAAACACCACTACACACACACACTTTTGTCCAATAGCAGTAACATTTAATTTTCCCTCTGCCATATTCAGTGCAGTTTTTTACCTGTATGTCTGCTTTGCTGAATACGCAATTTCTCTGATGAATAATACATGACAACAATCAATAGGATTTAGAAATGTCTTTTCAGCGGGTCTACATGCTGAAGATGCAGTAAATGCTGAGTAGACAACTCGACAGATGATTCATGATGTCCAGTATATACTTGTTTATCAGACTTATTATACTTTACAACTGATACTGTACTATAAATGAGTTTTTTTTACTAAATACTTTGTGATTATTTTAAATCTGTTTATCTCACATCCCTGATGTGTAATACTATGAAGTAATTTCATCAATTTCAATATGCAACAAAAATAACAACTACAATAATAATAATAATAATAATCCTGTAAACCAACACAAATGACCATAATTTGGGTTCTTTTGTGGTTGACTGTTTCTTTGGTAGTAATATGGAAAACATTTTCTTTTTGTGGACAATTTTCATTAAATGCCAAAAAAGGTATGGTTATTCACTTTCAAAAGACCACAAACAACCTTTTCTGGGTATTTCCAAGTCAATTCCAGAGCTTCTGCGCTCGAAAAGCCAAACAGGTTACAACAAATCCCCAGTTTGAAAATGTACAATTCTTGCTCTGAAGTGAAAAATGAAAAGCACATTTTGCAAAAACGTTTTTCTTCATAAAACACCACCAGTTTTTAAATCCAAGCAGGTGGGCAATCTTCATTCATATAGATGATTGTAAACTACATAATACACAAGCTTACATCAGCAAGTCACTTTATATTAACTCAAGGCCATGATGTACAATGAAATTATGTTGTATTACATATGTTAAGCGGCACGGTGGCTTAATGGTTAGCACGTTCGCCTCTCAGCGCTAGGGATTCCCGGTTCGAATCCCTATATGGGTGGAGTTTCCATGTTCTCTCCGTATCCGCGTGGGTTTCCTTTGGGTTCTCCGGTTTCCTCCCACAATCCAAAAACATGGATCAAGTTAATTGAATTCTCAAAATTGCCCCATATAGAATGTGTTTGAGTGAGTGTGTGCCCAGCGATGGATTGGCGCCCTGTCCTGGGTGTATCTGCCCAGCGCCCAAGATGTTCTCCCCTGGATGGGCATGGGGAACCCCCCCGCGACCCTAATAGAGGATAAGCGGGTGATAATGAATGAATGAATACATGAATGAATACATATGTTAATCTTAATGTTCTAAATAATAATTTAATTATTACTGCTTTATTTTATATTATATTATACTTTTTTGAATCTCTGCTGCAAACTTCATGGCTTATTTACATTTAAGGAAAATAGTAGGGATTTTGTTCGGCAACTTGTAATTTTAAGTTTAAAATATTATGTGTTTCTTTGTTAAAGAATGTTTGATGTTGGAGGGCAGAGATCTGAGAGAAAGAAGTGGATTCACTGTTTTGAAGGTGTGACTGCAATCATTTTCTGCGTTGCTCTAAGCGCCTATGATCTGATGCTGGCCGAAGATGAGGAAATGGTGAGAGCAGGTCTAACTTTCTAATAAGCTTTAGCTTTTTAAACTACTTTATTTTACAAACTAGCCTTTCTTTCATGGATTTGATTCAGACAGGAAAAACGTAAGCAAATAGCTCCCCCTACTGTCCAATCTCAAATCATTTTTTTATTTGTCATTTCAAATTAAATCAAATCAAATTTTTATTAAATCACATTTTATTAGGTTTATTAGTCACATGCGTAGTTATACACGGTACAGCCTGCAGTCAAAATCTTTTCTAACATTTCCACATAAAGTTTTGGAAAAATTTGGAATTACAGTAAAAAAAGAAATTTAGATTTACAAAATAGATATTCAAAAGGATAAGTAAAATGGAATAAAATAAAATGTGTTTTTACAGTGTGCAATTAATTTAAAAAAAAGAAAATGTACAAATATGGCACTGTAACGGATATATACCTATCTGTAACAGATATTTGAAAAATTGTGTGCTGAAGGTGTTATGGGTGGGATTGTGTCCGTTCAGTCCGGATTTAGGGTCCGAATCGCCGTTGGAAAAGAAACTCCTCCTCATCCTCTTTGTGTTTGCCTTCAGGACGCGAAAACGCAATCGAATTTTCAGGATGACTGAAGTCTTCCACAATCTTTCAATTATAAACAGTGGTGTACAGTACACAACGAAAAAAAACGTTTCACCAGGAACTATGTGCTACAGGGAACACTAAACTACAGAACACAACATAAAGTGCACATGTGCAGTACACAATTACAAAGACAATTTACAATAAACATTAAGTACCTGGAGGGAACAGTGCAGGTGGCCCACAAATATCGTCAGCTGTAAGGTTCAAATATGTCTATAGGCTATATATATATATCAATGGTGTATATTTTAGCAGTAATTTTGTCCATAATGTCCTGACTTGTTGTGTTCTCTCATTTGTTAGTCGCATCTGCTAAAAAAAAAAAAATCTGCTAAATGTAAATTATGTAAATGCATTCAATGTAATTTAGCAGCTCTTAACAATTCACAGCAATTTTGTCCATCTAGCAATCTAATCTCTTGTGTATTTAATTCTACTTTTAGAACCGTATGCATGAGAGCATGAAGCTCTTTGACTCCATCTGCAACAATAAATGGTTCACAGAGACTTCAATCATCCTGTTTCTCAATAAGAAGGATCTGTTTGAGGAGAAAATCACTCGAAGTCCTCTAACTATCTGCTTCCCTGAGTATTCAGGTCTGTTTTTCCACCAGCTTTTAAAAAAAAAATTTATTAATCAAGTTATAGAAATGTCATATTTCAATAATTGAGTTTTCCTAAATGTCAGTTTATTACTTTTGACTAATTATCGGGGTCTTTACTGAAGACCTAGGTTTTTGATGTAGTTAATTAGTCCCAATGTTTTTAGTGGTGTTTAGTTTATTGTTGTCTGTCTTGCTTCCTCTTCACCACTTTTTTGTGAGCTAAGAACAAACCATCCAGATGGCCCTCCATGTTTTTTCACCATGTTTCTGCAGTAGCCATAATGTATACTTTTGCTAATAGGAGCAAAATGTCCAACATATTTGCATCAAGGGAAGTGACGATCAGTTTCAGTCGATAATCACTAATCATACACTCTGCCTCAATACAATATTTGTATATCAGCTTAGATATATACATTCATTCATTCATTATCTTCCGCTTATCCTCTATTAGGGTTGCGGGGGGGTTCCCCATGCCCATCCAGGGGAAAACATCTCGGGCGCTGGGCAGATAGGCCCAGGACAGGGCGCCAATCCATCGCTGGGCACACACTCACTCACACAGACACACTCTATAAGGGCAATTTTGAGAATTCAATTAACTTGTTCCATGTTTTTGGACTGTGGGAGGAAACCGGAGAACCCGGAGGAAACCCACGCAGACACGGGAGAACATGGAAACTCCACCCAGATGGGGATTCGAACCGGGAATCCCTAGCGCTGAGAGGCGAACATGCTAACCACTAAGCCACCGTGCCGCCGATATATACATTAATTATGTTAATATGCTGAATATATAAATCAATACTAAGACATTAAAACATTAAATTTGCTCTCTCATTTGTAAGTCGCTTTGGATAGAAGCATCTGCTTAATGACTAAATGTAAATTTTTACTTCAGGAGCCAACAAGTACGACGAAGCGGCCAGTTACATCCAAACCAAGTTTGAGGATCTAAACAAAAAAAAGGACACAAAAGAAATCTACACCCATTTCACCTGCGCCACAGATACCAAAAATGTGCAGTTTGTGTTCGATGCGGTCACTGACGTCATCATCAAAAATAACCTGAAAGACTGTGGGCTTTTCTAATGACCTCATCGAGAAACACACCAAGGTTTGAGCATGTGCATACATACACACTTAACATAAATGTGTCTAACAGGACTCGGTGCTTTCTAAGTGCACCTCCTTTTGTTCTTCTTCACTATTTTTTCCCTCTGTGTTGTTTAGGAAAAGCTCAGCTGTTTGATGCACCTGCATTAGCATTGGGCAGCACAATGCCAGACTGCCTAAAGCCATGTAACCGCTGATTTCTCATGTGCGGCCTTCGTGTAAGAGGACCAAGAACCATAACAGAACGAGAGAAAAATACTGCAAAATTTCAAGTCACTGAATTTCAAACGCCTTCCCCCGTGTCTAATTTTTATTGTGTTTTTGTAAATATTTCAATTATTGGGATTTTTTTCCCCTTTAGGATAAGGCAACATTGGATTTGTTTCGGATTTGTTCCTCACCTCTTGACTCATTTTTAAGAACGTCAAGGCAAAAGGAATGGGAGGGGGAAACCTTTGATATGTTAACTTGTTTTTCTTTGATTACCAGATGCGAAACTCATTAAACTTTATTGTGTAATGCTTCTTTTGTAAAAGCTATGTGATCACAGACTGAACTGCATCCAACTTCAGCATATTTTAATACTTGCTCATGAATCCACATTCCTGCTTTACTGTACAATGTGCTGTGTGATGAATCACAGTTATAACAAAAAAAATTACAAAAAAAAGTAATCGCTTGCTTGGGTTTGGCCACAGTGCTGCGCAGTGTAGAAATCCAGCTGATGCTTTTAACATTGAAATCCTAGCTTCACTTTGATAAACACTGTACAACTGTGACTAATATGTACCACGCAAAACTGTCTTTCCCACCTTTGTCTTCTTTTGTACTCATGGTCTCATCTCTCTTGTACTCTTTTGTGCAGATACATTTTTTCAAGTCTTCTGTAGAATTTAGAGCAGATTCAGTTCACAATATCAAAATGAAGAATTGAAATATGAAGATTATCGTTTTAGAAGAGAGTAGAAATAAGAGCAAAAATGTCAAGAATGCTTTTATTGGAAATAAAAAAACATCCACAAAGTAAACTGTCCCATTATTTTCAGCATAAGCAGAAAACATAGTAAAGCAGCAGGCTTGAATATTGGAGCGGGTGATCCATCACAAATTGAGAGTTGAATTCTGTCTTTTAAATCTCTGTATCTCATATCAAAGTTACATTTCATACAGTGTTTCCTTTTGGGGAAAAGCTATGAGATTTTTTTTAAGTATCACCACAGAGGAGAAATTCTTCATATCATTTTTTTTTTATTTTTTTTTTTTACAAACCGGATTCCTTTCCTAATGCATCCCTTCTGTTTATCCCAGACTTGGGACAGCTACTACGAGTGAACTGATACATACACCTCCAACAAGAGGGACAATTGTCTTTTTGAGATTACATTCATGATCTTAGAATGATAGATGTACCAAAAGCATTAATATATTTGCACTTTGTAGTTCTACAATTATAGATTGTAGTCCATCAGTTTTACTTTATTCTACTCTGTTACTTAGTTTTCTAATCATTTGAACCATAACAGCAAATAATATTTGGAAGGTAATTTAAATTATTTAATGTATACAATGACACTGATGTGATTGTGTGTAAACTATGATGTGAGTGGATTAGACAGCAGTTTTAAAACCTCTCTGTCGCTGCTGTACTGTAACAACTGTAAATGTCCAATCCATCAGCACCACACGGATGAAGGACTGGAGGATAACTTTTTACAAGTTGTAGACACAAATATACATCTTTCTTAGATGTTTGCATCTAGAAGGTAAGATAATCTGACAGTTGTAGTTATTTACGTTGTGGCAAAGATTAGAACTTCTGTTCATTGTCTCTGAGGCATTAGAGTTTGTGTATGACTTGCATACAGAAAATAAACAAGTTCATTATCACAGATTACTCCCATCACAATACAAATACTTGCTTTTTTGTCATGTCTAAATTTTAAAAAAAGACCTAATTTTTTCATGTTTAAATAGGACCCATGGGGACTGATGAGCATTGTAATGCAAAGCTTTAAAGATTCAGCCTCCACCCATGTACTGGAAGTGCTAACTGATTGTTTTTTAACGGCTGAGTGATGGCTGGGTAGTAAAAAGTCGTTCATGCTGAAATGTGGAAACTGCTTATTCATAAAATCTGTTCTGTTAAAGAGGTGATCAAAAAATCCCCACAAGTGTAATGCCCTTTACCTTCATCACAAACAAATAACTTTTATTTCAAATAAATTTTCAGTTATTAGTAAATACCCAGATTCTGCATATACCATCTAATGCTGAAGTTGTATGAATGTTATTTATTATTTTATGTTGATGGTGCACAGAGAATTTACTAAAAACAAAGGTTTCTAACTTAAGCATCAGACTGTATTTGCACTGATTAAAGTTATTTGTTGATGATAAAGGTATTTATTTTTAGATCCTTACACTAACAAAAGATTTTATGAACAAACTTTAAACTGTTTCCACATTGCAGCATGAATGGCTTATTATCCAGCCATCACTCTGCAGTTAAAATGCAAAGTTAGCACTTCCAGTATTTGGATGCTGAGTCGTTAAAGCTTGCATTACAATGTCCACCAGTCCAAATGAATTCACTCATTTAAAGATGATTTAGCTCATGAAAAAAAAGATTTACAAATTTAGGAACGCAGTGCCTTAAAATGTGCAGTTTCATTTAGAGATTCTTATTCACACTGAAGAAATCAAAGGACATTGAATTTAAAGAAAAGAGAGCTGTCTCATATTTTAAAACGGCCCTTTTTAAATGTTGCTTGTAAATTATGATTTATAGACACAATCAATAGTAACATTAAGACAGCAGTAAACTCATTAAGTTATTCATCACAAACGTGTTCAAAGGTATTGATTTCAATTAATTAATAGGGAGTTTAATATTGCATTTCAGTTTTGGTTTAGTTTTATAAGTTTAAATGATGGCAATATTTTTTGGGTGTGTAATTGTTAAGAGGCAGAATACCTTAGGTCATTTCGGATAGAGCTTTCTGTTCTGTTTAGATTGCCTGCCATTAAAAGTCATTTTCTATAACTCATTTACATCTGTAATCCCTCTTAAAGAATGTGAGAATGTGCAGAATGTGGAAAAGGTGCTATTTCCACTTGACTGAACATTGACTTAATTCTGTGCAGTTGTGCAGAGTCATTCATGCTGGAAGAAAAGGTGTTGGTTGGATTTGCATTCGTATTGGGATTCGTTTGCGTGTGAAGAAAGGTGGAGGGAGATATGTGTAATAGCATAAATCCACCACTAGATGGCAGCAAGTGGTGTCCTTGCCTCTCTTTTCTATACTGCTACAGTTCTATTAGTGTCTCTCAGATGTCTTATCTGACTAGATTATTCTACAGATTGTATTTAAGCAATTTTATTACTGTATTTAATATAGTTTTCAAATTCTAATCTAAATTTACTGTATATTAATCTCAATATTGTTTCTATTTTTATTAATAACTTGGTTATATCTTTATTGTCCGACCATTTCTTTAGATTTATATTCCAGTTTAAAGTGCGTTGTACTGTTATGTTTTCCCCCTAATTTACAGTCTAATACAAATATTTGAAAACTTCTTATTCAAATAAACTCCGGTATTCTATATTTAAGAAACAAACATATTTCCTAATTTAATGCAGATATTTTGTTGGTAAGTAAGGTAAGATGCATTCTAAAACCTTAATTTGTAAGTGTTTTATGAGGCAAAATAATCTTTGACCCACTTTTTATTTAAAACACACGTGGTTTATGTGATGATGCTCAAACTTCTGTGTTATAGTCTGTTCTTTAATGGTTTTTAATGTTTATTTTATATGTAAATTCAGTCAGGCTTCTTCACTCTGGCATGGAATTCTAATTTGTATCTGGTGTTTCTTAAAAATAAAACTAAGTGACATGTTTTAATTAAACAACTCTATTGTGAAGGTAACCTGCATTGTGTCGTTACAGAAGACAAATCCGACAATGATTATAAATGATATGATAATAATAAGCTAAAAAATAAATGTGATTGATTCCTGCAGAAAAGATGTGCTTCTTTTAGGATCATGTTTCGTCTCGCTTTTCATTGGCTGACTGCTGACTCTGCTCCGCGCTGATTGGCTGCGTCTCAGTAACGGAGCGTTAAAAAGCAGCTGCCGCCTTCAGAGCGTAAGCGCAGAGCGGAGGCTCCATCAGATCAGAACCCAGAGTCCAGAATCCAGAAAACAGAGTCCAGAATTAAATTCACCCTCAACCTCAGCATGGTAAGAACCGAACTGTTACATTTACATGTCGTACTGTCTTTATTTAGTCATTCTAAAAATAAGCATCTTGTTTGTGTTCTTTAGATAAAACACCATGTTTATGTTTCAAAAGGTAAAGACCCGTAGAAACAGAATATAAAATAATCTCTGACATTAAAGACATTCTGCTTTAAGTCTTTATATTTGTTCCGCGGAGCCTAGAATCAGACCCTACGGTAAATTTAGTACAAGACTCTGAGTGTAAAGTGATGTCATTGTTTTTTTTTATAAACAGCACAATTTTAATAACGTAACTCAGCTTTATTATTCAATAATTCGTGAAATAATTTGGTATTTAATTTACCAAACTAAATTTGGTTTAGGTATTCATATATAGATTTAAAATCATGAATGCATTTAATCCAATAATTTTATAAGTTTTATATATATATTTATATAAGTTATATGTAACTTATAAAAACTCCAAAAATAGATTAAATAGTTTCATGATTTTAAAACAAGTAGCAATATTCAAAGGTATTTGTTTTACATTTACCTAAATACCATTTATTTCATGAATCAGTGAATAATATGTTTTTTGCATACAGTAGTATGTAAACATGTGCATGTATATATATATATATATATATATATATATATATATATATATATATATATATATATATATATATATACACACACACACAAATATAAATATATATGTACACACACATACATATACAAAGTTATGTTTGTGAGTGTAATGGTAAAGCAAATGTTCTGACTCAGAGTCTCTGTCCACAGTGACAGTCTGATGTAGTTGACAGTTGGTTGACTGATTGTTAAAAAGTGTTGGAAGAAAATCTAATTAATAGTGAAATTCACTTTATTTTGATTTATTTACTGACCAGTCTCATGGTTTTGTATTTTTGGGGTAAAATGCTCACTAGCAATAGTTTAAGTTTAATCTAGTGCACCTAATGGATCGAAGTTAATGAACCTCGAATCAACTGCATATCTTTTGGCACAAAGCCACTGCTGGCAGCATATGGCACTCACTTTCTCTCTCTCTTTTTTTTTTAGAACCAAACACTTTAAGTTCTCGCAGCTGTGATAACAGCCCTAAACACTCTATAGTCCCTAAACTGTGCCCCAAGCTCACCGCAGGCCTAACTGTCCCAGTGTGCTTCAGTGAATTTCTTTTAAAGTTGATCATATAGCAGAAATGTAAGTGAAAATACAGCTTTGTTTTTCACTTTGATAAAAAGCCCCTGGCTGAGCCTTGGGTGGTGTCCTGGTTGAAGGGGAAGCACAGAAACGTATTGTTTTACCATTTGGTCACCTAAATAACAGACCTGATCCGATTACTTCAGAGTGAGTCATACATTTACAATACATTCTGATTTCTTATTTGTTGGTTTTGATAAAATGTGATTTTTTAAAATGACAGAGCTGCTTTACAGTTTGTTGAAAACAAGCACGTTGATTACCATGCGCTTTGACCAGCATTGTGTGGTGTGATTAAAAACTGATCTCATTTCCTGTAACCCATTGGTCACTGAACTTTGGTTTGTCAGGTCTTACTTCTTCCACCTTTTCCTCTTGCTTAATGGAGTTGGGGTGGAACCGTGCATACATCCTGCTCTTACAGCCAATGCGGATATGTCTCAACACTGAACTCCATCCCCTGAGACCCTCATGTAGTTGTTTAGCTTTTCTTCCTTTGAAATGTTTCATTGTCTTTCTTTGGATACCAGATGTTGTGTTGTTATGTGATGAAAACTTGTTAAATGCAGCTGCTGTAGGTAGTGTTGTTAAATTCCATTTATAAGAATCAAGGGAAAAGATTAGTCACTTAGTCAATGGAACTCATTCTGAGAAGCTGTGTCATTTTTAACACTTCTGTTTTCTTCTGTTTCAGTTGTGCATGCGAGAATCAAGAGAGTGCTTCCAGGACCAAATGCGCTACATGATGCGCTCGCTGCAGGACCTGAAGCAGCTGCGGGAACCCAACGAACCCCTTAAGTGCTCATATGCAGTGAGACGAGTCTGCCAACGGAGAGAGAAGCAGCGTGAGCACTTGAACCGCCTGCGAATCTCTCAGTCCAGTGATGGCAGCACCTACGACTCGGCATGTTGCCTAGTGAGTCCAGTAGAGGAGGAGCAGGATGAGAACGATGTGGTTGGACGGCTACCTCAGGGATCTCCATGCAGCGAAAAAAGTCTGGACTTTGATTCTGGATATTCAGAGGCATCATGGCAGGATGAAGGTGTGGTCCTGCGCCGGACCAGGAACGTACGAGTGTCATCCTCAGCATGTGTCCGTAAAAATCGTATCCGGCCTAAATCTACATCGGATGCTTGTCTGGAACGTTGGACATCATTCGAGGCCAGTGAACAGGAGGACTGGACCACATCCTTACTGACCAGAGGACGCAACAGGCAGCCCCTCGTACTGGGAGACAACAGTTTTGCAGATCTTATCAAAAACTGGATGGACCTTCCAGAGTGTCCTGATCCGACCGAGTTAAAGCCCAACTCGGGTCGTAAACTGGCCAAAGACTTTCTAGTTAACATGAGGCGGAAACTGGCCTGCAGGTCCAAATTAATCGATGGACGAGGGAAGTCTGCAGAACCATGTACAAAGCGCATGTCGTGTCCTGTTGGGTTTCAGATTCCAAAGCCCTTCTTTCATCAGTCCCACACTGGACTGCACCAACTGGACACAGACTTTTACCAATTCAGTGCCCTCATGAAGAGTGGAAGCAGGCAGCCGATTATCTGCAATGATATTATTGGGTACATTTAAGGCTGTGCAATGTTATTGGTTATTGGTGGTGGAGAATAAAGAAGTATTGTATAAATATGTCGATGTCAACAATGTGTACAGAGAAATAAAGCAGATAAATGCTACAGAGTTTCTTTTTTATAAAATCAGAAATGCAGTACGCACTCAACTAAATCAGTCACATGCAAGAAAAATGGACATCGAAATCTGTAGATCATATAATAACTAAAGGTCAGCAAAAAGGGACATGAATGTTTGTGCAAAATATATAATATAGTGATGTTTACAAATTATGTGCAATTTTATAATTCTAACTATTAAATTAAAGTAGCAGAAGCAATAAATATCTTACCTCCTAAAAGTAAACCGGTATTTTTTTTCAAATCCGAGTTCCATTTTCCCTTCTGTCTATAAAAGCTTGACGTCAATCCAATTATTTTGGCAAATTAATCTGCCTGTTTTTGCCACTCTTCATGTGGAAAGTCTCTTTATCTTTTTTAACATTAGAGCCTAAAAGTAAACAGTAGACAGATTTTAGAACTTAAAAAGATAGGAGTTTTATTTTTTACACCTGCGTGAGAACCGAAATCTGGAAGTTTCTGTAAACAGTTCTCTCTTCCAGCAACAGTGTGTTAGTTTCACCACTGCAGCTACAGCTGTGTGTTAATGTCATCAACACAAAGCTTGCGTGAGGTCTAATAATGGCTTTCTGCAGGGTTGCAAGTCTTTAAGAAAAAGGGGATCCCTGCAGTTATGTTTATGTTTAAGGATGAAGAGGATGATCCTGTCAGCACCTCACTGGAGACGCCTGCAGTTTGGCTCCTGCTAAACTCGGCAGCAAGAAGTATATTGTGTGTACTCCCCGGGTTTGTTATAGGATGGGGGAGGGTTACAGGTTCAGTTCACTAGGTCCAGATGGACAAAAACAAGAAAAAATAAATTCTTAATCAAAAAATAATTCTTTTTTTCTTTATAACATTTAATTGTTATATGATGGATATTAAAAATACCACACATAAACAGATTTAATCATTTTAACATTTATTTGAATTTTGTATATAATGATTCACCAGTTATGCCATAATGCCGAGAATCTATTAGACTCACAGTTCAGACTGTCCAAACTAAGAAAATGATTCTGTTAACAGTTAGACATTGAGATAATTGATAGCAGAAAACAGATACCAGTTAATAATAACTTTTTAATTTAAACATGAATCAGAATTAAGAAATTGCTGTAAATCAACACTTTACATTTCACAAGTGAAGGGTGATGATTTACTGTGCTCTGAGAATAAAATGCATACTATTCCTCATTGTCGTAAGACCGATCAGGGTGTGCGTTCAAAGAATCATAACAGAGGGCAACTCTACATGTGTCACATTTCATTTATTTACTTATATTGATCTTATTGTAAATAATCATTTGGCCTTTTTGTCTTACTGACACGTTGTTCTCTCTTTGGATCAAATCGTCCACTAAATGACCAAATATAAATTCATGTTAAAAAACTATTTTCCTAGTGTCTCTAATCAGTAAACTGCATAACAGCTTTAATCTTATTAAAAAGCCCAGGCTGTATCGATCACCTCAGATCGTTTCTGAAACATAATTAGTATTCAGCTGTTATTTAAAGTAAAAACATTAAGATTACAAACATTATTTAATATTCAGTTACAGATTTTATGTGACTTTGCAAGTGGAAAAGGATTTTGAAGTGCTTCAGATCTCACACCTCAGTGACCTCATCTAAAGAGGTATCTGATTGGTGGAGCGTCATCACAGTTTTCATCCTCAAGAAAGGAAGGAAAAATCTCCAGCATCTGCTGATGAGCAGGGATTTCTTTCTTGGAGACCTTCTGAGCAAGATCTGACACTCTGCAAACAAAAAAAATACATTTTTATGAGCAACTCACTCAACAGTACTTGTGACTGCAGGTTTATTTGTGACAAATAAAAAAATATTTAGTAGCATTTCGTAATTCCTTCATAAATGTCATTATCGCTTAAATCATAAACTTCATACTTAATGTACTGTAACCACCTCAATTTGACATTAAATTAATGTTTAAACTTTTGGAACAACGTAATGTAAAAGTTCTCCTAAATTGCACATCCTTACAGCTAGAAAGACACAAACATTTATGGAATGATTTCTATATGACATGAAGTCTGTGGCAATTAGTGCCCAAACAATAACATTCGTAATGTCTAGCACTGAGGTTTGTAATAGGTGTTCCAGCTTAGTCTAATGGTAATTAATGGGATTTTAATGGTTGATTACTTCCACACCAAAGTCACTGAATTATTACATCATGCACAGAATGAGGAGAACATGAGAGCATACTTTTGTGAACATTGCATTTGGTATTTGTAAAGATTGAAATATGTTGTATTTAAGGAACACTAACATTTGTCCTTTGGAGAACATCTCAGTTTTATGATTGAAGGAATAATGATAATAGAGGAAGAGGAAGGTCACCAGCATGCCAGGATAACACAGGAAGTCTTAGAGTTATGCATTTTTATGTAGCATATTTCCTGTGCATGATGTAAGCCTGAAATAATATTCAGAATGATTTTTTGAAATCAAATAAAAGTTCTGAATTTAGGGGGATTTTCTTTCAATGCCAGGCCAACAGTTTCTATCCCCACAGATGGGGATAACAAAACAGACTTTTGACTGTGAGGGTGCAGCACTTGGTACCATGCTGTAAAGGATGTGATTTGCTTTTGTATTGGCATTTGTCCATATGGGAACTGCTAACATGAAAGAGGTTCCTGACAGAAGCTAAAGTTCTGTTAACAAATGCACAGATTGGTGTGATGTGAAGGTTGCTTAAAAATTATTAATCAATTAACAGTTAAATAGGTTACAATAGAATTATGAACATATTTATGTAGAAAACAGTTTTACATTACATGATATTACAAAGATTATAAAAACTAATTTAATAGGGGAAAAAAACTAAAATAGACACCATTTTTATTTTTAAAAAATAACTATTTAAGTAAAATTTTTTATATATATGTTTATAATTTTATGATCATATTAAACACAATGGTGATGCCGATGATACAGTATCCATTTAAATCATAAAATTAAACTTTATCCTGTATCTATTTTTGACTTGTGAACTTCCTTAAACACTTATCATTTCCTTAGACATGATCAAAACATGTGAATAACACAAGCCAACAATTGTTCACTTTATAGGGGAGTAGTTAAAATACACGTAGAAACCAGTAACAAACCTGCAAACAGAGAAAAGGCTTATGTTTATAAGGTACACAAAAAACATTTACCTCTTCTGAAGCAGGTCTTCTTTTTCAGGGCCAACGGAATACAGCAATGCTTGTTCATAGAAAAGATCTGTGATAGTCAGGTTGTAGTTGTCCTAAATGATAAAAGACAAATATATTATTCTAAAGTTATTTAATTATTTTTATCCAAAACAGGATCACCTGGTGGCTAGCTTAGCACTTGAAGGCAAAGGCTGAAAAAAATACTAAACACAACTACATCCTCAAATAAGAAAAATGACTTTTTAACCTGGCATATATGTATTTGGGAGGAAACACAGAAAAATATGAAAGGAACATGCAAACTTCACAAAAAAAAGTCCTTGTCCACACTGTACGGGTATCAAAACCCGGAGCTAGTGGCTGTGATGTGACCATGTTGAGTATTTCAAATTCTAAGGAAAATTGCTAATAAACATCTTAAAATAAAACTTTTTTTAGGCAATAGATGTCCAGCAAAAATAAAGTTTTGTAAATGTCCTGTACGTCAGCAAAAGAACACATCCTCTACAGAAAACAATTTTAAATATGACATTATTCTGCACAACTTTTTGAACTTTTTAGTTGAACTGAACTTATTAAAGATAATCATGTCTTATTTAATATAATTTATTGCAAAAGACACAGGAAATCAATACAACATGGACGAGGAGACCACACATTTGTTTAAGAGTGTACCATGCCATATTATTAAAATGAGAAAGAAAAACTAATTTGGCATTTTATAACTAGACGAAAGTGCAAAACAAGCTTTGTGGCAGCAAATATAACAAGTATTGTTAAGGCTCTTTAAACATTACATTTCCATTTTTACATTTTCACTTTATTCATTTAGCAGACGCTTTTATCCAAAGCGACTTACAAATGAAAACATTACAAGTCAGAAGTTATGCAGAAAACCAACTACACTGTAAAATCATACGACTAAACAAACGACTAAAACTCATGACATGTGTGAGTGCTGCCTAACTCACATTCAGCACCTGAAAATAGGTTGTAAGTATTTGGATGAATGTTGTGTGTTCTCACTGTGTGGACATTACTGCACTTAAAAATATAAACAGATGAGAGTCAGTAAGCAAAGAGAGACTTCACAGTGCAGATGGTTAGAAAGAAAAAAAAGAATGAAACAGTCCAGACACTTGATTGCGTCTGATGAGCAGTGTGTTGTGTGGTGTGTTATTCTTTACGAATGTGTGTGCATGTGTTCGGGAGGTTCTGCTCTAACCTTGATGTGTTTCAGCAGCTCTTCCACTGTCATTTCCTCCCATCCATCTTTAATACCTTGCACTAGGAACTCGTCCCAGAGGGAGTAATCTTTCCCCGCAACCTGCCGAAAGACACAACACACCAGCTCTCAACATACACTCACAGTTTGATCATATCAGAAACTAACATGAGCATGTGTCAATAAATTCTGCTGATCATCCTGCTTTATTCTTCAGTAAAATAATTCTGTAAAATCCAGCATCACAAAAGAGTAACTTTACCTGAAATTTGGACAAAAAATGACATGTACCATTTTAAAGTCTTTGTTTACAAGTCTGGGTAGCTTTACAAACACTGACCTTCACGACTCAGAGGTCACATCTTAAGAGAGCTTTATAAAAATAATGCAAATATCTATATTCGGTCGAAAATCTAAATTTCAGGTTTAAGAAAAACTTTACAAGTCATCCTTACATGATTGACCAAACAAATGACATATTGCAAAAATCACCAAGCTGATGGACCTTTGTCAGGCAGGGACACATATGGGACATGTCAGTAGTATACCGCAGCGAAATCACACATACAAACACACTAACATAAATTTATACTTGGAGCAATTTCATGTTGGCAATTAATGTACTAGCATTTAAACTATAGAAGGAAACGGGAACTTCCCAAAAGAGCCCATACAGACACAAAGAAAACATGCAAACTTTTCAAATAAAGAAACTTGCCCTGCCTCATGGCAACTTTATTACTGTTGCAAATCTAATAACAGTGTTACTGTGTAAACCATAATCTGACTTCTGTTGTTTGGAATTCATTAATTAGATTTATTTAAAGATTTCCAAAATAACTCCATACTTATTTTAAATACTTAAAATAAGTTTTTTATTTTTTCCTTATTAAATATTAGGACTTTAAATTCCAATACCATTTGGTGTAATTTTTGTCTCTGGCACAGAATGCATGACACATAAATATCATTCACACTTACACAAGCATGTTGTTATGTACGGTGTGTGTAACAATTAGAAGCTACATGTGCATGTAAAGCCAAAGCCATTCAGTAAATATAATTCACTGTGCATAATTGCAATAAGCCTTTTTTGTCCGCTAATTTAAAATGCAACTTCATCTGGAGTAAAACCTTTGAACCGCCATTTAAAATTGCTAAATCAAAAGCAGACACAGAATATCACCTTACTGCAATTCTTAATCCTTTACCACTGTGTTGACATATGACACCTGTGGAACCCAGACACTCTCATCTATTAGGCCTGCCTGGGGTAAACCTGTGTTTGTGTGTGTTTTAGTGACTGCACCCATTAAAGATATATTGCTAAATAACTGAAATCGAAGAGTCATAATAATAATAATAATAATAATAATAATAATAATAATAATAATGTTTATTATTATTTATAAAAATGTTTAACAAAACATAAAAAATATTTTATGTGTGACTACATTTTATTTTCTACTTTCATCTAATTTCTTGTGATATTAATTTAGATTTTTGGTTTTATATATTTTAATATATCTGATATAATAATAACCAAGATAAATGTATATTCTTAAATAAATATAGTGTATATCATGTTGTTCCATGTACAGAACATTCTGGCTTTTTTAAAAATAATATAAAAATGTATATCATTAAACCCTTGGCCATGGAAAACACCCCACCTGCTCCATGCAGATTTGTGATAAGCATTTGACTTCAATTAAAGACTCTCTTTGAAACCAATCAATGCATTTGACATCCCGTGGTTTGCACAGGCACCAACTTGTCGAGTAGATAAACAGATGCGTAGTTCTTCTATTTTTTTTCAATCCCAACCCTAGAGCTGTGCTATATCCTAAATATAGTTAGGTGGTTGTTCTTAGATGAAATTTAAAACATTGACCAATGATTTGGTTAAATTGAAATAACTTTTATGACTTTTATGTTGCAGAATGAATCAAAATCCACACAAAATTATACTACAAAATATGTTAAGACCAGTAATCTTTTTTTGGGACATTTTATTGTATATCTGTTTAATTTTTAAGCAAGTCGGCCCAAAATCACATGGGCACAACAACATGGAAAGAAGAATCACCAAACTATTTATGTCACGTCATGGGTTTAGGAACACTAAAATGATTGCCTGTAAACTAATATATTTAATTTACATACACAAATGCAAATTAACCATTTTACAATACATAATAGACACCATATATTAACATAGCATTTAACTATAACTATAAGATTCTGTTTCAGAGTTTGATTAGTATGTGTGGTAGAATGTGGTTATGTGAAAAAAAATTGATCTTCTAGACAAAAGAAGGGGGGCAATCATTATCAGAACACAGTTCACAAGCAAGCCTCTGTGATTGTCCAGAGGTTTATTTGGACCTGAGCATAGGGAACATTATTGATGGAGTAAAATATGCTGCTATCTTGAAAGCCTTGGTTATTGTAGCACATTCTGCACAAATTACAACAGCATGGATGCACAATAAAAAAGTTACGGTGTAATGATGGATGGATGATGTGATGGCAAATGACAATGTGTTTGATTGTTAATTGTTTAAACCAATAACTATTAAAGCCCAAACTAGTAAATTTATGGCTTAAAATATGTGGTTACTAAAAATAAAGAATGCTTGAAATGAAAAAAAAATACAATTTCTAGTTTAATTGCATTCTTAAAGGTTAAGGTAAGTTTTCATTTCAGCACAATGTTTCTGCACAAGACCCACCAAAAATGCTGAGTACTTCCTAATTATTCAGAAGATTAAATTCCTGTAACACATTTTATACTGCATTAAAGTAAATACATATCAGGCTAGCTAAAAGGTTCAAATTCACACAAGAACAAACTGTTTCTATGCTAAATATTGGAGTGCTGCCACAAAGTCCTTTACTAAAAGCCACAGGCCTTTTATAACCAATCCGAACTGAGCTTCAGCAGCTGCACATGAGGGAATTTGATGCCAACTCTAAACTCTCCATAGGAGTTTAAAAATAAGCAGGAGCAGTGGAATCCAGACAGACTCTGGAAATGATTAAATCATTCCAACTAATCATATCAAGCACTGAAGCAACTATAAGACTAGCATTTAATACAGTGGTATTTAATACAGTGGCATTTTAATACCACAGATCATGCAGAACAGTGGTCATCATTTAGCTGAAGGGGTTTGCATTGCACCAAGATCTCTTTATACTTGAAATGCTATGGTTAGTGCAGAGCTTTCTGAGCACGAGACTAAGAGTTTCTGAGGTTACCGCTGTTAAAAAACTGGAGGACAGCCAAAAAAATCTCATCTGTTAGGCACATACTTAGAGAGTGCATTGTAAGCAGGGCTTCCTCTTACTTTCACATGTCTCTACACCAGCCAGAGAGAATGTAGAACATGATGGAATGCACAACTGCCTAATAATTTCAGTCACAGAAAACAAATGTTGCAGTTGATGAAGTTTAGCTCTGGACAGAGAACCACATTTCAGAACCATTCATACTAATTTACTGAACTGTCTCACCAAAGTTACACCTGTGATATTTAAGAAATCTCTAAAATACCCTTAAGCATGGTTCATCGAAGATCAATGCTCTAGGTAAACATCAATTTCCACTACAATCCGAAAGTATATTTCCTGGTAAACTTTGCATCGTTAAGTAACATATCTAGACAGGAAATATGTGGTAGCTATCCACCAGCTCATTGGGAAACAAGATCTAATGACCAAAGTAAACAATGTTAAATTTCACTTCTTAAGCGATAACTTTTTTATTTTATTTTTTTTTTAGTCTTTAGGCATAACTGAGTGGCAAAGAATTAAGGACAATGAAATCAAAATGTTATTTCCAGTCCACAAAGGTCACAATGAACAAATCCAGTTGTGTTTGTGAGAACAGAGATGAATAAGAAGCAAAAAACAAACCATTTAAAAGCTCTAGCAAGGTACAGAGTAATAGTGATCAGAGGACTGGTGAAACATTTTCAATAAATTCCACTTTAGATGTCATTGTTTTGTTAACATCATACACATCTGATTAAATAAATAAGTGACTTTTTTTTGAATAAACATATAATTGTAAACTGTCATAGTGTCTATGTACATCAGTACAATGTTTATAGCTTTGTAAGCTTAAAAAACTTATTGCAAACCAGTGGGCAATAATATGGAGTCATCTCTTTCCACCTACCTTGGTGATTGAGTGATTTCACAGTTTTTTTAGAAAGCTTTCTACAATATGTTTTAACAAGTCTCTGGAAATTTGTGCCCGTGAGGCAAAAGGAATAGATTAAGAACCGACCTTTGAAATAATCTTCTTTGCAGTCAGCAATTCCTATTCATCTTATAGGTGTTCATTTGTTCAAGGGTTGTGTGCACGTCACTAGAGTTAAATTCATCAAACCATGTCTTAAATAACAACGATGATCTAGGTAAAAGGAAAACAGTCATGTCGAGACATATGATTCTTACTTAAACTGCTGCTACAAAGTAAAACATGTATTCACCAAAAATACCACTGTATGCTTCAAATTTAAAATGATTATTCACTGGTAAGAAAAGACTTAAAATAAAAAAATACATAAATAATCGTGCAATACTAAAACTGTTGTGTTCTAATCAACCATGTTATACCAGGCAGACACAAATTTGTATCTCTATTTGTAAAAACAGCTAACCCAGGAAATACATGGGTTTTGGTATCAGGCAGGAAAAATGAACAATCCATTTCCTCTTTTTGCATTTCCTCCCATGTGGTCATGCTACCATGATAAAAAACAGCACACAGGCCTCGTAGATCTGTATAACAGTTGAGCTCTTGCTTCAAGCATAATATATGACAGAGTATATGACAGAGTGTTCTGAAGTTCTGAAACTTTAAGAGCATAAAGCTACGGAGGAATGTGAACCGTGTTCAGGTGAAATTGTCAGCAAAAACTGATTTTTATGCAAGCAAAAACTTATGATCTTATTTAATTCAATTTTACATTTTCCAGACTTGTATAGCAAAATAAAAAAGATGAATACAATTGCAAAGTTTTTAGGTTAATGTGAGTGGTAATGACTCTGTTATTTTTCTGTACACACCATACTAGTCGTCCTTAACATAATTGTTTTTCACCAAAATGTTTTTGGTTCTATTTTAGTATAATACGATTTTTGTATATTTCCTTTTACACAAACACTACAGAATGGATGTTGTTGGACATTAGCTGCAGGAATAAGATATGTATACAATAGTTATGTGTTAATTAAAAATTAATTTGGACTTTGCTGTAACAGATTGCCAGTTCTTTACATTGACGTTTAGTCATCTTGAAGACACTTAGTTATAATTCAACTAAGGGAACAGTCTCATGCAAATAAAACTACTGAGGCCCAATAAACTTTACAGACAACAAGTTTCTATTTAAGAGCAGATGCAATGTGAGCAAAAAACTAATTTCAGATATATAATCCAATAAAAATATCTAACTAAAAAGATTTGGTGTACATAGGGCCTGTGAACTCTCTTTCAATTTTTTTTAAGTACAGTACAAGTCAATGCCATTTATCTGATTGAAATGGTTTATTATCACATACTGTGCAATTTCATTACATTTCCAGTATTTCGTTATTGTAGTGGCAGGCCTAAAGCTGTAAAGTCTTGTTCAGTTGGCAGAATTTCAAGGCTCCAGTTTACAATTCCAGATGGTTAGTTGTCCTTCACTGAAGAATCTTAAAATAGAGTCAAAGAGTTGAAAGTGTGGCAAGAATTGGAAAGTGACTATTGATCTGTGGCCCCATAGAGGGGCTTCAGTGGGACAGATGTCAGCAGTGGTCAAGACCAGTCAGATGTAGTGAGTAAACTGTGTCTGGCTAAATCCACCCCCATCCCATCAACAAAAGCTACGATCCAAAACCCCCAACCACAGTGACAACACAACGTATCCCAATTTCACCAAAGACTCAAACCTACCCCCTCAAAAAGTTTTTTTTGACAACGTTAATGGTTCTGCAAACTGTATATCCACTAAAACAATATTATTAGACTCTTTGGGTTTTAAACAACAATCTTTATGTTAGCTTTTTGTAATCAATCATATATATGCCCACAAACCTTACACAATATTTTTCTAATTTTAAAATGTGTGATACAGTTATAGTAACTGTCATTATCTTTATCATGAAGCAGTTTAGCAAATTTAATGCTTTATTGAACTTTTTGTTGTTTATCTTATTGGTTGTTTTTGTGGGATGTTAAGCAAGCCTTTAGACCCTCTATGTTGCAGTAAGACCACATCTGACTGACACTGCCATCTGACCATAACCCTTAAATTATAATATGCAAAAGGTAGAATTTATTTGTATAATACACTTTTGTATACATATTGTATAATTACCTAGTTATTAATCTAAGTTTTCTAATAATAAAGGCACATTGGCAGCCCTCCTGTCATCCCACTTCTCATTACTTTGCCCTTTAACCTTTAATCTATGTCATGAATATTCAGCAACCCCAAAAACTGGGTGAACAAAGAAGTGAGTGGGCTAAGAGTATGGTCAACTGTCTCTAGAGTGTTTGACACTTACATGCCAGCCACAGCCCCATTTTCTAAAGAACTATTGACGTGTTAAAAAGCAAACAGAGGTCTCAACAATTGTCTTGCCAATGAGGGTTTTTTTTACCAGACTGATGACTCGTGCCAGAAGGACTCCATCAATTCAGGGTACCCTCAAGCAAATGGTACAGATTGCCTACAGGGCCATTTTACACACAGACATAAACATGGCCCATATATCACTCTCCAACCCATCTGCTGACACAGCGCTTAAAGAAATCAATAATCATAAAAATGTAGAGCATTGATTACTGATGTTTAGAATTTATTTAGTAAAATATTTATTAAGGAAATATTTATTAATTCATGTGCTAATATCAATTTCTGTTGGGTCTGAGATTCATGCTATTGCCAATGATCAATCACCAAAACATATTTTACCTTCTGTGTAGAATCAATGTTGGGTTTCGACTTTTGATCTACTGATTTATAATTACTGTTTAGTTAGACAACACCCTCTAAAGGAAATAATACAAGGGAGTGTGAGAGGCCACATTAAAGGTTCTACAAGAAAAAAATGGAAAAATTATTTTTTTGTCATGCAAAGCAAAAAGTAAAGCAGAAATAATTCAAATTGCCCTGATATTTTCAGATTATACATCTAAGATTGAACTTTTGCGTCTGCTAAATGTTTGTGTCAAAAATTGAGGAAGATGTACTTAAACGAAATGATTTATTGACTAATTATTTCTCCTTTAGCAAAGGCAAAAGAAATCTTTAGACATTACAAAGTACACAAACATAATATATATGTGCAAAATAAACTACTGGCAACAAGAAGATGCAGGAATATTGATATTTAAAGCTGCAAACAGAGAGAAGAGAGGGTGTATTACAAGTTAATTTGAGACAGCTAATTAGTTTAGAAAATTAAAAATAAAATCAATCTAAAAAATATTTGTGTTAATGATGTTTCTTATAAAGTATGAATTTACCTATTAACACCTATTAAAAAATTTAAAATATTATGGAGGTGTAGATATTAATAACTGTTAAAATATTCTGAAAACCACATTATCAATATTCACTGTTTACACTGGTCAATGATACTGCTCAAACTCTTTTACAGTTGTTAGTTGAGGTCTTTATGTTAAGTGATAAAACACTGTTCTGTATCAGTGATGTAATAAGCTACTTTTTGAAAATGGGCCATGCTTCATATGATGTTGATTAAGTCAGCTGTACAGGCTTTG
This sequence comes from Corydoras maculifer, assembly GCA_019802435.1. Lineage (NCBI taxonomy): Eukaryota > Metazoa > Chordata > Actinopteri > Siluriformes > Callichthyidae > Corydoras > Corydoras maculifer. The sequence goes on along the minus strand of JAFMOD010000297.1, from coordinate 917,376 downwards.
TTTTGGACAAACTTTGGGGGTTTGAGTGCAAGTTATGAATCATTACTGTACAATTAGCTTAATTAATAATTGCAAACATATTATTTAAATAGTGTTACAATGAACACATTGGGAGGCCAACATTTGGTTTTCATTTAAGCCTAATCACAGTGCTTCTGAATTATTTGGACTATATGACCTCTTTGGTTACATATACAGGAAAATTAAACAGATATTAACTGGAGGATAACAAAAGCTCCAAATTATTCCTTGTGAAAAATAAATTTAAACACAAACTTTAATTATTATTTATTTAATAATATTTATTTTATTTAATTAAAATGTAAATATTACCTTTTTAATTTGTACAGTTTTTTTACTAACCAGAGTAAAATAAACATATCATTTAATAAATACTATGAGCATTTTGGTGATTGATAACATTAAGCTATTTGAATTTATCCAGGTGCTATAAAAGAGCACAAGACCTTGTTACAATTAAAGTATAAGCAAAACTACTTATTAAAAATGTAATATAGTTCAAGTAAATGTGGACTGTTTAAAAAAATCACTTTTTGTAAATGGAGAAAAGCAGATAGAAAATACATATCTGGTACAGCTTTTTCTAAAATCAGTTTCTTGAGTTCAGTGTACTGTTGATTACATTCTGCCACTTGCCTTCAACATTGTAAATGTAAATGTCTCTATGCGCATTTAACAGCATAACTGAAGTGAGAATACATTAATGATACAACAATGGAACCGGGAAATATGTAGTTTCTAGCTGATTGTTGTTCCCCCTGTTTATGATTTATGGTTCCTTTTTTAAATAACATGCATGAGTTAGACTCATAAAACAAGTGCCATAAAACAAATGCCATGATGTTCCAGATTTAAATCTCTTCCCTTAATCTGAAATGAAACACCATAAGAAAACACATGACACAGACACGTCATGCACAATACATAAGTTTCTAAAATCAAAAACGTTAACTGTTATGCACATATAGGTTCAACTTAACATCTACAAAGTGCTTTACTGATTATATGGTATGATGGAGCAAGAGTTTGATATCACATCTTTATTATGATTTTAATTGTGAAAACATATTACAATACTGCGATGATATAATATCAGGTGTAATAGCATTTAGTTTGCTAGAATGTGATCAGCAACAATTATTTTATAATTATTTCTTTCAAATGGGGAGGAGGTGTGTGAGTGCGGTGTGTGTGAAGAGGCAACCTAATTTGTGAGCTTGGATTACACCAAGGTGAAAGTTCACTGACAGAGTACTTAATCAACAACAGATGGGTCTTGCTGTCAGAAAAAAAAAAATAGAGGTAAAGAGTATGTTATTGTGGCCGCAAAGAAGTGGGAAATATGAAAAAGGAAGGAAAAGAATGAAGGTGTGTATCTCTTATGGGACAAAATCAAAGATGTATGTTAGATGTCTCATTCCTCAAGACACCAGTAACAACTGTATTGTAAAAGTTGTATTCAGTGAACCAGTATCAGTTACTAATTTATTTGAATACAATAACTGATATGATTTATATAATAGATATAAATGTATAAGTAACTATTATCATCATCATCAGTAGTAGAAGAAGAGGAACCAGTACCTTCAACTGGAAAACTAAATAGAACACATGTAGAGAAGGAATGTTTTTAAGATTGTGTCATATATTACATTCCTTGTTTTTTTTATTGTCAGGAAGTATAATTTAGCCAATTAGATATACAGTGATTTTATCAGCCCAGTGGGGACTCTTGTGGATTGGAGAAACATGAAAATCTGCATTGTTATTTTTTTTTTATCAGACTATTAACACATTCTTCCATTTCATTAACAAGATCCAACAGCAGAGCCATGATTAGCATTGTCAAAAGAATGCACACATTTTACACCTGGAAGCAATTTCTCAAATATACTAATCTGTAATACACCTAACATGCCTTTAGATTGTGTGAGAAACCCAGGTTCCCTGAAAAATCTGACATGGGGAGAACATACAAACCTCTACTTTAGTTGTCTTCTTCAGAAATTAACTTGAGACATTTTTGTAGTGTGACAGAACTATGCACCAGTGCTATTTATTAAATAATTTCCAAATGGTTTAAATACTTCCAAACTCGTGCCCAAGATTCCTGTAGGTATAGAGCGTCAGAGACAATTTCTCCATTTCTAATATATATATATATATATATATATATATATATATATATATATATATATATATATATATATATATATATATATATATATATATATATATCCATCCATTATCTTCCACTTTATCCTCTATTAGGGTCGTGGGGTGGGTTCCCCATGCCCATCCAGGGGAGAACGTCTCGGGCGCTGGGTAGATACACCCAGTACACCCTGTTCACCCTACACCCAATTCATCACTGGGCACACACTCACTCACAGACACACTCTATATGGGGCCATTTGGAGAATTCAATTGATTTCATCCATGTTTTTGGAGTGTGTGAGGAAACCGGAGAACCCGGAGGAAACCCACGCGGACATGGGGAGAAAATGGAAACTCCACCCAGATTGGGATTCAGACCGGAAATCCCTAGCGCTGAGAGGTGAACGTGCTAACCACTAAGCCACCATGTCGCTCCTCATATATATATTACAATATAAAGGTTTGATATTGGACCTTCAGCTCTAAAAAAGAATAAAATTCTTAATAGGAAATTTTCCAAATACAAAATCCCTTTGATGCATATTTTTTTTCATTCTTTGTTCACCTACTAATATAACTCAGACTTAATTATGTAAGCTTCATATTTTCAATGTCCTCACAGGCATAAAAACAACAGAAAACCAGAAATTCATAGAAAGTGGAGACTAGCCAGAGGAGCGAACACAAACAAAAGCACACATGCCAAGCATGTTCTGGCTTTATAATCTGAGGCCTGACGTCTGCCTAGACCTCATCTTAAATTACCATTCTAATGCACGATCCCAATCCCTAGAGAGCCGGAAAACAGATTATCTGTCTTTTTTGTCTGCAGCGTTTCAGTTCTTTTTTAGCTCTACAGTTCTATCAGGAGCATTGCTTCATGACATGTTACTAAATGACAGCTCACGGTAAAACTTTAGCACTTATACGGGTTCTCATGCATTGCTAGATTTGCTGCTTTTGGCTGCAATGTCTATTTTTTTCATGCTGATAAAATTCATACTAAGTGGCTGCAATCCAACTATGAAAAAAACACAGTGGAGGCAGCAACAAAAGCTCACCATGCTCTGATACTGTGATTTTGTAAAGCATTTTGTGATATTATTATAAAAAACTTTTGAAATATACCAGAAGGTTTTATTGTAACTACTTGTAGATTCTTATCAAATACTGCAGTCAACAATATATCCACAGCATGGTTGATTTAAAACCTTCTAACTTCAGTTTAAGTTCCTAACTGGTAGGAGTTTGCTTGCTCTTCCCAGGTCTGCGTGATTGCCTTAAGGAATTCTGGTTTTCTCCCACAAAAAAAAAAAACATAAAAACATGGAAGTTGGTTAATGGTAGAAAATTGGCCCAGGTGTGAATGTGTGATTGATTGTCTGTGTGTGTGTGTGTGTGTCCGGTGATTGGCTGGAGTTTAGTGTTTTTTCTTCTTTTTATTTTAGAAGCACTGGATACAGTTTCCAGCAAGCCTGTTATCTTAATCAGGGATAAGTTTATTACGAAATAAATTATTGCATTATCACAATTTCTTGATGCCGGTTTCACCAACAGTGCAACTTTAAAGACGGATGAAATTATCCTCTATTTTCTAAAAACTGGGACTTGTAATATTATTAATTTACTGAAACTCGACTTCTGGGCAAAAAATTACATAAACACAAAAAGCATTTAAATTTCATACAGAAAGTACCATTGTTTGGTACATTTATGGCTCATTGTGGCTCATTTATGTGGAAACAGTTTTTGGTTGTAGTAAGATTATTATTTTAAAAAAGAATTATAAATGCAAAATGCATAATTAAAGTGAGATTAAAGAACTTAACTGGCCTGCACAAAGCCTTAGACCTCCAACCCATTCAACTGCTTTTGAATGAATTAGAATGAAGATTGTGACCCAGGTTCTCTCATCCAACACCAGTGTCTAACTTCACAAATGCTCTATTGGAAAAATGGACACAAACCCAAACACGGACCTATTCCAAAATCTTAAATTAAGCTTTTCTAGAAGAGTGGAAGTGCTGAAACAGAGGACTAACATAGAACAGCACATCATGAAAGCTTCTGTATGTGTAATGTCTGATTTGAACAGCTGCAGATCCCAAACTCATAAGAGAAAATTTATAACTCAATCACATCTCAATTGCTGAATGTTTGAACTTTGAAATTTATTGTAAAACTTTTTTTATAGTTCGTTTAGATGCTTCCAATTTAAAATGACTTTAACAGCTGCTTTTCCTCTTTAATAGAAGCAGAATGGCATGTTTATTTGAACTAGGAAGGCATCTACTTTAATCTCATCTGATAATACAGTATATGTTACGTAAATGTGTGTGTATGTGTGTGTGTGTGTGTGTGTCAAGAAATGTACAGTTTGTAAGGAAGGAGTTGACTAATTAAGCTAGAACTTAGCTAAACAATCCCCTTTCTACCCTTCATCATAAGCTGGGAAGGGGGGGATCAATGCAAATGGACTTTAAAGCTTTAACCACTCTTTCCATCCCTCCCTTCCTCCTTCTATTTCTCTGAAGCTGTGAATGATTAGTGGTATAAAAAGAGCAGCCACATCGCAGCGCTGCTCTGAAGGAAATCTGGTTTCAATAGAAGAGTTTCCTGTGATAACAGGAAATAGCAGTCATTTCTGCATACGTATACCTTCATATATATATATATATATATATATATATATATATATATATATATATATATATATATATATGCCAACCCAGCTTTGGGTGAGTGTCAGCCTTTGTATTTTGTATAGCCACAGAAATAAGACAAACCGCAACAGAAGGAAAATTATAGGAGAGCTAGTGAGCTTTAGAGCAGACAAGATGTTTTTTTTGCCATGACAAACTGCCAGATAAACTACAGGTTGTTGAGAGATACTAGTGAAGGCCAGAAGGAAATGGGGGACTAAGTCAAGAGGGTGAATGAGATGAATTAGACACAAGGTTCAAGACACGGGAAAGAAGCTATAGACTTTCATTCCTCCAGATTGGACACCTGGGAAATAAGACCACACCGCCTACACGAATGTCTGAAACCCTTCGAAGACCTCATTTGCCTTTAGATCTCCTTTCATATAGTTGCACTCCAAGAGTGTTATTACAAACTAGGTCTAGATATCGACCATATGAACTGAGTAATTGCAAGGAAAAATAATCACTGAAAAGAAATCCAGACTTGGACTTCAGTAACTCAATACTGGCTTGCACATCTGTTTAAGTAGAAAACTGTTTAAGATGCATTTAACAGAAACATGCTACTTTGCTCTAGTAAAAACCCCAAAAATGTACTCTACAAATAAAGTAATGTTCAAATCTAAAATAACAACTGACTCGCAGTAAGTCAGCTTTTTAGAGAAATCTGACTGGAGCACATATCACATCATCAAAAAACATTTAAATGTATTTAATAAAATTATAACATTGAAGTTCTTCTGCAGTCCGATGCAAAGCAACTGATAAAAAAAAACTTCTTTTGAATGCTAGACACAAACCAGCCCATGTTCAAAGTGAGGTCAGTTATTTCTAACTTGGCTTGGTCACAAGAGAAAGCTTACAGCTGTTCTGAAGCAAAGCCACAGCCCTATGAAACCATCCAAAAGACCACAATGAAAAACAGTCCTCTACAGTTGGTTTGGATATCATTCCTGAGATTAATATTCCCACTGTATGAATTCTGGTGCATGCTATTAGATAAGATGAGAGCATAAAAACCTGATGTACAACATGTATGACAAATATTTACAACAGAATCAAAAGCACTAAAAAGAAAATAACAAAGCTGAATTTTATGCAGTTTCACAGTTTTTTTAAACAAATTATTTTTTAGAGACTGAAAAGCAAAACTTTTCGGAAATGTCATAATTTTTAATATCAATTATCAGCATTCAGACAGCCAATAGAAATGCTCAGACGGTTACGCCAGCTGGTGATTGGTATAGTATGTTTGATTTTGTTTTAGAATTGTTGACTTTATATATAAATCTGACCCGGGAGTTTAATGTTTCTTGTCCAGCAAACATTAAGGCAATAAAAGGTTAGAAATTAAGCACATACAGTTATTTACATTTACAGATTTCATTACATTAGATGCATTCAGGGTGGCATAGTGGCTTAGTGGTTAGCATGTTCGCCTCTCAGCGCTAGGAATTCCCGGTTCGAATCTTAATCTGGGTGGAGTTTCCATGTTCTCCCCGTGTCCGCGTGGGTTTCCTCTGGGTTCTCCGGTTTCCTCCCACAGTCCAAAAACATGGATCAAGTCAATTAAATTCTCCAAATTGCCCCATATAGAGTGTGTCTGTGTGAGTGAGTGTGTGCCCAGTGATAGATTGGCGTCCTGTCCTGGGTGTAACTGCACAGTGCCCGAAACGTTCTCCCCTGGATGAGCATGGGGAACCCCCCGCGACCCTAATAGAGGATAAAGCGGAGGATAATGGATGGATAGATGGATGGATAGATGCATTCAGTACAACTACAAAGCTTCTATTTTCAATAAGGTTAAGTCTGTTGGATTGGCTCTCCATAACAGTTCTTATGTGCACCCTTAAAAAATGAACTGCCCAGGACGGCTTGATTTTCTGTTCAGTAGATTCCTAAATCTAGGAATTTGCAAAGAAATGCTGGTTACGTTTTATTAATTTTGCCTTAATGCGTAAAAATTTTGTTGACATTTTTTCTAGAATATTTAGCCCTAAACATTCAGTAATTCTAAATCACCTCAAAGGGAATTTATCATCACTGAACATCAGATGAATCCATCCCAAGATTTTGATGACTACATTTTAATAACTAAATTATTACATTAGTACAACAATTGCTGAATGTGCAATGTAGTTTGTCTTTGTTGGTAACACAGAGTTTGTAACACTGCTCAGTCAGCAGTGGAGGATGGGTCCGCACTGAGCCTTAATACTTTCTTTTCTATACAATAAAAATGCCTAGAAGTTTTCTTGTCCAAGTTTTTTCTTTAGGGGTTCAGGCTTAGAAAATTGTACAGCCGCTTTGAAACATTACATCATTGTAAAAAAAAAAAGGAACTATATTGATAAACTTTAAACTGGGTTCTTTATTGCTTAATCCATTGGCCTACGATGTTACCTGTTTTTAATACTAAAAATAGTAAAGCTATTATTTACACAGCAATAGTTTAAAATAGTTATAAAGAACATCTTTGCGATGTAATGTACACATACGTCTAGACCACTGTACACTGTGTCACTTACTTTACATTTAAAGAGAACCTATTATATGAATGGGAATAAAATGTCCCTCAAAACTGTGTTCTCAGTTTTTGCCAAGCTACTAGTAAATTCAAACACTGGCTTTTTCTCTGTAGTACCTCGAAACTAAGTGCAGTATATGTTGGGTTTGTTCACTTCAGATGGAAAACATTATTCAGCAGAGGCAGCAATGAAGGCATTTTTGTGAAATGATGGCTGATGGTGGAAAAACCTTGTGTGTACCATGCCAGCATCTTAAGCTTTAGCTTTATGCTTAAGGTTGGAGATTAAGAGCTTGTCTTTAAATTTGATACACATTTCCAATTAAATAGACTGGCATGCATATCAGCAAGAATAAGACAGACCCCATAAGCCTGAAAATACTTTAAATGCTGCAAAATTAGTTCTCTAGGTATTTGATTTATGTAGTTTATTTTCTGATTGGTCTAACAAAGAATCTTACAATTTAATAGTCTTCAAAAATGCAACTCATGTTTACTTTTTATGAAGCTGTGTAAAAATAGCAGGGGCTATTTCATTAAGGACATCCTTGAGAGAAAACAGGATGCTATAAACATCCATATTTGGTGACTAATAACTCAAACTGTAGTCGTACAGTAGAATAAGTGCACAATGAAGCAGATCTATTGTTAAAGTTATGCTTGGGCTTTACCCAATGTGTTTAGATAGCAGGCTTTGTATATTAGTGCATGTAATAGATTCCTTATTTGAACTCACCCCCTCACACTCTGCCAAGTAAATTCATTTCGAACAGTTTCAGGCTGCTAACATCGAGTTAGCTCTAAACGACGTTTAAGTAATCCCATGTGTGGAAAATCCTGACTCCTTCCAAGCCAGACAGTTGCCAGACACATAAGTGCAAGAAACAAAAGCAAAACGTGTGCAAAGAGGGAGCAAAAGGTAGAAGAAAACTAAACCTAAATACTAGAGAACAATTATTTTTGCAAAACCAGTCAACAAAATCAGAACCGAACATTATATCAGCCGAAAACATACAGAAATATGGACATAGATTACATTTTGCTGCTCAGGGAAACAATTAAGGTTCTGTAAATATAATTTCTGGTGTGTGTGTGTGTGTGTTTACTCATGTTTTGTGTCATTATTTTAATCCAAGCAGTTAGTACTTCAGGTAGTTACACTAAAGCTGAAGCAAGTAACTCAAGCTGCTGTGTTTCAGAACAGAGTTCAATGTCTTTGCCCTTGGGTTAGAGACTTCGATCTCTGACCTGGCACAGTGAGAGAGAACCGAGGACACATTTCCCCTCCTCCTACATGATTTTTGGAACCCACAACACATTACTTCATCGGCAGTGACCCTATCTTTTCCATCTAGTATTCTACCACCAGAGTTATATATCCCACTGCCCCACAGGGTGTTGGCTTAACTGCAGCACGGGGTAAAGCATGTTATGTTTATTTTCACCTATTTCCTTTAAAAGATGATGTTATCTACTTGTACAATCTCACCCTGGTGATACATACATATTTTATTATTATAATATAAAAATTATAAATGAATTTGAATGTATTGTGGAGACTTATTATAGTATATATAATGGTACTTACTCTGTGCTTTGGAGGCTTGCATGGTTTGAAGTGGTTGTAGATGTTGACAGCCATGTTAATAAAGGAACAACGGTAGTAGTCAAGTTTTTGATGACCTTGGACTAGTTTATACAGTTCCAAACACATCAGGCCGGCGATTGCAGCTGTTGTTGTTGCAATGGCTGGGATGATGCGTCCAGCTATGAGTTTGCTCTGTGGAAAATAGACCATAAGCATACGAAACTGTGTTTACAGAACAGTTGGGTTATCTTTGGTAATTAAACCAATATACTCTTTATTATAGATTCTAATACCAATTGCCTGGTATGAACAATTGTCCATTACCTTTTGTCGATCTGCTGCTGGTATTTCATAATTTTCAGCCCTCAGGTTAGATGCTGCCACTATAAAGTCCATGTGGAAATTACTGTCATCATCCTAAAAATACACAAAAAGGTTTGAAAAAACTCCAAATACAAATAATTAGCTATGGATCAGCCTTCTACTGATGACAAATTCACAATTATACATATGGGGCAACTATTGAAACAGATCTTTCTAGTTTCCACAGCACAGGGGGGATAATGTTCATCTATGGCCCCTGAGACTAAAGAAAACTACAGCATGCTGAAAAGGTTTTAAAAGCAGGCTCTTTATGTGCCAGCTACATTGTTTTTGTGTCATTTTTTACTGATGACTTTCACCAGCACACCTATTCTACGCCAAATATTACCTTTGAGGTAATAGTGTATGAAGTCACCTCACAAGCATGCTGATTTTCCAAAGGCCTAAGGGTTTGAGGGGGCACTGCTCATTCTATCTGTGGTTATAGTGACTGCAGGGCACAATGACTTAAACTGACATTTTGCTTTATGGGACAGTCTTCAGCCATTAAAGCTGATATCAATATATTTGATGCTCATCTTCAAATCAAATCAAAAATTGCAAATACAAATCAAGCTGCATTAATCCATCCTCACATCAACCACAATGAGGGAAATTTTAACTTTGTTAATCACTAGAAACCTGATCACACTTGTGTTTAAGGTGTTAAATGTAGGGGTGAGTGAGGGATGTAATTTGATACATATGGAATGTCCCCAAAACATTTTTCTCTTAAGGTAAAAACACATGAACAGCCAAGGTGTGAGTCATCACTAAAGAGAAGGCTTTAGTTCCATCACCAGACACATGCAGAATCAAGTCCTTTTGAACAAACATGCTCTTTTTAAATAAATGAACTGAAATAGAACAAATATTTAACTATATGGTAATTTAGTGCAACTTTGTTCTCTAAGAAAAATATGTTTTCTTATTTACTTTTAAATTTGAATGACAGGGTTTGTACAAATGAGCATAAACAATATGCTGGAAAGTCCAGATTAAATTATTTATTCTTAGTTTGGTTTGGTGGAATATTCCCAGTCCAGCGGTGTCACTGTGGTATTTAAACTCTCGAACAGCACTATGACTATCTACTTACACTAGGTGAAAACAAACTAACACACCACCATCACATCGCAATGCTGATAATTATCTACCACCTAACAATACCTGCTCTATGGTGACATTATGAGAGCCCTGAATTTTAGCGAACACAGTTAAGAGTACTAAAAAAAGTATGTAGAGAAACAGAAATGAATGAAATGTACATTGATGAAAGTGGTTAGTGACTGAAAAAGTATTCCATCTGGTTTAACAGTAACAATTTATCACACTATGAGAAGGATCCTGACTAAATCTCATTAGTCCTTTTGACTGAATCTCCCACATAGGCAGTAGTTTCCTAAGATCACTGTAATACTGCAATTTAACAGTGGATTTTAGTGTTTTCCGAGCTTTCCGGGGATAGGCCAAGGTTTGGTTAAGGATCAGTGATCATTTAAATGTGGGGGCAGATGGCTCAGGCACAGATTTGTGATTCTGTTAGACCTCCTACCTTGGAATAGTCGCCAATGTGTCTGGGGCAGAACACAGAAATGTGTATGTGTTAAATGTGCTCACATACGTAACCTTATTGACGTGCACACACACACACACAAGCTACCTTTTCAAATTCTATTGGAAACATCCGGATGTCCTGGTTGGGCAACTGGAACTTTGACAGGGTTTCTTTTAGCTCAGTCAGCTTGACTTGGTCTAAGAGAAATGATGAAAGAGCTTATTAAAGACAATATAAATGATTAGTTCCATGTTTTTACAACTCTAACACCAGACTTTACTTCCTAAATCCTACTGACTGATTAAAACATTCCTGTAGAAAAAAGAATCATGCATCATAAAGACATTTCATAAGAAAATTCTTAATTTCTGACCCTCATCTTTCCTCTCATCCCTGCTTCTCTCCAGCTCTTCGTCCGTCACAGCAATCTTCACTTTTGATTTTGGGGTGAATACAGGAACAGGCACTTCTTCCAGGAACTTCTTAATGGCCTCTAGATCTGTTGAACCTTTGATGCCATAAGTTTGTCCATATAAATTGGCTGCAGCCACTACAAAATCCAAATGGGTGGCCTAGAAGTTAAGAAAGAGAATATTTTTAGAACCCCTCAATAAATGTGAAATAAATTATACAAAAATCTACAAAAAAAAGGGCAAAGACAACTCAAACAAGTTGAGGCTCTGAAGGTGTGGTACTATCTGACACACCTCAGTTTGCATACACAGTTGGCTCTGCTTCATATGCAAAGACATAGACTCTATACCAACCATCACTTACAGACACAAAACATTAGCCCAACTCATACCACTAAATGCTAAATAGCCTCAGGAGTTAAAACACTGATAGCACTATCAGAGACAATGGGCTATAAAGATAACACTTTAAACAGTTATTTATGGAAAAATACTAAAGCAGTTAATTGTATAAACTATTCGTTAAATTATTATATTTCTTTATTACTTGTTGTAGACTGCCTGGCCAAAAATTAGTGCTTCGACTGGTCAGGCTCGGCATTGTTGGGGCAATGAAATGTAATTAACTTAGCATCCGGATGTTTTTTAAATTGTTTGTAATGTGATGTAAAATTTGCTTTTACTGTCCAGTCATCAATACAAGATCTTAGGCAAACAATAATTTGACTTCTACTAAAATTTGTAATGTGTTGTGTGTTGGTTTGTCATAACAATGCCACTGTAAAGGCACCCTTCATTTTACCAGGCAGTTTATGATAAAGATCAGTGAGTTTGTACTTTGTAATGTCTATACATTGTATTTAACTGACACTCCATTTAATGCTTTCCTTGATGAGTCCATAGGGGCTCACACTTACATTAGATAGGTCAAAGTTTAAAGGATGAGGACACCTCTTAGCTCCCATCCAAAAAAGCAGTCCTGAGCTATTTACCTGCAGAGACAAGAAGTTCAAAAAATATTTAATTACCCTTTGTGCTGACTTAAATCAAGAGCTTTAACCTGTATTATCTTGTAGAACCATTTGCCTTTAGTGCCTACTAAACTATTAGAAGCTAAAACAAAGCACTGGGTCAGTGGAGACGAGAGAAGATCCATCAGATAAAGTTCACAAGTCAATGCCAAAGGAATTACTAGGTGGACTGGATGTCTGCAAAGATCCTGTCTCCATACCTTTTGCTCTGACTGTTTAATGAGTTTATCATGTGTGTGTGTGTGTGTGTCTGTGTGTGTAAGTGAGTGAGAGAGACTTTAACACAATTTGTCTTAAGATAAAAGAACAGAGAAAGGTTTTCTTAGAAGCGCAGAAGCTGGTTGCTGTAACCTCTTTTGATCTGACGGTGCTGATGTCAAAGCCTTATCTATTCAGATTCAGACACAACAGCAAGAGACACTATTAGATCATGCTTCATTAAACTTTATAACTTAATTCTTACATCATGGTATCATTTATTACATGCAGGTACAGACTTGTGCTTGAAATTTAATTTAGTTTAACTCCAGGTCCACTTGGTTAGGTTTTTTACATTTACATTTAGTCATTTAGCAGACGCTTTTATCCAGAGCGACTTACAAATAAGAACATTACAAGCCAGAAGTTATGCAGAAAACCAATTATACTGTACATTCATAAAACCTTGATTGTTATTTGATGTTGCATCCCCCTTTTTTATTTATTTTTATTTTAATTTTTTTACAACAGGTATTTATTTAAAATACTGTTTAGCCATGTAATTTATTTGTTAATCATCTGCTGTCATCTTTTTAACTGTTGCAGTAATTGCGTTGACCAATAGGGCTTATAAAAATTATAGCATATAAAGGTGGTTTTTGTAGTGTTTCAATACCACTATGTTAAGTATTTTGTAAATGACATGCTTTATCATTATGTTACTAAATTCAAATTGCAGTAATATTATTTATGCTTCCAAATAAATCTAATGTATTTGTAACATTTATTTTTGATATGTGACTATGTGTGGAAAGCTACTGTTCACAAAAAGTAAACATTTTAAAATATACTTTAAAAAAATACAATTTTAGCTCTGTACCAACAAAACAATATTTTTTTTACAAAACAAAACATTTCAACATTGAATATTTATGGTATCTGCAATTCGCTGACTGTTATCTGCTTGCACAATGTGTGTTTGTGTGTAGCAGAGATACAGCAACAACTGATGACCCTCTGATTCAAGAAAGGAACCACGTCCTGTAGTGTAGGCTTGAATTGTGCTGACTGCTTCAAACCTGTTCTGTTGTAATCAAACATCCACAGATACAACTACATGTCTAAGTTATACAATTGCACTTTACATAGCCATACAGGAATTGATAATAAAACTATAAGGTGGCTTTACAAAAATTTATATCTGGTTTTAATCAATTTCTTTGCCATCTACTTTTCATTAGATAAACAGTTTGTTTGTTTTCTTAATAATTCATTCATTCATTATCTCCCGCTTCATCCTCTATTAGGGTCGCGGTGGGGTTCCCCATGCCCATCCAGGGGAGAACGTTTCAGGCGCTGGGCAGATAGACCCAGGACAGGGCGCCAATCCATCGCTGGGCACACACTCACTCACACACACACACACACACTCTCTATATGGGGCAATTTTGAGAATTCAATTGACTTGACCCATGTTTTTGGACTGTGAGAGGAAACCGGAGAACCCGGAGGAAACCCACGCAGACACGGAGAAAACATGGAAACTCCACCCAGATGGGGATTCGAACCGGGAATCCCTAGCGCTGAGAGGCGAACGTGCTAACCACTAAGCCACCGTGCCGCCTTTCTTAATAATAATTAATAATATTAAATGTTAAAGTGAACCAATTATTGAAAATATCCACTAAGGATCATGGAGGATGCACTAAATGTGTTTGAAAGCTTGTAATTGATTTGTGTGTTACAATGTGGTGACATATTAATTTATTTATGTATAGTAGCATCAAGAGTCAGGTGGCACAGTGGTTTACACGTTTGAGTCAACATGTCAACTGACTTTTCAACTGCAAACATATAGGGTTACCTTTTAACTGGCAGTGTGTTTGAAACAATGACAGTTAACTGCAAACTGAAACAATGAGGAACCCTCACAAAACTACTGTTCAAATTTTCCGTTAAGTGCTATAATGTGCAGGAGGGGCATGTCTTACACACACACACCATCCTATGTCTGCTCTGTGCACACAAATATCTGAATGTTGCTAGTATTTCAAACAAATGTATGGATGCCATTCATTTAATATTTAAGGGTATAATTAATTATACATACATGAAAATGGTTAATCTGTACCTGAAAGTCATGAAACCTAACTAATTAAAAACTTAACGAATGGACTAAATTAACTTAGGTTATCACAAACATCTCACTATATTAGCGCATTTTCATCACCTGACTGCCAGTATTAACAACGATTGCAAGAGATTTCACACCTTGTCAGTGGAATTTGTGTAGCCCATACTGACCCCTGCTGATTTTACATTTAATAACATCCTTCATGTACTAAACGTTAATCTGCCATCAGGTTCTATTTACATCAGGTTGTATTTAATAGCACTTAATAGACAGTATGTGGGTCTGTGTGCAGTACGTTATCTGGTGGGAAGCAGTGGAGCAGCTGTGCGATGTGGTTGTTGTAAAGGCTCTCCCACTGCAAACGAGCCCAGTTCACACAATCCAGCCAGTTACAGGGTCTGTTCTTCAGACTTCTACACACTCCCTCCAACACCTCCACAGCCTCTGCCTCCCCTTTCTGTTCGATACTGGCTAAAAAATCAGCATCACTGCCATGACAAACAAAAAAAGATATTTCCATTACAAAAAAGTAATAATAAGTGTATGTTCACAGAAAAAAAAAAAAACTTAAGATATTTTACCCACTGAAGTACTAAAAGTATGTTGTAATGTTCTGTGCTATGCCATTTATTTATATTTTCATAAAAAGGGTCTTTGTCTGCAAAATCATTAAAAAATATATATTTTTTTACAAAGCTGAGTAACTTTTTGTGTGTGTAGATGCAAGGGTGTGTATGTGTTGTGTTTAATTAAAAAAAAAAAAACATTCTTTTCACATGTCCAAACTCCTTTTTGATAACGATTACACATATAAAATTAGCATACCTTAAATATTGGTTTACATTTCTAGGCAGTTGCTTGAACAGGCTCTCAAACAGTTCTCGGGCCCACTAAAAAATACAAATGCAGCAGAACTACAAAAGCAGTCTGAGCAGAAACATTGCTAAAATATTGAATATGCATGAATGATTGTTAATTCTATTTAACAGAAGTTTATTCCATTGTTCTTAAACATTGTAGGGAAAATAACAAGAAAAGTAATCTGGGTTTACCTGCAAAGTGTGTTCTATGCGATGGGGAAAGTTTTTTAGGGTACAGATTGGAATAGCAGTCTGCTCTGAAGTTGGAGCTGGTCCATAAGACTCAGTTAGATGAGGAACCACCACCAGAGTATGGCCTTTGCTGCCCAGAGTTCCTCCCTCCAGCATAGGCTTTTTGTGCCGCACACACTGGCCATCTAGATACACTCCTTTATATAAACAGAGAGACATGGCCTTATAATAGGTAAAGCGATTATAGCTATGTCTTTCAGTTTCTGATATTAGACTGAGTGATAATTATGGCGTATAATACAGTTTTAATGTATTATATGTCATCTGTGAAAAAAAAAACTGTAAAAAAAATATTTAGACAAATTTAAAGTTCACAGAGGACATGCCATTTTTTGTGTTTAATTTTCACATTAATAAAATTGGGTAATTTGCAGATGCTTTTATCCAAAACAACTTACAAATACCCCAAGCATTGCAGTCACAAGGTTACATACAGGAGCAATGAGGGTTAGTGGTCTTGCTCAAGAACCCATGGTGGTAATTTTAGTGGACTTGGGATTTGAACCACACATTTGGATCTACCACACCCATGACAGGGCGCCAATCTATCACTGGGCACACACTCAATTACACAGACACACACAAACACACTCTATATGGGGCAATTTGGAGAATTCAATTGACCTTTATCCATGTTTTTGGACTGTGGGAGGAAACTGGAGAACCTGGAGGAGACCCAGGCGGACAAGGGGAGAACATGAAAACTCCACCCAGATTGGGATTCGAACTGAGAATGCCTAGCGCTGAAAGTCTAACGTGCTAACCACTAAGCCACTATACCACCCAGCCTTTAAATCCTCTTATCTAATTAATTTATTAAAAAGGGCGGCACGGTGGCTTGGTGGTTAGCACGTTCGCCTCTCAGCGCTAGGGATTCTCGGTTTAAATCCCAATCTGGGTGGAGTTTCCATGTTATCTCTGTGTCCGGGTTCTCTGGTTTCCTCCCAGAGTCCAAAAACATGGATCAAGGTTAATTGAATTCTCCAAATTGCCCCATATAGTGCATCTGTGAGTGAGTGTGTTCCCAGCGATAGATTGGCGTCCTGTCCTGGGTGTATCTGCCCAGTGCCTGAGATGTTCTCCCCTGGATGGGCATGTGGAACACCCCCGCGAATCTAGTCGAGGATAAAGCGGAAGATAATGGATGGAATTTAATAAACAAAGGTTGATTTCTCGTGGCTTCGTGTGCACACAGCTCCCTCTGCTGGTCAAAACATCGATTGTCATTGTCCATTAACGTCAATGAATTCAGTTGACGTTCAAAAAAATTTAATAAAACACGAGATGTTTGTTGAAGCTGTTTGTTAAACGCGGATTGTGATGATGATCTATGGGACGACCGTGACGTCATCCATTTTAATTTACAAACACCATTTTCCCACGGTGTTTGGACTCGGGGATCGGTTCCCTTTGAAGAATGAACTTCTTTTACTTTAGAGAAAATTATTTTACATAATATTAATGTGAACAGGTTTCTCAGAGCGAGTTGGATTTGTATGGTATATTCCCGGTTTGAGTAATTTTGAGTTTAATCGCTTCCTTGTTTACTTTATTTCATTCTTCTTTCCTCTGTAGTCTGCCATCTAGAGGCAGTATTTATTTTTGCACGCTGCCTCAAGCATTACTGATATTTTCATGCCATCTAGAGGCACACGTGACAGAAACTTAACTAAACATTAACAAGTAGTTTAAAGCAAACATGGCACAGATGAAGAATATTTATCCATCCAGTATCTTCCGCTTTATCCTCTATTAGGGTCGCGGTGGGGTTCACCATGCCCATCCAGGGGAGAACCATTTGGGCACTGGGCAGATACACCCAGGACAGGGCGCCAATCCATCGCTGGGCACACACACACTCTATATGGAGCAATTTGGAGAACTCAATTGACTTGATCCATGTTTTTGGACTGTGGGAGAAACCGGAAAACCCGGAGGAAACCCCACGGACACGGGGAGAACATGGAAACTCCACCCAGATTGGGACTCGAACCGGTATCCCTAGCACTGAGAGCCGAACGTGCTAACCACTAAGACACCAAATATTGAATATTTTGACATTGAATTTACATTAATTTATCTGAAAACCACATCTAATGCAGTGTGTTTAGCATCAGGTGAAATTGTCTGTATTAAGGTAATCACTTACGAGCTTCTACGCTATCCAGTGCAGCCACCAATCCATCCAGGTCTCTGTAAAACTTGTATGTGTAAATGCTCTCACTTTCCGGACCCAAACGGTTCTGGTGGGAGATGATGCTCACACCAGGATTTATTTTTTGCACTGCCTCAGCTGCTGCTACTGACTTCAGTCTCTGTCATTGTACATAAAAGTAAGTGTATAATATCATACATTTCAAAAAATTCCTTTTAGATTCATGCATCATATTTCTAAATGAATTTAAATGTTCAGGTACTGAACATATTGTTTCTTACCCCAATATCCTCAGATCTAAATAAGAATTGTCGATTGAGATTGGACCTCTCAATGGAATCCATATCAGTCACTGTGATGTGCCCTTCCTTACCGGCACCAAGGCCCATCAGGGCAAAGTTTTTTAAGAGCTCACAGCCAATAGCACCAGCACCCACCTGATATAAAAGAAATGCTTAGATTTTAATTAGACTAAAATTGCTTGTACGGTACAATACGCAGCTGAATTTTTTTTTTAAGATATATTTTGATTTTAATGAGATGTTTAAATGCCAGAATATAGCCATTGTCGCTATGTGAGGGCTTAAGCACTTAATGACAATGACAAATTGTAAGTAAATTTAGGTGAATGTGGCCACTGGAACCTCAAATCCCCAGCTCTGTAAAGAATATTTCTCATTGCTACTCTCAAATTCAAGGACTTTAAATTAATGACTCCCTCTTGAGGTGGAACAGAAAAGCATAATCATAATCACTCACCAGGAAATATTTTTGTTGCTCTAGTTTCTCCTGAAACCTGGTTCCAAATACAGCTATCTGTCCATCATAGCGACTGCATCGCTGCACAAAATATGAACACACACTGTAATATGATATAAGTCATATTTTAAGTCATATTTGTTGAGACTAAGTTTCTGTAGGGTACTGAATGACAACAAAGCAACAGTGTAGATTTTTGCATACAGGAGCACAGAAGTCTTGAGTTAGAAGTTCATCATCCACTTGGTCAGGAAGGCACTCCAGCGCATCAAAGTAAAGCCACTGTCTCAGTGGAGTAAACTTTCCACTACAAGCCTGTACAATATAATAAAGAGCATTAAAGATACTTATCATTTGTATCCTAAATATCCTTACTATATGACCAAAGATTCATGACCAAAAACTCAATGCCTTAACAAAGTCTAAAATTAATAAATGTTAATTAAACATTATTAGATCTACAATCTTTGTTCTGTAAGACTGATTAGCAATTTAATTTGTTAATAGAGGTATCCCTTTAGCACTTCATTGTACTTTTGCTTAAAAAATACTGACCAGCTGATTGTTGATAAAGTTTTAGCTATTCATACTTATGTCCCTGTATGTCAATTAAAAACACTACATTGACCCATTTTGCCTTCTTTCTTACTTTCATGACCTCCTGAGCTGCCAGTCCACCAATGAAAGCATTGACAGGAGCCAAGTCTCCCATGGCACACAAAGAGAATTTCCGAACAATGTCTTTATTAAACTCCTTAAAACTGGCAGATTGACTTAGCTCCTCCGCCATGGCAATCAGTAGTTCAGCATCCACCTTGTCAGTAAACAACATGTGAACAGAAAAAAAACAGACAGTCAATTCCAATTCAATCTTACATTTTAAAATATAATATTTTTTTTATAATAGTATAAAATAATATTTATTTAGTCTTTCATCAAGTATAATTTTAATAAAGCAATAGTACTTTTCTATATTCAAAAAACTATTTTTTTAGTTTTGTAAAGATTGAAGAGTGTTGTAATAATAATGTCCCAAAAAGCCCAGATTACACAATTGGCCAGTCAGACCTTCATCATATAGTAATTGTGCAAGTTTTATCATTTCCTCTTTTATGCAGAGCTACTACTTTAATAATTTTAACTTGCACCCCCCCTCCTCCCAGATTTACTGAGGCAAATGACCTCAGAATTTAGAACAAAAGCAATTACAATATTCTAAAGTGTGTAAGTGAGACTGTGTCTTAACTAACCTGATTTCTTTGTATGGGTACTCTGCTGTATTTTTTTATAAATGCATGTAATGCTTGGAAGCCCAGGTGTAAGGACAGATGCTTCTCACATTTCAACCCAGTGACCACCAGTAGGTCATGATCTTGCATTACCTCCTTCAAAGCCACATCAAGAGGTTTCTAAAAAATCCACAGTGATGTAGTCATGTAGTAGTTTTGAAATTGTCTTCTCACAAAAACCCGTTTAGCAATTATATTATTTTACCTTCAAATTCATTAAATGAAACAAACTTTTGCACATTTATTGCACATGTATGACCTAACCAACAATAATATCTATCTAATTCATAATATCTACAACATGCTACAGTAAAGGCACACTAAATATTTAATGTATTACTTTCAAAGGAGACAAATTTACTGAAAAATACAAAAACCAAACACTGTTCATAAAGATTTGAATGATTTCAGGAGAGAAGATGCTACCATGAATGAACATGACATTTCTTTAGCGGGAAATACATGTATTTAAGTTAACTGTAAGTCTCTAGTTGTACAGTATATTTGTTTATATTTATAAATCACCTGAAGACTGTTAACCAAGAATTCTTTCTATTTTTTGTCATTTTGTATTAAAAATATAGATTTGTATGTTGTTTTCCCACTTCACAATAAACATTCTTAATAATGGAGCACTCACAAAGTGAAGTATTGTCGATTCCTTGACTTCTGTTGCAACTCCTCCCTTTTTATATTCAGAGAAGTTTAAAGTGTTGCAAATACTGAAACAGTAACTATCTGAAAGAAAGTGAAAGACAAATACACTGTAAATAACAATGATACACTGTTTTAAATAAATTCCAATGCAATGTAAACAATTCTATTTTTGAAACTCACCTATCTCTTTGATTTGAATGGGCCCATAGTTGTTAAGCTCAGTCATGCCTTCAACTCCTGAGAAGACAACTTGCATACCATCTGTGATGTCCACTTTATTATCTGTGCAGGTGACTATTCCTGGATTTCCCTGAAAATGAATAAGATTTGTTCGTATTTAATGCACCTTCTCATTAAACACTAGAAAATAATTTGAGAGTGCAATAGTTTAAATAGGTAAACTATAGTTTCTCTGTATAATGCACTGGATTAAATACATTTTTTACTTTAAATCTATTAATTTTACATTATTCCACACATTAGTAATATTGTGTTTTGTTTTACTTTTAATTTGACTAGCTAAAGAATGCATTAGGTCTTTGTTTTACCTGTCCAAAGAAAGGAAAACCAAATATATAAATATTGTGTCTTACTCTTGAAATATGAGCTATCAGATATGACCTTCGTGGCTCTCCAGTAACATCTTTGACCTCAAATGTTTCTCCAAAGTCACAGAACAATTGGCTTTAAAATAGAAAAATTAAGCATCTTTTAATAACAAACAATAATTGGACATTTTTTAATTTTTAATAAAATATTTTGATAATTATTTCTAAAAACATGAGCAATAAACTAGCAGTCAAAATGAAGCATTTGGTATGAATCTTAACAATAGCTTTACAATATCGAAAAGGTTGTGAACTTCAGACTAAAAGCAAAACTCTAAGTTTCTCTTTAACAAGCCAGGCCATTTTCTCGCTGAAGTTTACTGACTGAGTGTGAAGAGAAAGTTTATTGACATAAATCAAGCTGCAATTTTATGGAAATAAAATGAAATTACAGCAAAATGCTAATGTACTGAGATTAAAGCGTGTTGAGGTTGGAAACTGGTCTGGGGCCACATTACATTAAGTTTGAAAAATTAAATTCCTCCTCTGATCTCCTTTTCAAGCAGCACCTATTACTTGTATTATTAAAACATCACGTTGCACCTGTTATTCACTCAATTGTTATTGACAAAACAGTTACTTTTCATCATCTCTGGTTGTAAATGTGCATAAATCTGCACATCTTGTTTGAGCAATTAGTTTTTACTTTAAATTTTAAGCAATTGTTATCTTACCCTGCAACAGGAGTCTTTATACATTTTCAAATTAAATATATTGTCCTTACCCACAAAGCCCCCTGGTGTCAGCAACAATAAACTTGATGTTGTTTGTGTGGCAAAATGATCCCACCCATATCTGCTCTTCCAGTGATGAGTTAGTCAGAACTACCACCTGAAATCGAATATATGACCACTTTACATTTTTATTTTGCATTAATTCAAGTTATTTATTTTTATCACTTAGTTCTATAATAAATGCTTTATGAATTAATGAAGAATGTAAACTTATCCTTGCTAAAACCCATGTAATCATATAATTTTTCAGTCACTATTACCAATGGCATTATGTGTGATCATTACACTACAAATCTAATACACAACACCGTGGTACTGCTGCACCACATACTGAATAAATAAAAAAAAAAACTATTATATTCCATACTCACATTAAATTGTGATAGGAAGTCTTCTTTTAAAGCCTCAGTGTGGATGGACACATTAACATAGCTATTTAAAGAAGTAAGCTGTTTCTGTGAACAGACAGCTCGGTTCTGACCCAGGTCTCCTTCTGTGAGGTAAAACTGCACAAAAGAGAAAATTATGATTTAATTTAAAGCAAACTAAAACTTATAGAACCATTCTCACACAAGTGGCATTTAAGGGGTACTATCTTTCCAAGTCTTTTTACCTGAGAGGATAGGTCTTTCCATTCGGCGGTCGCTTGGTCGTGAATGGTGACTGAACCGACTCCAGCCAGAATAATGTTCTTGGCCACCTCCACTCCAAGACCTCTTATCCCACTAATGAGGACATTTGCCTTGCCCATACAATGCATTGCATCACGACCCAGTACATAGCTGTGTGGATAATCCAGAATACACATTATTTACATATTATTATTTGAATCTGTGTTTCTGCAAAAAGGTGATCGAGTACTAGATCATAGATACATGTTTGATCAAAATGAAATGCTACACATTTTTTCTCATTTATGTTTACAGAAAAAAAACATTAAATTTCAATGATTTATTTAAATCGTGAAGTTTGAGGTTTTATTATTGTGCATTTTGCATCACAGTGCATTTTTAAAGTTAGTGTCATATGAAGTCAAATCATCAAAAGCTTTAAGATATCACACAAATGTCCATTACACAATGGCAAAGTAATAGTCTGTGCCTCGGTCATAACTTCATCCATCCATTATCTTCCGCTTTATCCTCTATTAGGGTGTCTGGGTGGGGGTGGGTTCCCCATGCCCATCCAGGGGAGAACGTCTCGGGTGCCGGGCAAATACACCCAGGACAGGGCGCCAATCTATCGCTGGGCACACACTCACTTACACAGACATGCACACAAACACACTCTATATGGGGCAATTTAGAGAATTCAATTGACCTTGATCCATGTTTTTTTACTGTGTGAGAAAACCGGAGAACCCGGAGGAAACCCACGCGGACACGGGGAGAACATGGAAACTTCAGTTAGATTGGGATTAGAACCGGGAATCCCTAGCACTGAGAGGAGAACATGCTAACTGCAAAGTCACCATACCACCCTTGGTAGCCACCGTGCCACCCCTTGGTAGCCCCCTGATTCATATAATTACATTTTATAGTTAAACTGCTGCCTTTCAGTGAAATGTTGTCCTAAATTGAAAAACCAAGCCTCTGTTAATACTGAATAGTGACATTTCAGAAACATTCATGTTCCCGAGGTTCTATTAAAAATAGCAACATTGCCCACAAGTTATAAATGAATGAAGGGTATGTATTAACACTCACAGTTGGCGTGAATACAATCCTTCGTCGATGTTGTCATTTTGTGCCATAATCCTGAAAGATGAAAAACAATAGACGATAATAAATCTGTCTGTAAAATGTTGTGTATGTACTATGTCCCTGTACGACTGATTTAAGGACTGTCAGTGATAAAGACCAAGTTTCACTTTCATTTCAGTTTTTTTACAGCTGCACTCAGAAATGAAACAGTGCCAATGTTTTTGCATATTGTTGTTCACAACGTGAAATATTCACAAGAGGCACAAGAGGGCGCCATACTCAAGGAAGTGGTGCTATTGCCTGACAGAAAGCAGGGTTGTGCAACGTAAAGTAACACCATGTTGCAAATGTTTAAGCCATGCAAGCCTTATGTTATGAAAACACTTATATAATTATATAAACAAATAAATAATATACTAGGGTATTCAAAATTATATATATATATATATATTCATTCATTCATTATCTCCCGCTTTATCCTCTATTAGGGTCGCGGTGGGGTTCTCCATGCCCATCCAGGGGAGAACGTCTCAGGCGCTGGGCATATAGACCCAGGACAGGGCGCCAATCCATCGCTGGGCACACACTCACTCACACATACACACTCTATAGGGGGCAATTTTGAGAATTCAATTAACTTGATCCATGTTTTTTTTTGGACTGTGGGAGGAAACCGGAGAACCCGGAGGAAACCCACGCAGACACGGGGAGAACATGGAAACTCCACCCAGATGGGGATTCGAACCGGGAATCCCTAGCGCTGAGAGGCGAATGTGCTAACCACTAAGCCACCGTGCCGCCCTATATATATATATATATATATATATATATATATATATATATATATATATATATATATATATATATATAT